>JAJEJO010000467.1:773979-997168 GCA_020662805.1 Glaucomys volans | reverse complement strand
CTTTCCTTTCCTTTCCTTTCCTTTCCTTTCCTTTCCTTTCCTTTCCTCTCCTCTCCTCTCCTCTCCTCTCCTCTCCTCTCCTTTCCTTTCCTTTCCTTTCCTTTTCTTTCTTTCTTTTTTGGTAGCTGTCATTGATATTGTTATGTTAACAAACTCTTCAAATGATTCATGCACTAAGATTTGCAAATTTCCTCCTAGGGTTTTCCAAGAAGACAAGGACCAATTCTTTTTGATTACATCCATATTCCAAACACTTATTATAATGCCTAGCATTCTGTTAACACTCAGTGAGCTTTTTGATTGAGGCAGTTAATGAAGCAATAGACAAAATCTGGGATCTACTATTTTGGCTCCTTCATTAGAAGTAGCCATCCTGTTACAGAATGAGGCAGATATCATTGCCCTGTGTACATGTATGAATGCACAGATGGTGTGACTCTACTTTGTGTACAACCAGAGAAACAATAGCTGTACTCCATTTGTGTTCAATGGATCAAAATTAAATGAATTAAAAAAAAAAAAAAGAAAGAAAGAAGTGGCCATCCCTTCCCTCAGAAAGCTGCTGGTGCAGAATTCCATCAGTAAAACCAAGGTCATGGCAGTTGCTGAAAGAATCAGGGCAAGAGTCTGTTTCTCCCACATGGGAGGGTCTGTGCACACGTGTTTCTTCTATAAGTCATGAATAGAGAAGGTCTTTTGAACAGGAGAGGACTTTGGTGTCCTTCAGTAACAACACCTAAGAAATCTATCTACTTTAGTTCCTAACATGACACCTTCAATTGTCTGTGATCAGAGATAAAGGATTCTGGTACCCTTGTGAATATCTGGAAAGACAAGAAGGCCCTGGGTAGCGTTCACTGGTATTGTCAAGATTTGCTTTCGGGGTCACTGTGCCCTGCATTTCTAGCTCTTCGCTCTGCAGAAGATGAGTATGTTACATGTTTGAATCAAAATTTTGACTAAATGCTCTTAAGTTTCTTTTATGTTTTACTAATTAATTTTTAGGACCTTCCAGTTTTTCCAATGGATCTAATCCCTTATCATTCAGATCCACAACCCTAAAATTTCTTTCATTCATTCATTCATACATAATCTAATATATATTAAACATTTACCAGATACATTGTAGCAAGTGCTCAGAGCACAAACATAAAGACAAAATGTCTACACTTAAGGAGCACACACTGTAGTGATGGAAAGAGGTTCACTTTAAGAGACCGTTTTATCAAAACCAAGATGTGTGAAGGATGTAATAGAGGGTACCTGAGAATCAACAGGAGGTAAGAACCTTACCTGAGTGAGCTGGGAGACCTGACAAATGAGAATGGCCACTTCATACCTTCCCTTCTTCATTCTCCCAGCAAATATTTATTGAGTACCCACCACTATGGTCTGAATGCTTTTGTCTCCCAAAATGCACATGGCAAAACCTAAACCCCAATGGATGGCATTAGTAGGTGTGGCTTCGAGAGGTGATTAGGTCATAAGGGTGGAGTCCTCGTCAGTGGGATTGGTGTTCTAACGAGACCCCAGAGAGCCCCCTTGTCCCTCCACCAAGTGAAGACATAGCAAGAGCAACTGTAAATCAGAAAGTGGAGGCCTCACCAGGTGACAAGTCCACCAGAGACTTCATCTTAGATTTTCCAGCTTGCAGAACCATGAGAAGTAAGTTTCTGTTGTTTATGAGCTGCCCAGGTTAAGGTGTTTCATAGATACCTGCCAAGTGCCAAGCCAGTCTGCAGTCTTTGGAAATATGGCCTCAAACATCTTAGAGCTTCAGTGGATCCACCTAGCGATCCAGAGAGAAGGGATTCAAAGGCACTGGTGGCCATTCATCACTGTACAGCGATCCCCTGTGACCCATGGATTCAGTTACCTGTGGTCAGCTGCAGTCTGAAAATGTTAAATGGAAAAATTCATAGATTAGCAATTCACAAGCTTTAAATCGTGTGTCATTCTAAGTAGTGTGAAAAAATCTCACCCTGTCTGCTCTGTCCTGCCCAGAACATGGATAATTTTGCTGTTCTACATATCCACAATATATGCTACCTGCCACTAGTCGCTTTCCAGTTATCTCTGTTATCAGATCTACTGTAAGAGTGTTTCAGGGTTTGTGTTCAAGTGAGCTTTTTAAATTTAACATTTGTGGGAGTGTACTGATCCTGGCAATTTGGATAATATACCAAAGAGAAACCACAAAGTACTTCCTTTAAGTGAAACATTTGGAAGGAAAAAATCATATGCTCAGGTTGATAAGAGTTACAGTTCAATAAGATATGTTGAGAGAGAAAGGGAGATTATATTCACGTAACTTATATCAGAGAATATTGTAATTATTGCTTTATTTTACTCTTAGTCTTTATTACTGTGTTTAATATATAAATTAAGCGTCATCACAGGCATGAATGTGTGGGAAAGGACAGTGCACACGGGTTCTGCAGCCTCAGGCATCCATGAAGTTTTGCAATGTATCCCCCATGGATACCAGGGACTAGAGTGTCTCTTTTTTTCCCTACTATTATGGGGCCAGGGCTCACCACAGAGCTGACGCAGTCACCTCAGTATTGTCACCGGTTCTTACAATCACTCCAGAAAGATTTCAGACATGTAGCTCAGAGCAACAGGCAGGAGTTTATTATAAAGATTTTAAAAAGCAGAAAAGGGGACACTCTCAAGGGAGAGAGTGGGTCCTTTCAGAGAGCAGAAGGACAGCATGTCCCTCTTGCCTTCCTTTCTTTTGGGGGGTCCCAGAGAAGTTTCCAGATTCTCTTCTTGACTTTTTGACAGATAGCCTGATGGCATCAGACCTTCAGGTTCCCACTGCACATGATAAATGTCCAGGGCCATTCTAAGTCACTTTAGCCCATGCAGACCAGCTCTAACTGGAACCTGTTCTTACCAATTTTATGGTGGGGGAATTATCCTTATCTCCCTGACGTCTGGAATCTAGTCTGTGGATCACAGAAGTCTTCCCCAGCTGGTCAGAGTGGAGCCTTTTGAGTCTGCATTTCTCCTGCAGATAACAGGTTTGCTGAGGAATGTAACATAGCCTATTGACTTTAGCTGGGCAGGCAGGACTGCAGGTAAATTGCTTTTCAAAAGAAAGCATGTGGAGGTCAGCATGGAGGGCCAGTTTATAGAATTATTCCCTTACGCTCATGTCCCCATGGCTCATGGCTGTCCGTCACTATCACTGCCCTCTCATAGGGTAGACATAGATACCTCTTCTGCCCCTCTTCTGTTTGGTGCTTCTCCACTGGTTAGGAAATGACCATTTTTATTTGACAACTTGCTAATATAGACTGTCTCCCAGATAACTACACACATAAGACTTTAAGAATTTATAGATGGGCTGGAGATATAGCTCAGTTGGTAGAGTGCTTGCCTTGCAAGCACAAGGCCCTGAGTTCAATCCCCAGCACCACAAAAAAAAAAAAAAAAAAAAATTTATAGATGAAAGCAAGGGCATTTAAGGCAGTCAAGCTAGTCTTTAAGAGGTCTCGTCTTGTCACCAGTTCACACTTCAAGGTCATCTTATCCATATTATTCTTTTTTCCCTCTCTTCTGTTCCCTGACTTGGGGTTTTGTTTATTTTTTATATTTTATTTTAATTAAATGAATTTCTTGGGTGGGTTTAAGGCATGTAAATAGTGCATAATGATCAATAAAGATAGTTTACATCATCATCTCCTGAAACACACATTTAAAAAATGTGATTAGTATGTAGTACCCAAACACAGCTAGAAGCAATAAGTTCTGGACCCTCTGTGATGAGGGGTCAGGCTGAGGAGACCCCTGAGAGTCTGGGAGCTGAGGGAGGCCGTCGGATCTCTCCAGAGACCAACGGGGCTGCTGGGACAGACCAGAAGAAGGTAGGCAAATCCCATCCACTTTTCAGATATGCATAAGAAATAACTTGCTAGCACTCAGAAGTGGTCTTTGCCATTAGAATGTTCTGGAACAGAAGAAGGGGAGGAAGGCTGGAGGGAAAAACGGTTATCTGTAGAACAGATTGGCCAAGCTTTAAAATTTTTTTCCAGCTTCATCCCAGTGATTTAGACGCCCGTGAGCCACTATGTTGCATTCAAATATATTTTCGCCCCTCCTGTCTATAGCAGAGTCTCTTCCTCTTTCTGCAACCCCTTCTAACAATTTGTAGCTGGCATTCAGCATTTTGAATGTGGCGTTTTGATTTGGATGATGACAAGATATTTCTTGAAACTGATTTACTTCATGCCAAATATGAAATTGGATTTGAGATGGTTGGAGCAGATGGAAAACCCATGAAAAAATATCAGAGCAGCCGCATCGCAGGCCCAGGGGCTGTGAAATCAGGCTGCTTTTAACTGGGGGCGGTTGGTGTCCTAGGGCTCTAATTCAGGACAAATGATGGGAAAATTGGGGAGGTGATGGAGGGACACTCAACCCCTTTCAAGCAAGTGTGTTGTTCTGAATTTCTCAGCAAATACCCCAAAGGGTCTTTGTGGACACGCTCAAGTAACATCATTTCTCGCAGATGGATTCTCCCTCCCAGGTCTCAGAAGAATCCCCAAATTGTGTGTGCACACTTAGTTACTGTCACTCAGCCTAGTCCTCCTGTTCCCTCTCCCTCTGATCCCCCATCACTCTCTTTTCTTCTCTCTGCCTTCTCCTTTGTCCTTCCCATCTCTCCTCCTCTCACTGACACCCCCATCTTCCTCTCCATTCTTGATCTCATCCTGCCTCCTGATCTTTGACTCACCTGCTGCTACCAAGAAGCAAATGAGCGGTGGTAAAGGTATTATGTCCTGGACTCTCCTTCCCCTCCCTCCATGGGCACCAGGCTTGGAATACAGGTTGCTGATGGAGAGAATCCATGAACACAGAAACTGTAGGCCCTGTGAAGGGCTTCTAAGGGAGTCTCAGGTGGGGATTCTGGGCCATAACCACTCAAAAGATCCCCCTCTAGCAGGTTAGGTTCAGTAGCAGCCTGCTGATCTCCTCTCCACCTAGACCCTCCTGCTTGGGAACAAGCATTCTGGGACTACCAAGGAAAGACGAGAGCTACTTTTATCCCAGAGCAAACCTTTGCTTGTCACTTGACACAAGTCTACAACGTCTCTCTGTGTAGAACTAAACCTGCTGAGTGGACTCTGCTTAATGTGTGACTCGTCCCTGGTCTGCGCTTCTTTTGAACAAAGTCTGAGTTTCTTGCAGTGGGAAACAGGGTATTCTAACCACTTATTCAACCTATTTTCTTCTCTGAGGCTGTGTCTCTCCTCTTTCTAGCTCTCTAAAATCTAGTCACTAGGACATTATTATAAGTCTCTTCTGGGCCTTTGAATGCAGTTCTCTTTGGTGGGATCTTTTCCATCACTGTTACCAGTGTCCCTGGCTAACTCTTACTTATCATTTCACTTCAAGCTGTAACTTTAGCTTCCCCAGGAGACCTTCTTTGATTTCTCCTACTACACACACCTCCCTCCCTCCATCCACCTGCCCATGCTCTCCCCTGAACACACGGGCACATACACTCCATCCACACAGTCTACCCCACACACAGAAGTACACGTGTCCACACGGATGCTCCTACACATAGATTTTAGTTTTTGAACTTACAAAAGAATAAGTTTTTGTATTATGTAGTTTTAGAGTGTGTATTTTCCCACTTTCACCCATAAAAACAAACTCACTTGCAGATACACATTCCCTCTTGCTAAACACAAAGCCTCCAAAATTCCCTTCTACTTAACAGTACATATATGAATTGTGTAGAATCGCCATGTCCTTTACACTCAGGGTATCTGGTGGCACTACACAGTTCTGAGAGTAAGCTGGACATGAACTTGTCTCACCTTATGCTTTAGCAAGACATGCCTATCTCCTTCCTCCAAGACCCCAGAAACTTAGAGACATTAATGAAAGGACACATGGAATGCAGTTCCCTTGGTTTTGCAATAATTCTAGTTCACTGTAAAATAGAATAAAGCCCTGTGTCAATTTTCTGCATGATAGCAAAGTCCTTAAAGCCAGTGCAGAAGGACAGCATGGAGCAGGATAGAGCAAATGCAGTTCAGTCCCATTAGTATTGAAAATCTGTTATGTACCCATGTGACAGAGTGAATTGTGTTCTCCCCAAATTTCCGTGTTGAAGCCCCAACTCTTCAATGTGACTGTATATGGAGACAGGGCTTATATGGAAGTCATGAAGGTCGTCAAGTGGGACCTGTTATAGTTTGGATAGAAAGTGTCTCCAAAAGTTCCTGTGTTGATGCAGGAATGTTTGGAAGTGGAGGAGAGAGAGGTTGGAGGAGGTAGGTCATTGGGGGCACTCTCTGGAAGGATGCTTCTTCCCTGTGGCCTCATCCCCCCTTCCCTCCCTCTGCTTCCTAGCTAACTATGAATGGAGCAGCCCTCCCCACCACACCCTTCCAAATATCCCTTCCACTTAACAGTATGTATATGAATTGCATAGAATTGTCATGTCCCTATACTCAACGTATCTGGCGACACTACCCATTTCTGATGTTCTGCCTCATCTTGAACCCAGGGCAATGAGTCGGTTCACCATCAACTAAATCTCTGAAATCCCAAGTCAAAATAAACTTTCCATCCTAAGTTGATCTTCTGAGGTGTTTTGTTCATAGGGACAATAAGATGACTAACAGAGGGCATTAATCCTAGAGGGCTGGTGTCCTTAAAAGAAAAGGAGGAAACACTGGAAGATCTCTTCCTCTCTCCACACGCACCATAAGGAAAAGTCATGTGAGAGCACAGTAGGGAGTCAGATCACTGTAAAAAGAGCCCCATCAGAAATCAGCCATGAAGGCACCCTGATGGTAGATTTCTAGCCCCTGGCCTGTGTGAGATTATGGTCTGTTGTCTAAGCCAGCAGCCTGTGGTATTGTTAAGTACCCTGAACAGACTAGCATAGCCCTGCCCACCATTCTAAGTATGAGTGATAAGGCAGGAAGCGAACAGGTGAGGTCTTCCCACTCACGCAGCTTAGATGAGGAGGAACAGCCTTGTCCCTTTGTTCTTGCACCCGAGGATGGTAGTGGTTTCTTGTTTTAGCTCAATGTCTGGTTTTGGGGTTCCTTCACTCTCATTTGGTTTATTAGACTCCTTCATTCCTTGAATAGCCCATTCTGTGAATGGGTTGAAAATACTTGGAGTGCTTCCTGCTGCTTGGCCTAAGCAATGAGGTCTATTTTTCAGTGTGATCTGTGAGGATTTCAGTATGATTCTGATCACCACACGAAACAGGAGATGGTGCTTGGCTCATTATTCTTCCTTAACATACACACCACCATGCTCCCTCCGTCCCCACCCAGGCGTTCATTCCCACAGTTTGTCTTTTTGGAATTCTATAACTCTTCTCTGAAGATAATTAAGATAATGTAATTAAAACAAATGGGAAGTATTATATTGGTAACTGACCCTCAACTTAATTTTCCCTGGCAAGGACTTTTCAACAAAGCTGGACTCCAATCTATATTAGCAATGCAGCCATCTTTCGAAAGGCCCACTTGTTTTCTGGGCCGTCCACTCCTGGTGTGTGTACTTAGGCTGAGTAACTGTGCACGGGGGCTTTGTGTTCTCATTAGAGTTTCTAGGTTTTCCACATGGTGCTGACAATGAAGGCCTTTGAGATTCATAAATAAGACTCCGCTGCCTCTTCTTGGAACTATGGTTTTGAGTCTGAGCTCAAGATAAACAAGAATGAAAGTTGCTGGGTAGTGACTTCCAAACAGAAGTTGCCAGATGGAGACCCCCAGGCCTGTTACAATAGGCAGAAAGACTTTGTTTGACCTTCATAAGATTTTATTTTTTTAAATTAGAATGCGTTACAAAATACCAACGTTAGACATTTTACACTTAAAAATTTCAGCATCTCTTGTTTACTGAAAGGTTGGAAGAGGTGGATGCAAGAGGTTCTTTTTCTATAAGGTAACATCAGCTTCCTAATGTCGAATAAAGTATTTGTTCTCCAGGTTGCTCCGGTGGCCACAGACTCAATCAATCACTTCACCTGTCTAGGCCCTGTAGCCTGAGACGGTGTCCCCTGTGATGGAATGTGATATGAGGGAGAAATGAGCAGGTATGGTGCTAAGCCACTGAGACTTGGAGACTTATTTGTTACCACAGCATAGCCAGCCTGTCTGACTAATGCATGTGGCTTTTCTGTTGTCACCAGGACACTCTAGGTGGAAATAAGAACACACTCTTGAGTATCTATGTGTCGGGTTGTATTAGCCCTGGTTCTCTGGAGAAACAAAACCAATAGAAGGAAGAGAAAGATGTTAAAGAATTGGCTTCCATAACTGTGAAGGCCAGCAAGTCTGAAATCTAATCTATAGGGCGGGCCAGCGGGAAGGAGGGGCAGTTAAGAGCTGATACCACAGTGCTCAGTCTACAAGTGGGGGATCAGGCAGAATTTTTATATTGCTGTCTAGAAGGGGAAATCCTTGTTCCTTGGGAAATTTCAATTTTTAAGGTTTTTGACTTATTAGATGAGGCCCACCACATCTAATGCGGGAAATCTGCTTACTCACAAGTCTATTGATTGCAAATGCTATTGAAATCTATAAAACAACTTCACACACATGTCAAGACTAGCGTTTGACCAGACAACTGGCACTGCAGCTCAGCCATGCTGACACATAAAATTAACCATCATACATGTTATACACAAAGCCTTGGGAGTGTACTTCTTCCTCATTCATCAGCTTTCTTCTTTGGTTAGGAATTTTAAACATCTCTATATTAAGGGAAGCAGATATAATCTGCAGAGAAATAGGAAGCCCTCTTGGATTTTTAATATAAGACATAAAGTATTAAAGAAAGCTTCAGAATATCTCTCCATTCCTTTGCCCTTTGCTGGTCCCAAGCCAGAGCACTGAGTGGCAGTGTTGTGTGATGCCTGCCTGTGTGAGCCACAGACTGGCCACCAGGGCCAGCCTCAGCTGCCACACCCTCCTGACTTGCAGAGAAGCCCAAGGTTGCTGCTACCTGCCTTGCCTGACATCTGCCAAGCACAGAAGCATCTTGCTACCGATCAAGAAAGAAAGTAGGTCAAGGACACAGTGGCATTGCAACCATTGTAGGGGGCTGGGAGGAAGAAAAGGGCATTGCATAGAGATTCACTCAAGGAGAGAGGGGGTCCAGGCAGAGCCAGAGGAGGCAAATGCTGCTTTCTACTCAGAAAGCAGATCCTGGGTTTTCTTCCCTCTTATGCAACAAGGTGGTAGGAAGGGGTGGGGAAGAGAAGGGGCTTAGGCTCCCCCAGGCCAACCCTTCCAGTCCCCTCCTCAATCCTTGCCCTTGAAAGGTCCCATGGGGACCAGGTCAGTCAAATGGGAATTCAAAGAGCAGGTCCCAGAGAACTGGTAGAAGAGCCCCCAGAGGCTAGGTCACTATGGCAGGAGGACAAATGAGGCCTCAGCCAGGCAGAAACAGAGGGTGAGTTTGCTGCCTTGTGTTTCATGGGATGCTACAGACTCAGCCCAGGTGGATGATGGGATGGAATCTGCTCGGAAGACAGCACAGAGCAGTGGTTAATGCACAGCCCCAAGCTGACAGGCCTCCATTTGGATCCCAAACTCTGTTACTCAGTGTCTCGAGGCCTGGTGAAGTATTATTTCACCTTCTCAGCTCCGTTTTTGCACTTGTAAAAAAAGGATCAATAAAGAGTATTTCCTTACCATAAAACACACACACCTACACAAATAAAAAATAAAAAAAAATAAAGGGACACAGGAAACTTTTAGAGGTGATAAGTATGTGTGTCACCTTAATTGTGAAGATGGTTTTCTGGGCATGTACATACAGGTCCAGACTCAACAAATTGTACAAATCAAATATGTGCAATTTTTTGCATATTGATTATACCTTGATAAAGCTGCTTAAAAACAGTACTTTGCTTTAAGGTTAGGAAAGTTGTGATGAGGAAGAGAATAAAAGAGATTATTCCAGAAAATGCAAATAAAGTATACTTACTGCCACTTTGGGGCCCCTCTTCAGTTTGTTCTAGCACTATTCTGTGCAGTCTGTATATTTGCTTAATCAGTTCTCAGAATGCCCTGATGAGTTAGGGACTGGGAGCTGTTCCTGGCCTACTTAGAGCCTGTGGAAAAAGCAGCAAAAATTCCCATTTTTCCCATCTATGGGAAAGCTGTTAAAATATACTGTTTATGTTAGAACAAGACACCATTAGCATCTGCTGGGAAACTGGCAATATGTACACAATCTCTCCTGGGCCAGCACTCAGCCCTCCTGCCCCTGCGTATGGTGCAACTCATGCACCTGCACACAGTGGGTCTGCAGATATTATTGTTATCTTTGGTTTATAGATGGGGAAACTGAGACTCATCAAGGTAAAATAACTTGGCTGAAATTATAGCAATCCATAATCATACCCTACAATTAGAGGCAAAGCAGCAACATGGTGTCAGATACAAAGTAGGTTCTCATTAAATATTAATTGCAGTATTTTCCCTTGTTAGAAATGACTCAAGTAGACAAAGAGGAGTTTGTGACAAGTTTTGCCTTAAAAGGCAGGTTATTCTGGGGGCAGTATAATGGACTGAGGGGAGAGAGATTTGCAGCCCATATATAAATTGGCACACAGTTTTTAATTGGTGTGTGCACTGTAGTTTAGTTTTTGATGTTGTAATGCAGTCTTTTTATGTAGTTACAGCTTTGCTAATTATTAAAATGCTTTAGCACTGTGACATACTTTGTTCCCTTCAAAGGTTTGCTGCATTCACCCTGTCAATACCCCTGGATTGGGAAGGACACAGCTTATCTTCCAAATTTCACAGATACAGGGTTGGGTGACCAATGACCAGTGAGATCCCTGATTATGTGTTAAAGGCTGGGCAGGAAGGGTTCGTCTCCTGAAGAGGAACAACAGTGGAGCCCTGAAGGGACTAGCCCTGGGACCCAGGCTGCTGGCTCCACTCTCTGTCTGCCCACTGGGCAAGCCCAGTGGTGTGAAGCAAGGAGGCAGCACCCCACTAGAGAGCTCACGGTCACCAGCTGGTGATCTGAAGGTCCATGTGCTGAAGCAGAGGTGCATTCAGGAGGTTGAAAGGTGAAACGTCCAAGTCCCAGCCCTGCTATGACTTTCAAGGGAGTCACCAAACTTGCTGTGCTTCAGTGGCCTCATTTGTAGGCTTGGGAGGTGATAATGCATACAGAGTCATGAGGATGACATGAGTCTATGTGTGTCAGCACGGAGAACAGCCCTCGACATGGTCCATGAAGTCTCTCTCTCTCTCTCACACACACACACACACACGTATCTTCCAGAGGCAGAGGCAGAAGTGATCAATTCTTCAGGGTCTACTAGGAAACAGAGCAGGCTGCAGAGAGGACGCAGTTGTCCACTATCATTTGATCGAAAAATTGAGCAAAATATTCCTTGAAAGAAGAGACCAGAGCCCACACCTGCTCAGGAGTTTTGCAGTAGGCAG
This sequence comes from Glaucomys volans, assembly GCA_020662805.1. Lineage (NCBI taxonomy): Eukaryota > Metazoa > Chordata > Mammalia > Rodentia > Sciuridae > Glaucomys > Glaucomys volans. The sequence continues at coordinate 985,712 of JAJEJO010000467.1, read as the reverse complement.
TCCCCACACCACGTGGGTGCTGGCAGACCTCTTTTGGAAATGCTAATTTTAAGGATGGTTTTCCAAAACTCAAAACACACTTACTGTGATTCTAAACAAAGAGTACAAAACACAACTTGTTCTTTACTTCATGAGTCAGGGTCAGACTTTTGCTTTTAGTCATCTCTTCTCAGGATATCTGGGAGTTACTCTTAGTAGGCTGTCCAAGGTAACACCAAGTCGTCCGGTACAGACTGAAAGGGACATCGACTGACTGCTGAGATGACCAGCTGGTGACACAGGGCTCTGCTTCTTGATGGCCTTTTCCACCAACTTCTGTTTCCACAGCTGTGGTCAGAACTGTGACCTCCTTAGGAGCGAGTCCTGGGTGTGCTGCCTGCGTGTGCCCCAGGGAGACTGCAAAGGCTCTGGCACCGTCGCACTTGGCAAGGCTGAGTTCAGGGACTGCAGGACATAGGATTAATTGTCACCACTAAGGAAAAGGTGCTGGGGAGTGTGCTGTGGGACAATGTCAGTTGTAAAGCAGACATCAGTTTCAGAGATACTGCAGTGGGAAAGAGCATTTTAGGATTGGTGGAACTTGGGACATGGGGTCAGAGGTCAACTAAATAGCTGATAGATTGCATTGGATTTGCTTCTTACAGTACATTTCTCTTCTCTGATTTAGTCTGCAAATCGCCATTTGAGTGTGACAGTTCTATAGGAGGCTTCATTTCTTACACAAGGTAGGACAATTACACCACAAAGCCAGAAAGCGTTAAACCCTTTGGTTTGGTTCCAGATCTTTCTCTGAGAGATGAGAACACTAGGGCCAAGATAAGTAAAGTGACTTTTTCAAAGTCATACAGTTATTTTTAACAATAATAATAATAATCAAACTCAGTGCCGAACCCTGAAACGAACGACGACGACAATGAGAAAACTGATGAAATTTTACTGACATCTTCTCGTTTACTTAATAGTATTCTACCAATGCCAATTTCCCTGTTTTAACAAATGTACCATGGCTACATATTCCCCTTGGGGAGAGTTGAGTGAATACTATATATGAACTTTCTATATGATCTTTGTGAGATTTCTATAAATTCCCAAATAAAAAATTTAAACTACACAACATCAAATGGTAGCTAAGCTTTATTGATAACTTCCTATGTTCTAGGCCCTGTGCTTTACATAGTTTTTCTTATTTAACCTTTCACTCAAACAAGCCAGTGAAGTAACCCAACCCCAGGTAGATAGATGAAAAATTAATGTTTGCAGAGATTAAATAGATAAGACCATTTGGCCCTAAATTCTATTTTCTGATTAAACATACCTAGGTTGAAACCAGTTTTAGTCTGCTTTGTATTTCTGTAACACAATGAAGATTGGTTAATAAGATTGGGTTAATTAAAAGGAAAATTATTTTTTTGAACTCATTCCATTTTTTAAAATTTTTTAAATTAGTTATACATGACAGTAGAATGTACTTTGATAAATCATATATAGTGTAGTATAATTTCTCATTCCTCTAGTTATACATAATATAGAATCCCATTAGTTATACAGTTATATACGTACGTGGGGTAATAATGTCCGATTCATTCTACTGTCATTCCTACCCTCACACCCCCTCCCTTCCCTTCACTCCCCTCTACCTAATCTAAAGTAACTCTACTCTTCCCTAGCATTGCCCCCCCCATTGTGAATTAGTATCGAGATATCAGAGAAAATATTTGGCTTTTGGTTTCTTGGGATTGACTTATTTCACTTAACATGATATTCCCCAGATCCATCCATTTACCTGCAATGCCATAATTTCTTTCTCTTTAAGGCTGAATAATATTCCATTGTGTGTCTATATCACATTTTCTTTATCCATTCATCTCTTGAAGGGCACCTGGTTTGGTTCCATAGTTTAGCTATTGTGAGTTGAGCTGCTATAAACATTGATGTGGCTGCATCACTGTACATGCTGATTTTAAGTCCTTTGGGTATAAACTGAGAAGTGATCAAATGGTATTTTCTCTCAAAGTTTTCTGAGGAATCTCCAAACTGTTTTCCATAGTGGTTGCCCAATTTGCAGTCCCACCAATAATGTATGAGTGTACCTTTTCCCCCACATCCTTGCCAACATTTGTTGACAGTTCTGGAGGCTGGGAAATCCAGTATCATCAAGGTGTGGCATTTGGTGAGGTCCTTCTTGATGCATCAAAACATGGTGGAAAAGACCACAGGATGGGGAGGCAGCAGTTGTAAGTTCAAGTCCCTTTTTCTGCTTATGAATCCATTAGCCTGATCATGAAGGCCCCGCCCTCATTATTTCAACTAACTCTGACTACCTTCCAAAAGCCCCACATTCAAATACCATCAACACATGAATTTGGAGATTAAGTTTCCAACTCATGAATTTTGGGATGACATGTTCAAGCCATAGCAGAACCCCAGAGTGCTCAATTCTGGATCCTTCACAATACCAAGGTATCCTCACAGGTATGTCTGACTGGAGCAAAGCAAACAGAAGAAAACAGAACCAAGTCCTGAGCTGCTCAGCATCACCACCCACATTGCCAGAAAAACTTTGAAGAAGTCGAGCAACAGCTGGGCATGCTGGTGCTCACCCATAATCCCAGCGATTTGGGAACCTGAGACAGGATTGTAAATTTGAGGTCAGCCTCAGCAACTTAGCAAGGGACCTAAGTAACTGAGCAAGACCTTGACTGTAAATTTAAAAAAAAAAAAAGAAAGAAAAGAAAAAGAAAAAAGGCTGGGGATATAGCTCAGTGGCTAAGCACCCCTAGGTTCAATCCCAGTGCCAAAAAATAATAATAATAAAAAGAAGTGGGACAGCAAAACAACACTGCTTATTTGTGGCTTGTGTGGCTGCCTTCTGCAGTGACCATAGGAGCCTTGCTTTGCTCCCAGCCTTGTTTTGTCCATCCATGGCTCTAACTCCAAGAGGCAGTGGTCAGATGGGCCCACACTGTTTCCTCCTTGCACTGTAACTCCCGAGGATGGGGTAGAAAGAAAATGGCCCTGGTGTGAACCTCCCCTTAGCAGAGCCTGGTGTTTCTGACTCTCCACTCCATTGGGCACAGGGTCTCCCTCTGTGGCAACAAGAAGCAGTGCTGCTAGGGTCCCTGTGCTCCCCCTCCTGCAGGGTTCCCACCTCGTGCCTCTCCAGGTCCCCATGGAGACAGTGAGGGGAACCTCTCACCCCACTCCAGAGAGCCACTGTCTCTCCTCTCTCTCTCCCTAAGGGCCTCCTCTTTCCCTTTCTTCATCTCCTTCTGTCCTTCCCTCTCCTTCCAGTGGAAGTTATCGCTGATGGTGAGCTTTGTTCCCTCTGGCCACTGTCCTGATTTGACTCTTCCTTGCCTTGTTGATCTCAGTCTTTCACCAGTTTCCATCTCTATCTCTCACTATGTCTTAGCAGAAGGCCTTCAACTTTCTGGGGCAAGGCAACCCACAAAACCCAAAGAATAAGAATACTTAGAAGGGAAACACAGAGTAAACCAATGTCTCTCTGAGAATGTCAGCAAAAAAATAAAAGCATTTCTATCAAGATGTTGGCATATGCTCAGAAGACAGGTATGAGAATTATGGAAAATATAGGGAGCAAAGGCAAGAATTATCTCTGGTGTCTGGTGCTTGAGAATTACAAAGGATTTCCCTTCCACGGCTCTGAACGAGAGCCCTTTGAATACCAAGGGGTCTTCCAGGGTCCTAGGATGATCCTTAGGTAGATCTGCTGGAGCCAACCATTCTAAGGTCTTTTTTTTCTGTGATACATACCATCTGTCCAAACCAAAGAATCTATGAGCCAGTGGGTGTTCATATCCAGGTAGGTACAGAAGCTGTGTGCCCATGGACGGCTCCACGGCACAGTGTATTGATAGGATGCTCAGTGAGGCCCTCCAGAACCCTGCAGGGACTCAGAGAAGGGATCCCTCCTGATCTGGACTGTTAGAGGCACCTTCCCAGGCGAGGCAGGCCTTTAAGGGAGGGTTGAACGTACCAGCTGCATCAGGGAAAGGTTGGAGATAACAGCAAGCCACTGTCTCTCTTCTTTACTCTCCTCTTTCTAAATGACTCCTCTTTTCCTTTCTTCATCTCCTCTGTTCTTCTCTCTACTTCCTGTGGAAATTATGACTGATGTCAGGTCTTTGTTCATTTGTCATTCTAAGATGCAGGAAAAAAAAAAAAAACAGAAAAAGAAAAAAGCAGATCAGTGGAGGGAAGGGGACAAAAAGAACTTGCTGACTTTTCCCTTGTGGGTCCCAACTTCTCTTTAGGTAAATCATGTGAAATTGACAGCACTCAATTGTAAAAATGTACCTTTACATACATCAGTTTTATATTATTCAAATACGTGAGGCTGTTAATGAAAATATCTCTGTGCAAAGTCCAGTGCAATCTGAGAGGAGACTTTGTCAAATCAGTCTGGGATATGGATCATTTTTTTTCTCAAGGGGTACTATGTGATGCTGGTTCTATATCTTTTGATGTGGGGTTTGAGTTACCTCCCAGGTGGGGTCCATTTTGAGGTTCCTCGTGCTGCCACCCCTCCAGACCCCACTTTTGGGCCATGGCCCTTTCCAGGCATCACTGTGGTGGAGGCACACAATAGCCCACAGGATGGGACTGACTGATCTCCACTTGACTGCAGAGAAACCAAGGGTTCCGGAGTGGTTCCAGAACTCCCTAGTTCTTGGCAATGTGAAATCTGACAAGGTAGCCTTAGCTGCCCATGGAAGAGGGGATGATGACACATCACATCACAACCATGCCTCATTAAATGAGGTCACACCTGCAGAGCACGTGTCACATTTCCTGGAGCAGAGTGAACATGAACAATAAATGGTAATGGTTCTCAAACATACTATTAATACTAAACCATAGTCAGGGAGAAAACCCCCACCCTGTAGTCTTGAGGTCTCTATAGTTGAGTCTATGAAGTAAATGGACAGTAGAAAGATCAGCAAGTGGAAAGGTGTATAAATGTATTCTGTGCATAATGGGATCATGGAAAAGAAAGGTGAATGCCCCCCAAGGAATGAGTTGGGGGACCTTTTCCCTCCTCTTCATAGGGTAGCAAGGAGGGAGATTTAGGCAGCTTAGGGAGAGTTAGTGATTTGGGCAAAAGGCGACTAGACCTTAGGAGAAGAGATGATCACTGGTGACCAAGTTTGTCTTATTGGTGTCATCTTCTAGTCTCTCCTGGGACCTATGAGTTAGTTGATAATCCCTGGTTGATGAAGCTCCAGGGAGGGGCTTGATGATAGCTCACTTCTTTGTGGAGGTTCTGTCTACAGGCAGAGAAGAGGAGCTCAGAGAAAGCATCTCCTTTGGCTTTGCTATTTTTTAAATTTCTCAGTTCCAATAATTAATATATTGAAGGAGCATCCTTTGGAATGCATAACCTGACGTTTCTCAATAGAAATAACTGAATGCAACTACTCAAAAACTGAGTTGTCATATGCTCATTGTGCCAGATCCAGGGGCAGTAAAGGGTTCCAGAAGGGAGCTGCTGCACATGTGTCCAGAGGCCAGTGGTTAAATAGCCATGAGGCGCTTCATTTGGCTGAGGCATGGGGGAGGCTGCCTGGCCCCTCTCTAGGTGACACCATCAGTCCATCAGGTGCACAGGCTATCTGGCTGCTGGAGAGACGAAGGGAAGTGGAAATAGTATGGGCAACTTGTTAAAAAATGGAAGATCTGTGATATTTCTGACAGTGAACTGGCCACTCTGGTTAACCACCTCCATTGTGCCCAAACAGTTCAGGTGATACCACTGAGAACTTCTGCAAGAGATGACTTCCGGTTTAAAAAAACATTCCAACTGGCAAGGGAGCAGGTGGCCTTATTCTCATGCATGGAGGAAGTAAGTCTCACTGAGCTCTGAAAATGTACACCTACATCAAAAAGCCCACATCTGAGCAGAGGAGACAAAGCGAGTCAGTTGCAGTACAAAGTCATGGGAACAGATCCAAGATGTGTGGTCCCTGTAGCCTGTACAGGCTAGGAGGAGCCTCTTGGAAAACATCAAAATAAGATCACAAGATAAGGTATAAAACTAAAGGAGTATTTATTTTTTTCTCTCACTCTTTCTCTCGCTCTTTCTCTTTCTTTCTTTCTTTCTTTCTTTCTTTCTTTCTTTCTTTCTTTCTTTCTTTCCTTTTTTTGGTACTGGGGATTAAACTCAGGGGCAATCGACCACTGAGTCACATTTCCAGTCCTGTTTTGTATTTTATTTACAGACAGAGTCTCACTGAGCTGCTTAGTGCCTTGCTTTTGCGGAGGCTGGCTTTGAACTCACGATCCTCCTGCTTGGGCTTCCTGATCCACTGGGATTACAAGTGTGCATCACCATGCCCAGTGAGTAGGTATTTCTTTAGAATGAAAAAATACATCACAGCAGATTTCTGGGGCTTTTGAGATAAAGATTTTTCTTTCTGAGCTATCTTTGGGAAATCTACCAAAACATACATATACATTCTTTCTGATTGCTCTCTGCCTTATCTTCCCCACTTGGAATACTCTGTCATCAGTGATGTCTAACATTCAAAAGGACCAGGTGGAGAGAAGCCCTGAGGCTTAGGCATGGCTTAGGCATCAAAGCCAATTCACTTCTGAGAGTGAAGGTACACATAGAGATACACACACACGCACACACACAGGATAGTGACAAATGTAAATGTAGAAGGGGAGGATGGGGTCCTCAAGCCTGAGGTTCAGGAAGCCCTCCTAGAGGAGAAGACCATAGACTTGGAGGAACGTGAGCAGTTCAGTAGGGAGTGGGAGGGAAAGCGGCTTTCAGACAAAGCAGCTGCTGGGACAGCGGGATGAGGTTGTGGGTTGGGGACAGCTGTGCTATTTGTGCATTGGTCGCTATGATCAAAAATGTGTGTTAGGTGGCAAAGGTGGTTACAGAAAAATTCCCATAGACTTTTTTAAAATTTGGGCTCTTTAGAATGGAAAAGTGGGCAAGAAACATCAAAGACAAACACAGCCCACCTCATTCACACCTTCCAGGTCTCCAGGATCGGGTGCTTCCTCTCACATTACTCAGAACCCTTCTCTAGGGAGGTCAAGCCCACTTCCCTCCCATCTATGGGAATGAATGCAGAGAAGCCTCCTCTTTAGGAGTCCTTGCCAATCTGTCCTCACTCCCTTTCCTCACTGCTGCCTTTGATTTGAGTTCTTGACTTTTTGAAAGGACCCTGTCTCACCCTGGGTCCAACTGTTTCAAAAGAAGATCATTTAAAACCTTTGTGCTCAACCCAGAAAACACTGCAGTGATTCATCCTGAATGCAGAAACTGCTCATGAAATATGTGCTCTATGCCTAGTCAGTTGCTCGGTCCTGAGTTCAAGTTCCTACTCTGACTAACCACTGGAAAAATTTGGGCAGGTGACTTAGATTCTCTTAACCTTTCATCATATCAGGAGGCTAGCTGAGGTCTGAATGTGAATATTTGATCATAGTATCTGGCACAAAGTAGGACTTCGGTTCATAGAGGCTGGAAGACCTTCATTCTTTGATCTGAATTGCTGAAATGCCTGCCAGGTGCAGTGATGAAGGTTCCAGACGCTGCTCTGGAGGAGCATGTAGTTCAGTGTGAGAGACCAGCACGTCAATGAACCATGACACTCTGGTGCAATGGGGCTTTGACGGGAAGTGGAGGCAAGGCTCCTGGAATCACTGCTCTCTGGATCCAGGGAGGCTGTGCCAGAGCTCAGCAAGGCAAGGGGAGCAGGAAGTTGCCCTGCACACATGCTGAGCAGGGAAACCCAGGCAGAGGGCAAAGCAGGAGCAGACGGGGGTGAGAAAATACTTCCCTGATTCTGGAGGTTTGAAGCAGGAGGAAGAACATGAGATAAATGAAGCTTTATGCAAAAGGTTTGTATGTGTGGCGTAGGATGCCAAGATTTGCCTCGTTTGGGCTGGTGTGAGTGTGTGTGTGTGTGTGTGTGTGTGTGTGTGTGTGTGTGTGTGTGTTGGGGGAGGGGGACAGACACCAACCCCCTAGACGCACTCTACCATTTACAAGTAATTCATTGTAATTAGTTTACAAATTTTCCACCCACTCTGGAGGTGAACATTGCAGTGGAAAATTTAGATGTAGAAAACTATAAATTTCTTCCTCTATCATCATTTTTGATGTGCACTCCATCTGAACCTTAAGTGATACTCCGCCATCAGGGCCACAAGCCTGGGGCTAGCACATAAAACGAGCAGACAACAGCCCCAGCTCTGAGCAACCGTCCATCTGCTGACTCTCCCTTAATAATAACAACCATCACTTAGTCATCCAGCAAATGGAAGCAGACCGCCTGCCACATATCTGGCCCTGAATTACAGCATGAAACAAAAAGGTGACTGATAAAACCAGAGTGCTTGCCTTTAAGGAATTTGGACACTGGCAGAGAATGCTTTGCAAGTTCAATGCCTTTTCTCCCGTCAGCTTCGCCCCACAGCGCTCTAAGATGCAAGTGCTGTTATGACCACGTTAGAGATTAGGAGAGAGGGCGTCGGGAGGTCAGGGAACTTGTCCAAAGCACAGGAATGGAATTGCTTTTTGATGAACTATTTTTCTTTTGTTCCTAACCATTAACTCAGTTGGCAGGGAACTTCTTTTCTACTCCTGATGTCTCCTGCCACAGGGAGGAAGTTCTCCTAGCAAAACCCAATTGTCCCCTCCACTCTCTCTACAAAGGAGGAGAGACTTGAAATAATAGCAATTTGGAAGGAGAAATTCTGCCTCTCTAGTCCCATCCTCTCACTTCCTCTTGGACTTTAGTGAGTTTCAAAATACCTTCTGCTTCTTCCTCCTTGCCTCCAACATTAGAACAAAATGTCAGCATTGGAGGGAGAAGTGACTTGCATGGTTCCAGGCACATTTGAAGCATGTGGCCCCACCCAGAGTCTGCATCCCTGGCCCCTGCCACAGTCACCTAGGGCTGCCATGCTGGGGCTAGGTCACCTAGGTGCTATAGATTGGAGGTCTTCAACAAGAAGAACTTATTTTCTGACATTTCCAGAGGCTGGGAGTGTGAGATCAAGCTGTTAGCAGGGCTGGTTTCTGCTAAGGCCAGAAACCTCTCCTTGGCTTGGTGTCAGCCTTAAAGAAAGATGAATCATCAAAAGAACACCATGTTCCTGAGATGCCACCTGGTTCCCAGGACCCAGGCCTCTGAGACTGTTATCTTGCAGGTCTCTGCCTTATGATGATGGAGACTCAGACAAGGTAACGTTATCTGTTCTTTTAAATGGCTTTCTTCCTGTGCAGGGGAACAGCTACTCCTTGGAATGCAGGCCACACAAGGAACAAAACAAACTGAGCAAGTTTATGATGTCATTGTTTCCACCAATTAACCTATGAAACCCTTTTTCTTGTGGTAACTGGCGCTGGAGTTGGGAAACACTTCAGAGAGATTACGTGTCCCTTGTCCCGTCAGCCACCAATGGGCAAAGTGCTGTGAGGGACACAGGCAGTCTTTCCTGGAGCAGTGGCTTGGGGGTGTGGCTCTGCTTGGAGGCGCTTTGAGCAATGGAGTTGCTGGTCCCTGACTCTTCTTGGAGCCATTCCTGATTTCTTCTGCATCTTCGCCAATAAATCATGGGCTCACCTGCCATCAGCAGGCACTGTCTTTGGCCCCACAACCACACCACCCTGGCACAACTGGGCTGTAGACCTCACAGCCTGCTTGTGGTCTAATGGCTGTCTTCCTCAGAGGTTGTGACATGAGCACGTGTGTGTGTGTATGTGTGTGTGTGTGTGTGTGTTTCCTAAGCTCTCCTTCTCATAAGGATACCAGTCATGTTGGGTAATGGACTTATCTACCTCTTTGGGTAATGGACTCATCTACTTCTTTAAAGACTCTATTTCCAAAAACAGCCACTTTCTGAGGTACTGGGATTCAGGATTTCAATATATGAATATGGAAGGGGGGCGCACATGATTCATCCCATCACAACCGCTGCGCTGTGTCTTGAGTGGCCGGAGCAGGTTAGAACCCAATGGCAGAATGTAATGAAGGAAGATGCACAGGCCATGAGAAGTGGATAAATAAAAGAACACAGGAGCTAAGAGGAGAAAGGGCTTATCTCCAGAATGTGGCAGGGCTGTGACAAAGCTAAAAAGAAGTCTGTCGGGGTTTGGGGACATAGGTAGGAGAACTCGGACTTCCATAGCAGATTTTTTAAAAGTGGGGCTAAGTGGAGACTTGTAAGATACAACAAAAAGACAAGCAGAAGTCATCCCAAGGGGTCAGGGTAGCAGGAATCAATAAAGAGCCTCCTCAGAATGCCTCTTCTAGAAAAAATTTATTCCACTCACTTCTGCCATTAAGATACAGCCCTGGAGATTCAAATTCCCAAGGCATGTTGTCCAATGGGGCTACCTTCGGGCGTTTCTCCACTCCTCAGCTTGGGACTTTAGGACTCTTGGAACAAAGGCTGCATCCAGTAGGGGTGTGTTATAGTCTGATCTGTGTTGCTATAACAGAATACCACAGACTGGGTAATTTATAAGCAACAAAATTCATTTTGACTCACAGTTCTGGAGACTATGAAGTCCATGTCAAGGTGCTGCATTTGGTAAGGGCCCTCCTGCTATGTCATAATATGACAAAGACATCACACAGGTAAGAGGGGGCCAAACTCACCTTTACAACGAAGCCATCTGTAAGAGCAGAGGGCTCATGACCTATTTGCCTCTCAAAGATCCCACGTCTGGACAGTGTTGCACTGGGGATCAAGTTTCCCACAGAGGAAATCCAGGGGACACATTAAAACACAGCAGCATTGGCAGAGACCCGAAGAGAGATCAAGGAGCCATTTCCAGGGAAGAGGAAGCAAATACTGAACAGATAGAAGTAACACTGCAAGATCCCCCCCATGTGTAGCCTGGGGAAACAAAGCTTTCACTTCCGGCAGATGTGATAACTGAAGAGACCTAGGACTGAAAAGAAGTCCTGCTAATTCCACGTGATGTCTTCTTCCAAGCTGACCCAGCAGCCTGCTCACTCCCAGCATGTACATATTGATACCTGAGCAAATATATAAACAGATAAGCAAGCAAATATATGTCTAGGGTAGATTTCAGAACTTTAATCCATTAATTTACATATACTCTTCTCTCACTACCAAGTTGAATTGAAAGCTGAGAGATGCTTAATAAGAGGTCTGCCTTTGTTTGGTTATTATTAATATTCAATCAAAGGTTTGAATTCACATAATCCACCTTTCAGAAAAGAAGAGCGAGTTCTAGTTTTCCCTGCTGTCACTTCATCTGAGTCTTGACAAACTGAGAAATCTTCACATAGCTCAACCCCTGAGGTGACCTCTGCCTTCCTGCCATTTGGATTGTCAAGTCCACCAGGAAAGGGTCAAGTCCAGTTATGATTGCAATAGTGCATAACATGTGGGCAAAAACCAAAAAGCAATGTGAACAGGTTTCTAATGTATGAAATAGGAAAGGCTGCAGGCCACGATGGGGAAAGACAGTTGGAATGGGGTTAAGAGGGCCCCCAACTATGTGCCTTGTGCTGTGCAAGTCACCAAAAAGATAGGTGAAGGAGGAAGCCCAGAGCCACTTCTCAGGAAAGCTTCATCTCTACAGCTCAGTAAGCAAAACTTGAGCTCTGACACAAAAAATATGGTCAAAGCCAGGCCTTTATGATACCTGCCCAGTACTCCCCAAGACTGCCAAGGTCATGAAGAACAAAGAAGAACTGAGAAAGTATAATAGACCAGAAGATAATGAGGAGACACAGCTACTAAATGCAATGTGGCCCTGGATTGGATGCTGAAAAGAGCAAGAGGACTGTTCTGGACTGGGTGGTGAACTGCCCTCCAAATCAATGTCAAGAACCTGTGAAAGTAGCCTTCTGTAGAATCACAGTCTTTGCAGATGTAATCAGGAGGGGTTCACAGTGGGTTAGGGAGGGCCATAAATCAACGTGACTGTGTACTTACAAGAAGACGGAAATGTGCACGCAGACACAGACTCAGGGAAGAACGCCAAGGGAGGGCGAAGGTCGTTATCAGAGGTCGGGTCTACAAGCAAGGACAACCTGGGATTGCTGGAGACAACTGGAAGCCATGCAGGAGATTTTCCTGGAGACTTCAGAGGGAACATGGCCTTCCAGGGATTCTAGACTTTCAGCTTCTGGAATTATGAATTTAAAAATTCCCCTTATGGGCTGGGGGTATAGCTCAGTTGGTGGAGTGCCTGCCTCACAAGCACAAGGCCCTGGGTTCAATCCCCAGCAGTGCAAAAGAAAAAAAAAAAAAATCCCCTTATTCTTAGACACCCAGACTATGACATTTTTTTAATGGTAGACCCAGAAAACTAATTAGGGACATTAGTGAGAGGAAAATGGTGAAATTCAGAAAAAGATTAGAGTTTAATAAATAATAATGTGCTGATTTGAGCTTCTTAGTTTGACAAATCTGCCGCCATGATGGAAGATGTTAGCAATAGTAAACTGAGTGAGAGTTATACCAGAATGTTGTACATTATCATTGTAAGTTTTCTATCAATGTGAAATTATTCCAACAAACCTAAGAAAAGTTTTTTTTGAAAAAAAAAAAAAAACCACAGTCAATTCACAGGCAGTACCATCTGTAAAGACTCATTTCCCAACCTTGGGTCTCCTTGTGTGTACAATGGAGACAATAATAGTCCTGCTCAGAGTTGTGGAGTTTAAAATGTGATCATATACACCAAGTAATGAGCAGGTCACAGTTTCCTCCTTTTGGATTCCATCACAACGTCTGCCATCCCCCTCCACAGTCAGCTCACAGGGAATTTGCCCTGTCTTCGCCCTCTACCATGTTATTGCTCAAAATGTCAGCAGAGAAAATGACAGAACCCTTCAGACCATGCTGGATTCCCTGCAGAATCTCCTCTGAGCATGTGTCACCTCTTGACTCACCATGGATCCTGCTAATTCGTGTGGCTGCCTCTTGAGTTACAATTGGTGAACCCTACAAATCCACCTTTCCCATACATCCACGTGTGATGACCTTAGGGAAAAAGAATTGAGGTCACTCTAGGCCAGATGCCATGCTCTCTTTATCTTTTCTCAGTGGCCAGATAGGAATAATGGTTAGGCGGCGTGAGATCAGAGGATTCGAATCCTTGCTATAACCCTTACTGGTGGTGTGCCATTGGGTAGTTATCCTCTCTTAGCCTCTCTCATTCCATCTGGAAAATATGGAGAAAAATACTGTCCTCCTAAAGTTGCTATAAAGACTACATTAAAAATGCTGGCCAGAAATACCCAGAGGATTTAAAATCAGCTTACTACAGTGATACAGCCACATCAATGTTTATAACAGCTCAATTCACAATAGCCAAGATATGGAGCCAACCTAGGTGCCCTTCAACAGATGAATGGATAAAGAAAATGTGGTGTATATATACAATGAAGTATTACTCAGCAATGGAGAAGAACGACTTTATGACATTTGCCAATAAATGGATGGATCTGGAGACTATCATGCTAAGTGAAATAAGCTAAAGGTCAAATGTTTTCTCTGATATGTGGAAGCTAACCCACAGCAAGGGATGGGGCAACAACAGAAGTTCCATGGAGTAGACAAAGGGGAATGAAGGGAAAGGAGGGGGATGGGAAAAGGAAAGACAGTAGATTGAATCTGATATAACTTTCCTATCTACATATATAAATACACCACAATGAATCTCACCATTGTATACATCCACAAGGAATTAAAAATCTAACTAGGGGTAAATGGAAGAAAGATCAATAGAGGGAAGGGAGCAGGTAGTGGAGAGAGGGAAGGGGAGAAAAAATACTGGGGTTTTAATTAGAACAAGATATAGTCCATGCTTATATAATTATGTCAATGGATTCTGCTATCATGTATAACTAAAGAGAACCAATAAAAAAAAAAAAAGAGAGAGAGAGAGAAAGAAAGAAATGCAGGCCAAGAACTAAGCCTTAAGTCTTTACCCACAAATGAGTATATGGCACTTTGCGTGTGTGTGTGTGTGTGTGTGTGTGTGCGCTCGCATGTATGTGTATAAGCATGTGTGAATGAGTATTGCCATTAACTGACACAGTGAATGACCTCATGGGAGTGCAAAACAATGATGGATGAAATAACTGTATAAATGGAAACACTGTGGACTAAGAAGGGCTGAGGATGGACCAAGGTCATGGTCTAGAGCATGACAAGAGTACTGGCAAAATAGAGGACTCCTGACATCAACAGAATCTTGGAAACAATCTAATGGCTTTCCTTTTGTAGATACGGAAATAGAATCCCGAGTTATCAGCAGGCTTAGCAAGGGTACTAAGACCAGCTCCTGGGAGAGGCCAGGCTCCATCCATGTGTTCCAGCTCCTAGTCTGTGCTTTTCTTTGCTTTTTCTGGGTTCTCAGTCTTACCTAAAGAAATTGATGTATAGGGCATCTAGCCTGCTCTTAAGGAATTGACTGTTGATATTTAGCATCTCAGAGGCCGGGGCAGCTCTGGGAACTGTCAGACTTTTGGGCAAGGGCAGTGAGGATGGAGACAGTAAAGCCAGGCAGCTTTGATTAAAACACAGCGCTTTGCTGAAAGACAGGTAACTGGACCTGAACGTAAATACCGGGGAGGCCCAGTAATCCCAAAGGCTATGATGGCTTCCATCACAGCTAAGCAGAAGTTTGGGTACTAAGAAGCACTGAGAATATTCCACCCCAGCTCTGCTTCATTCTCAGAGTAGAGCTATGAGCAAATCACTTCTTTCTGAGCTGCAGTTAACATTAGAAATGTGTCACAAAATGCTTGATGGTTTTTGAAAAAACTTTTTGCGTCTTAACCACTGTCTCATTTGATCCTCAGAAAACTCAGAAAAGCCCTTTAGGTTATTATGTTGTCATTGTTATGGCCCCTGTGTATAGAGAAGAAAACAGGTTCCCTGAGGTAGAGTATTGATATTCTTATTGACACATATGCATCATCAACAATGATCATTAGTATTTACTGAGATGTGTCACTGTTCAAAGCATTTAAAATGCTTTAACTGTCATACAACTCCATGAGGTGGTTGATAGCATTATTGTTGTGGTTTGGATTTACAGTGTCCCCCAAAAGCTCAGGTGTGAGACAATGCAAGAATTTTCAGAATTGAAACAATTAGATTATGAGAAATGTAACCTAATCAGTGGATTAATCCACTGATACGGATTGATTGGGCAGCAACCTTAGGCAGGTAGAGTATAGCTGGAGGATGTAGGTCATTGGAGTCATACCTTTAGAGTATATATTTTTTCCCTGGTAAGTGGAGCTCTCTCTGCTTCCTGATTGCTGGGTCCTGAGCTGCTTCTCTACTCAATGCCCTTCCACCATGATGTTCTGCTTCACCTTGACCCAGAGCAATGGAGTTGGCTACACTTCTGAAACCATGAGCCAAAATAAACTTTTCCTTCTCTAATTGTTCTTGTTGGGTCTTTTGGTCATGATGATGAAAAAGCTGACTCAAACAGTCTTATTCTGAGACACAGAAAAGTTAAGCACCTAGCCTGAGATCACACAGCTAGGAAATGGAGGAGTCAGTATACGATCCAAGGTAATCTAGGTCCAACACCCATGTTCTTGCCCAGAAGCAAGGAAAAAAAAGTCCCCTTGCTAAACAATAAGCTATTGAAATAAAACTCTTTTCCTTAAATACCTCACAGTCTGGGTTGGAGAATCTGACATCTAAATTATGTCATTATAATCCAGGAAGACAAAACACATAAGATGCTTTCAGAGCAATGGCACAGAGTGACTCAAGTCAATATGGTGGAGCTTGGGTTGAAAGCCAGGCTCCTGGCTGTAAAATCAGTATGCATCCATTCTTTCCTTCATCCAATAAACACTTAGTACAAAATACTAGGGATTAAAAATCATGGAAATAAAGGGAACTTGTTCTTTTCTTGAAGAACCAATAATCACAGTCCAAAGAATGCATTTTCCACCGGGTACCACAGGACACACCTGTAATCCCAGCAGCTTGAGAGACTGAGGCAGGAGGATTGCAAGTTCAAAGCCAGCCTCAGTGAGGCCCTTAGCAATTTAATCTCAAACTAAAAAATGGGCTGGAGATGTGGCACAGTGGTTAATTGCCCCTGGTCAATGTCAAAAAAAAAAAAAAAAAAGGAAAGAAAAAGGAAGCATTTTTCCAACAATATCAAGCTAGCTGCAACCTTAGTTCCAACAAGAACACACCAGAAGTCCATTGATGTTGAACTGCAGTGAGGACTCTGCTCTCCAAAGCCCTTCCCATCCCCCACTCCCTCAGTACCACCCCTAGCACTGCCAAGAGGAAACAAAAAGAGAATTCCATTACATTCATTTAGCAGGGGTGTCCTGATTTAATATGACCTCAAGTTAAATTGCTTTCACTAATGCAAATTTAATTGGGGTCCCTTTAATCCCCAGAAGTGATTTTCTTCTCAGGAGGCTAGGTGGCAGGTCTGACAGAAGAACTATGCTTGCTGATGGAGGGTCTGCAGCTTAAGTCTCTTGGGGAATCCCAGGAATGTAGCAATGGTCAGCACATTCTTCAGATGACAACTAGAGTCTTTGAACTAATCCCCACAAAAATGTCTTTGAAAGAAAAACAGGTCTCAGGTCTCCATATCTATTCCTTTTGGGGTCAAAAATATCTCAGAATACACTTTCCCTAATAAAAATATTTTGGGGATGAGGCAAACGAGATTGCAATTAGAAAGGCAAGAGATGGAGCTTTATTCTTAAAATAACTGTTAAATTTCAGCTGTTTTCACTCTCAAGCTCAGAGTATGTGAGGTGAAACTGAAGAATATGCTTGCTTCCTTGTCACTTCCAAATATGGTTACAGTTCTTCATTTTTCTGAATAATCTCAAGAGCACACCCCTAGCATATGAGCAAAAAGACAAAGATATGAGACCCCCTCCCCAGTATTATCTGTCTTTACCATATAAAGTGAGGTTGGCTCTGCTTCTCAAAAGCCAGGAGAGAGACAACTGATGTCCAATCTGTCCTTCATTCCTTCCTGTGTCCACATTCCTTCCTGTGATGACATTGTGCCACTCTCAGACAGGCCCTGCATAACTTGGCATCTGATGTAGACCTGCTGCTGGCTGGCAAGACCTTGTTGATTGAGGTAATCAATAAGAATACAAAGAACCCCCATATTGGACGTGCTCCACCATGTTGGCTCCAAGACTAACCAGTGTGCCCTGCTTAACCAAAACTAGCTCTCCCCTATCCCTCTCTCCACACAATGCTCGTGGGAGCCCAGCCTGCCTACCTGATCTTCTCTAACTAAACTTCACCTGAACCAACCTGATCCATCCTGACCCATCTTCTGAGCTTCATGTCTTCCAAGGCCTCTTTTTGATCTTGGGCTCTAAATACAAAACTGATCTTCCTTAGAAATCAGCTTTGCATGTCAAGCTTCTCAGTGATTGACATACAACTCCTGATGGATACCTCTTCATTCTAAACCTGTGCAACAGAAGGAGTCACTTCTGTTAAGAGAAGAAATCATCTTTCAGAGATCTCTTTCAGGACTTTCATCACTAGCTCTAATTCAAGGACAGGCTGGCAATCCTTTTCAGGAGCCGTGATTTGAACCTCAGAGCAGCAATGTGTATCCTGAAAGCAACAACTGTTGGAGGGTCCTTTATCTTTGAATCACAACAGAGTGACGTGTTGCATCTTCAGAATAACTAGAGTGGCACGGAATTGAACTTGAACACACCAATCAAGGCAGGGCGGAAAAGCAGCCAGAGTAGGTGGAGGATGGCCTTGTCTAACTTTCTCTCTTCTGGTTTGGAAGCCAAGTAATTAGGAGCAATTCAACTTGGGCTGACCAGCTGACTAGCAGAGGGTGATTCTGGAAGACATGAGGGGGAACAGAAAGGAGGCCCAAGGGCTCAGTTTCTACCAGCACAACTCCTGAACAGATTTAGCTAGGAGCCTTGAATGTGAACTCCCGAGACGCAGGCATGGTGGGGCTGCTGCCCAGCCTTGGTACAAATCTCTTCAAGGACTGCCTGTTGTGCTGAAAGCCATGGGCCCTTCCCTGTGGGGGTCCAGAGCCCAAGCACCTCCTCGACTTTTTCCAGGGTCTTCTGGTCAAACAAATCAATTAAAAATGTCCACTGCTGGAGGAACACAAGCACAGGGCAGCAAGAGAGGCCCTGGAGGCCAAGCTCTGTTTCAGCTACTCTAGGTTCCAAGCACGTTCCAAAAATATAACCCCCGCTGCCACGGCCAACCTGCTTTGATAAAACACAATGTACGATCTCTAATGTTGACACTGAACAGATGGGACTTTGATTTCTCTCTTTTTTTTTAAATCTGTTCTCGATAAAAGAGAAATAGACATAACACACTTTGATTTTTTTCTGGAATGTGGGCTTTTGATTTTTCCCCATCACACGCATACTCGATGTCAAGAATCCTTCAGTTCTCTCCCCTGGTTTCCATCAACTCCTGCAAGGACTCTTTGGTTCCCTGGCCTTGCTTTTCTCATTAACCAAATTAAACTAAAGTTGCTTGTCCCCTGTCCTTTCCATCTGGCTCAAAAAAGTGGCAACATGGAGTGCACGCCAGAGTGTCCTCAGACCTACAGGCAATGAAACAGTGGCTTCCAACAGTCACGCACCAAGTGATGGCTGAGTGGCAGAGGTGAGAACAGGTACCCCTACCTGCCGCAGATACTGCTGGAACTGAAATGGAAACAGTGGGCAATGTCATGAAACACTGGCTTTAAGACAAGTCTCGAGGGATCATGGACCATGAATCCCTCCTAAGCAAGCCTTCCTGAGCTGACACTGGTCACAAAATGTCCTTTCCAAGTCCACTTGTGAGTAACTTCTGATAGACACCTTAGAGCACCAGGTAGGCTCAGGATGTTCGTAGGTAAGGGAGGATCCAGCTCCATGTGTCTCTATTCCCTTGACAACAGTGCTCCAGCAGCAGATTGCAACAGACACGAGAGCTTGGTCTGGTCCTACGAATCAAAATTGTAAGGTTAGACGATAATGAGTGTGTCTGGGCTGTTTGGGGCCAAATTTCACGTGTACTTTACACTGACACTTTATTTCCTTCTGTCCTCCAAGAATCATTAAGAAAAATATTCAGAGACACAGCAAGGAACCAGGGCTTGCAAGAGTCATGCCAGGTCCAGGATAGGAGTGGCTTGGCCTCTGGGCTCAATCACAGGGGCTCCTCTGGAAGTCGGGCTGATTCGAAGGGATCGAAGGTAGAGTTCTGTGGGAGGGCGTGCAGGTTCTATTGGCCTTCCCAAGGACTGTGTGTGGTTTCTCCCTTCCGAAGGGCTTAGTGGGAAAGGAGGAGGTCTGTGGGAGGTTGACTGGTTTAGGAAATGGGTAGGATCACACGTTGGGAATCTTATGCCCTCCCAGATTCCAGTCTCTTGCAGCACACTTCCCTAGAATGTTCTAGAAATATAAATAATACCCTATTTTTTCACAATGAAAAGGACAAAGGACAAGGTTATATAAATATCAAAAATTTACAGAGAGACAAAGATTGTTGGATTATCTCAGTTTGTGAGCCAGCTACACAAACAGAAGTCAATTTCTGTCTTGTCGATATCCCACATCTTCTTGGTGAGTCTATTTCCAAGACCCAGGACCATGCTACATACCCAAGAGGACACAGTTATGTGCCCTGTTGGATCCATGGCACATACTAGGTGTTTGTGGGGAGCAGCTGTGTCCTTCAGAGTTGCCCCATGAGGAAACAGAATGGTCATTTTCAGACTGGTCCTAAGACTGAGTTACTCCATTTTATACCATTAGCTGGACATGGTTCCTTCATTTTGAGTATATGTGCTGAGGTAGAATGACTTATTTGTAGAAGTAAACAATCGCCATCTGTCTAGCACAACCATGAGGACAAAGCAATACATAAATCAATCGTGCTAATAAAAATGACCCAACCTGTGAGCTTACTTCATTAATCAGAAGCACATGGATACAGGGGTGGATCAACCCCACAATTAAAAAAAAAAAAAAAGGAAAGACCTGTGATGTAGCTCAGTGCTAAGTGCCCCTGGGTTCAATCTCCCAGGACTAAAAACAAACAAACAAAAAAAACCCCCCAAAACAAACAACAGGTGCCCATGATCTTATCACATGTACCTGACCACTGAATGAAACAACCCCCTTTCCTGAGATCCATAAAAGCAGGAGCGCCTCAAAAACAGACACAGCTGCACAGGGATCCCTGGTCACTCCTTCTGAGCTCTGCCCGGGGAAATTCCCACCGGCTTCATTCAGCATGGTCCTCTGCATGTGATGACGGCACAAGGACCACTCCAAGCTGACACAGGAACCTGGGACCTGGTCTGGAATAAGTTACACAAGCTGGCACTCTGTGCCCTGAACAAGTTCTTCCGCTGTTTTGGAATCTTTCCTAACCACCTGCAGTGACCCTGCATTCCTATCTGCTCTCTGTCTTTACACTGGGTTTCCCTTCCAGAAGGTCTGTGGCCACCTTAACCCTTTCTTAGCAGCTATCCTGTAATTGTGTGTGTGTGTGTGTGTGTGTGTGTGTGTACAGAGCTATTCTGTAACACATGTGTGTATACATTTGTTTGTGTATGGTACACATATATATGTACACACACACGTATGTTTCATATATAGAGAGAGGTGTGATTATAGAGGGTGTATTATGTGACTTCAATGTTACTGATACTAATTGTTAAGACTGGAATAAAAGAACTTGTAATTGCCAAGCTTGTGACTATCAGATGATACATGAGTATTCCCTGAATTGCATCCAGCTGCTGAAAGTTGTATAGCTTGTAAATTTGTTGCTATTCAATAAATTCTGAGATTGTAGAGAGACACCAGCATGCTTGGTCTACGGTAATAGCATAGCTTGCTTGTGATAGTGTTCAATAAATGTTTCAAGGTTTTAAAAAAAATTAACTGCCCTTTTTTGGTTCATGGGCCTTTGACAAACAAGCAGGAGGAGGAGAATGTCCCAAATAACACCAACTAGAATGAAGGTAGAAGCAACAAAGAGAAAGCAAGATGGAAAACCACTCCTGTGCTGGCTGCCATGTTGATGTGCGTGCCTGGGTGTGTGAGTCTGTGGGGCCAGATTCAAACTCCACTCCTGTCACAGGCCAAGGTGTCAGTCAGCAGGTCCCATCCTCAGTTTCTTCATCTTAGCTGGAAATAGATTCCCCACATAAGAACATTTTATGTGAAAGTACTTTGTAAATGAGGTTGTACAAATATAAGGTGCTAATTTTTATCATCCATTGTGAAGAACCACATGGGTCTCTCAGCCTCCACTTAAGTTTTAAGCCATCTGAACTACAAATTATCTATAAAAATACACAATAACCAAGGATGATGTCTTCATGCTGTTATTGACAAGTAACAAATGATCAGAAAGTTAGCAGCTTCAAACCAATACCCTGGTAATCCCACAGCTCTATAGAGGGAGGTCTTGGCAGATTCTGCTGGCCTCTCTGCTTAGGGATTCGGAAGGCTGAGGTCAAAGTGTCAAGGGGGCTAGTGACCAGCTTCTTGAGGGCTCTTCTCCAGGGAGACTGAGGCTTGCTTAGGTAGTATTCGCTTAGGCAGAACTCAGTCCTCTGGGTTGGAGAACTGAGGTCCCTGTTTCCTTGCTGACTGACAGCGATGGACTTCTCTCACCATCTACAGGCAGCTCCTGAATCCTTGCCCCCTGGACCCCTGCATCTCAGCAACGGAAAATCTCCCTTACATCCTAGTCTCCCCTCTGACTTCTCTTGTGCTCTCAACTAGAGGACTGCTCTCCTGTGAAAGCAATTAGATTGAGTCCACCAGTGTAACTGTTGATAATCAAACCGAACTCAATTAATTAGTGATCTGAACTATACCTGCAAAATCTCTTTTGCCATAAAACATAACAATAGTGAGTTTGAGATCACATCTTACAGTTCCGGGAATTAGGGCCCAACATCTACAGGGGGAGACAAATCAGTGACCATGAATCCATTAGAAGATGGCTTTGAATAGCTGCATGGGTCTGTTTTGATATAAATCTCTAATTAAGATTTTGGGATCATATCTATACACCATCAATGCCTAGCACAATTCCTAGCAAAATGTGATTCATATGGGTTTCTTGAACAGACTTAAGACTTCTTTTGGGACATCTGCTATGAAGCCTCAGCTCTCACAAACAGAATAATAATGAAAGTATTTTCATCTTGGTCGATAGTTGTATACATTCCTTATTCCTCTGCTGCCTAGCAAAGCACCCAGCACATAGTAGGTCCACAATGAATAATGTTGAATGAATGAATGAATGAATGAATGAATGAATGAATGAATGGAAGGATTTTTCACATAGGCTTAACTAAATATTGCCTCCGATGTCTGCATATCATCCTTAGTGTTTTGGGAAAAATATTTAGGGAATGCTCAATAGTCATTTTTGTGGTTTTGATTTTGTCTTTTAGATGCTCTATAATTTTTTAAGTTCCCCTGGGATTTGTTCCACTGTGATCCATCTACACTGAATAAGGCTGTCCTCACTCAGCACAGAGGGGCCAGTACTTTCTGACTGGAGGGAGATTCTCAAAGATCAAAGCAGTGCTTTGCCTGAGGCGCCTGAGAAAGGCCCAACCCCAAGGCCTCTCCTGAAAGGATTTCAGTACCTCTCCAGGCTGCCAAGGAATTTGAGTGCACAGTCCATCCCAGGCTGGATGCTAGCTCCCTCAACAGTAAATGGCTGCTAAGAAACAAAGCACAAAAGCCACCCAGCACTCCTCCATGATAATGACAAAGCCTCCTTGCTGTTTCTGAAGCTTCCTGTTGAAAGCCAGATGGGCAGATATGGGATGGGAGCTGGGCCACTTCACATCAAAGGCGACAGCTGGCTGGGTGGAGGGAAGCCCAGCCCACCTTGCTGCGGGTAAATCAATGCTCTGCTCTGGGCCCTTAGCGGCTGGTTATTAGTTAAAAACCAAATCCTGCACCTTCATCAGATAATCTCTCCAGAATTCTTTCATGAGTCTTCTCTTTTCCAAGTTGCACAAAATAATTTCCCTAGCGAAACATACCCTAGGTATTCCTCCTATTAAACCAAAGTCACTTATAAAATGGGTAACTTCACAAGCAGGCACACCCACTAGATACACATACGTGTAAACAGATATTATTGCCGGGTGTGGTGATGCACACCTGTCATCCCAGTGACTTGGGAGGCTCAGGCAGGAGGATCGCAATTTCAGGGCCAATCTCAGCAAAGTAGCGGCCCTGAGCAACTCAGTGAGACCCTGTCTCAAAATAAAAATACAAAGGACTGGGAAGGTAGCCCCAGGGTTAATTATCCTGGGTTCAATCCATGGCACCAAAAAAACAAAATGTTATTCAAGTTTGGATGTATTTGGAAAATGAAAAAACCCCTAGACTGAGTGGCCAATGATGGGAGTCAGGTGCCTGTGTCCACCAAGTTAGAGAAATAATACTCTATAATGCAAGCTATAAAAACCATGATATATGGCAAATAATGTTAATTTTTATAAGTTGATAAAATTAGTAACATTATTTAATAGATTATGGTTTGATATTAATAAAATAATGTTAATGTGTTTGTATTATATTACTTATATTACAAATACATAATATGGTACCTAAACCGTAATACATAAATGACCACATGCTCTAAGCACCACCATTGTATTAATTTATAGAATATTCACAGACATCCTCTGGGGTAGTTGTAGTTATCAGATCCCACCGACAAAAGGGGAATAGTGATGCAGAGAGGTTAAGTGCTTTACCCAAGGTCTAACAGCAGGGCTGGACACTGCTTCCAGGAAGGCTGACTCCAGGAGAATCTCAAGTTCTAAGCCAGCCTCAGCAAAAGTAAGGTGC
This sequence comes from Glaucomys volans, assembly GCA_020662805.1. NCBI lineage: Eukaryota > Metazoa > Chordata > Mammalia > Rodentia > Sciuridae > Glaucomys > Glaucomys volans. The sequence continues at coordinate 961,827 of JAJEJO010000467.1, read as the reverse complement.
TAAGCAATTCAGTGAGACTCTGTCTCTAAATAAAAAATACAAAATAGGGCTGGGGAGGTATCTCAGTGGTTGAGTGCCGCTGAGTTCAATCCCTAGTACCCACCTCCCTGCAAAAATAGAGTCAATAGGAACAATTACATTGAGGAGCTCTAGGAACAATGGCAATGATTAATATATTCATATGGAGTCCTTCCTCTGTTCTAAAACTACTAATTGAGCACCTACTATATACTCCGCACTGACCTGAATAGTAAACAGAAAATAGGCAAAAGTGTTTGTTCAGGAAACACACATTCCAGTGCAAGAGGCAGAAAATAAAATTGTAGCAAAACTAGCATAGCACACTGAAAGCTTACATAAATCAGAGAAATGCACAGCCCAGAAGCAGAAGTGGGTGCTGGCTCCGAGTGCCTTTGAAATTTCAAATGGGAAGATCAGGAAAATGTTTAGTGGTAAGTATGGGATGCATGCTTGTTCTGAATATGTCCTCCCAAGCTCCTCTGCCCTGGTTATCCAGTCAAACACTACTAGAGGGCTTTCCCAGATGCCTTAAGGTGGCTAACCAGTTGTCCTGGAAACAGAGTTATTTCAGTAGATTCAGTCTAACCAAATGAGCATGTCAAAGAGGACATGCAGGAAGTGCCAGCTAGAGAGATTCAAGACGAGAGGGCCCACCTGTGTTGCTGGAGAAGAGCACAAGAAGGACCATGACCAGGTAAAAGACCAGCCCCGGCTGCCCACCAGTAGCAGATAGCAACCTCCACTCTGAAAAACCAAAGAACTGAACTCAGCCAGCCTCTGACTGAGCTTGCAAACAGATTCTTCTCCAGAACCTTCGAAAGGGGCACATCTCAGCTGGGACCTTGGTTTTGGCTTTAGAAAACTTGGCACGGCTGAGTTTTTCCAGACTCCCCACACACAGCACTGTGAGGTAACAAACCATGTTATTTTGAATCACTAAATTTGTTATAATTTGTTTATACAACAATAGGCAATTAACACCCTGACCCTTCAGACACAAAGTACAGAAAGTGGCTCTGCGTTTTTGTGTGTGTGTGCGCGCACGTGTGTGCGTGCGTAGCATGAAGTCTACATCAGTGAAGTGCTAGAACCAGAGTTCTATGTCGGAGGGGGCCAGAATCAAATGGCCTGAGAGTCTTCCTCTTCTTCCTCCTCTCCAGCACCTGTAGAAGTTCTCTTGTGCATGGAGACCATGCCAAAGCTCCAGTGGTGGACAATGGACACAGTCACTGACTGATCAGGGACAAGGTCCACCTTCTGTCCTTGGTCCCGACTGTGGGCCCCATTCTTCCTCCTTGTCGTCAGCTCCAGTCCACCTCAGGGAGAGCTCCACGGAGTCTCCTTTGTTGTTTGTTGCTATGCTTTTTTAAAATTTATGGCAAAATACATGCAATTCACTGCTTTAGCACGTACAAGTGTCTTGCTTGGTGGCCTTAGTCACATTCACATTGTTCCGCAACCGTCACCCTGTTCCATCCCAGGACTTTTCATCAAACCGAGCTTAAACTTTGTATCTGCTAATTAACACCCCCCAAAGGGTGAATCCCCAAGGTGAACAGCCATTGGGATGTTTGGGCATATCTTATAGATAAAACTGTCACATGCATTATCTCACTTGCTCAATACAGAAACAAAAAAGATTTTGGTCCTAATACACGAGGTCTAGTGAGTAAAGGAGGCTGCGTTTTGAATGCAAATCTGTCCTAGAGACTCCACAGTCCTTGTCTCCCTACTGTGGATGTTCAATACATGATTGTAATGTACATATCTTACATAGATGTCCCACAAGTGGTTACGTTCTCTGCAACTGAGAAATTCTCATCTTTTCTTTAGTTTCCACACAGTGTTTGGCTTTAGGACAGCCAATCAAAGAAAAAGTTGATGGAGATAACACTTCAACTTTCAGGTATCACTTCTTTGGTGCAGATTTCTCTCCAAGAGCAGGTGTCAAGGAAATCCACCAAAGTGGAGACAAAGAGATGCCATCCCTGAAGAGAGGGACTGATTTTAGGAAGACAACTATTTGTATCATCAAAACGCAAGCTGATAAAAGCTGATGCTCATGCACAAGTTACTTAACTTTATTCCTGATTCCTTACCTGCAAAATGGGGTCACAGTAATACCTACTTCATAGGTGATCATGAGTGTTTCAGCACCTTCACACGAATGTTCAAATAAACTGATCAGCTTAAACATTTAAATTGGGCATAGTGGTGCACACCTGTAATCCCAGCAACTTGAGAGACTAAGGAAGGATGATTCCAAGTTTGAGGCCAAGCTCAGCAATTTAGTGAAATACTGGAGATGTGGCTCAGTGGTTAGGCCCCTGGGTTCAATCCGTGGTACCCCCACTTCTAAATCCAAATTAAACATGATGATTCTGATTTCCATCTCCAAACTAGCTTCCTTCACATCAAGAAATGCAATTACTTTCTTCAAGTGGCCCATTCCAAAAACAAACAAAAAGCGAACTTTCTATGATTGTTCCCATGCCTGCCAAAGGAAAATTCTATCCCTTTGACCTTAAAAGAAATACCCAGAATCCAACCTTTTTTCTTTTTGACTGTTGGAAACCCTGTTGATGTCACCGCACCTCTCAATGGGTTGTTGCAGTGACCTCTTCATAGTCTCCTGCTTCTACTTCTGGACCTCCATGGTCCATTCTCATTGCAGTGGTCAGTGGTCAGTGGGATGCTGTACAAACTATAAGTGGGCTTGTGGCATTCTTGACTCAAAACCTGCTGTGGCTCCTCATGCACTGGAAGTGAACACATTCCCTTATGCTGCTCTACAGATCCTACCCAGCCTCTCCTCCTTCGAATCTTCCTATTTGTCTCCTAGGCTTCCCGGGTCATCACGATTTCCTTGCCTCTCCTTGATAAAACTATGCATGCTCTTGCCTGTGGTCCATCCGGTGCTCTTTCCTCTGCCTAGAACTTATTTCTGCAAGCATCCACATAAGTTTCCTCTTACTTCCTCAGGGTCTTCCTACAAAATCACCTCCTCCCTCTGAACTACATGAATTTGGAATCCCAACCTGCACCCAGCACACTTCCTACCCTTCTTCCCAAGCTGCTGCTTTATTCTCCATACTACAACACCTTAATCACTTTCTAATTCATTTGTTAAATACTTTTAAAAGGTCTATTTCTCTCTGCTAAAGTCCAAGCTGCATGAAGGCATACATTTTGTGCATTTTGTTCATGGTTGTGTCTCTGTTGCCCAGTAGGGCATCTCAGCCTTGGCACTATTGCCATTTGGGGCAGGATCATTCTTTGCAGTGGGAATCTGTCTTGTGAGGTGTTTAACAGCATCCCTGGCCTCTACCCACCAGTGCCAGGAGCACCTTCCCAGTTACAGCCTGCAAAATGCCCTCCAATACTGCCAAATGTCCACTAGGAAGCAAAACCTCTGCCCACTGAGTATCTCGAGTCAAAAATAATGCCTGAGAGTAGTTTTCATCTCCAAATGTTCATTAAAAGCCTTTATTGAAGGAATAAGTGAATATTAAATGAACTAATATACTGAAAACACATAGAATCATGCTTGACACATGACAAATACTCAAGACATAGAAACTACCTAATTTTGATGAATTGGTTGTTATTATTACTGATGCTATGTTGTCTACATCTAGAATAAATCATAGAAACAACCAAACTATTAGGTGGAGCCTTAAGATTTGTGCAAACATCATTTTCAAAAGGCAGCTATTTTAAAAACTGCAATACCCAAACTCACACTTGGAGGCATTGGCAGCTTGAGGGCTGCCTATTCATGAGCTCGGCGGCCACGTTAACTTGGTTCTGGGCAGACCTCAGGATGCATCATCTTCTGCATCTCTGCATACGTTTCAACTTCCTACAAATGTGTCACTGATTAGGAAGGTTGTGTTTTGGCCCTGATATTCACTTTTATTCCTGTCTATTCCTGTTGGCTCGTGTAAAACTGTTCAAGGGAGTATTCTATGGGAGACTTGCATCAAACATACATTGATATAATCTGCTGAAATTCAACTGTATAAGCTTGGCCAAAAAATAGAGAAAAGCATAATTTTCATTCAACATGAGTCTCTAAATGCAAGCCAATTACTTCATCTGGCGCTCAATAAAGCAACAGCAATCTGTTCTACCCTGGAGGAACAACTGGCCATAGTAGACCTAGTGGAAAGATAGGATACTATATATGAAGTCAAAATACCATATTTTATGGGAGATTTAGACCATTTTTCATGGGAAATTTTGACCACATTCACTTATAGTTCATTCTCATCCACAATCTTGAAATTCAATAGGTCTTTGAAGAATAGCATTTTGGAGTAACTCATTTCATAGCAAATATTGTGAGGTTATTCATTGCAATTGTTTTCCAAAAAACAGTAAAATGCAATGAAATGTGGCCACAGACCCTGCGGATGTTGTTAACAAGAGGAAAATGCACGCATCTTATTAATTTTACAAAATATGAAAGTTCTCAGTTTTGAAGCATATCTGATCACAAAGTCAGTAAGAGGGGTCACAGTAAGTTGTCAATTCATTTTCTGGTTTTTGATCCTGACATGGGAGCAAGATGTCCCCTAATGACGTAGCAATGCCACCATTCAAACCCCTACTTAATAAATATGCCCTGATTGTTTCCTTCATTTCCAAAGAGTAACGGTGAATGGAAAGCATGTAGCATGTAATAACACATGTAAATAGATAGCATGCATAACAAGTTGGAAATACTATCTCATTTCCATATTTAAAATATTAAATGAAGGCAGCATGATAGCATCCACGTGAACCACTAACTACAAGTACTGGTTGCCCTAAGGTCTAAGTCTCTCCATATAGTCACTGTGATCTTCATCGTTGACAGGCTGGTGGTTCATTTTCGAAAGCGCATTTTGCCGACCCTCCTCACACTTCAGTAATAGTTTAGTTGAAGGACATTCTGAGGTTGCAAGGTGGCTTGAAATGGTCACACGTGGTCTCACATGTATTACTATATTTTACTTGTGAATTACAAACTTTATCGATACAATTATTAAATCTCTAGACTTACCAAGCGAAACAAGAGAGAAGATAAAAATGACCAGGATCAGTAATCAAAGAGGAGACCTCATTGCAGCTCCAATACACATGAAAAGAATAATAGGGGGATCTTTAAAACCACTTTATACCAATTAATTTGATGAGAAATGGACAAATTCCTAAAACTATGCACATTATCAAAACTCACTAAAAAATTAGATAGACTGAACAGTCTACTATCTATTAAAGAAGTTAAATTCTCAGTTACATCTTTAGGGTTGGCCAGAATGGTTTCACTCGCTAATGTTTTAGAAAAATGAACATCCATTGGACACAAAGTTTTCCCAAATAATAAAAGAGGAGAAACATTTCACAGCTCACCTAGTATCTTGATCTCAGGAGGCTGAGGCAGGAGGATTATGAGGTAGAGGCCAACCTCCAAAACTTAGTGAGGAGCTAAGTAACTTAATGAGATCCTGTGTCAAAATTTTTAAAAAGGGCTGAAAAGATGTGGTATTGGCATAATGACAGAAATAAAAACTAACACAACAACTAACACAACAGAATAGAAAATTTAGAAATAGACCATAAATGCAAGGTCAATTGATTTGTACCAAAAATCATAAGGCCATTTGTGGAAAGAGGACATTTTTTTTTTCAAGAAATTGATGCAGGAACAATCGGACCTCCCTATGCAAAAAAACCCTGACTCTCCATGGAAAACTTACATGGGCCATGTACACATGTCAGTGTGAAATAGATCGTAGAAAATATGTGAAACCCAAAGCTATAAAATCTCTAGATATAATGCCTGATGGATTAACTACTGACAAACACAAATGAGTAGACTCACCTGACAAAGTGGAACCTCAGCCCTGGGAAGGGAAGGAAGGGAACCTCTTTTTTATGTTTGGTTTACCCTGTGAAAAGTATCAAGACATTATTAAATTGTTGCCAGCTCAAAGCAACAGATGACTCCAAATGCATCCGTGCATTTGCAAGGCTGTGCCTGCTGAGTTGTCACTGTGCTCAAGGACCTCGCATGAGAAGCATGGAGGGTGCCAAAGGACTTGGGTGGTAAAGAAGTCTTAATGGTCACCAAACGGACCTGTTCTAGGTCCCAGGGAGCATGCATATCTGACTTTTTGCAAGAAGCAGACACATCCATGAGTTTACAGAGTTGATGAAGCATGTCTTCCTGCTTGAAATTGCAATCTCTGGGCTAGAGATGAAGGTTTGCTGCTAACGTATTTATGGAATGAATGCCTGTTCAAATTTTGTTCAAATTTGTATTCCTCTAAGAAGGATCAAAATATTTAAAATAAAAATGCATGGAAGAATTTATGTATGATCTCTCAAAATGTATAAATGTATTCTGTCATGTACAACAAATTAGAACAAATAAAAAATTAAAAAATAAAAATAAAGAATGCATAGAAGAAAATTCTTCATGATCTGGTCAAGCAAAGATGTCTTAGGTAAGGCACATAAGCCATAAAACATGAAATTTGAATTTCAAATGTTTGAAAGTTCTGCTCTCTGAACAATAGAAAGCATAAAAAAGACAAACTACAGTCTAGAAGAACCATTTACAACATCCCTATTTACTGCAGAACTTGTCTCCAGAATATATAAAGAACACTTATAATTCAATAATAAGAAAACAACAATCTTATTTTTAAAATGATCAGAAGACCATGAACTGTCACTTCACTGAGGGAGAGAAGCAGACAGTAAATAAACTCCAGAAAAGTCTTCCAACATGTTTATTCACTAGGGAATGCAAATTAGAAGTACCATGAGTCATGAGTACACATTGACCAGAATGACTCAAATTAAAACAAACAAACAAACAAAAAGCAGAAAGTACACAGCACTGGTGAAGAGACAGAACCTGTGACCCTCACATGAAGTTCCACTCATTTTCTCATATTGACTTCTAGTTCCAGCCTCATAGAGTTCAGTTCCAGTTCCAGGCCCATAGAGTTCACAGAGTAGGAAAATAGCATGGCACAGCTGGCTAGGGCAAGTGAAGTAGTTTCTCGTACTTAAGCACCCTTGTCTCAGAACCCAGGACCTCATTCAGAGATTGTAGCAGCCCTCGGGTACGCTGCCACAGGACCATAACCAGCTTAGGGCCCAGGCTCTCTGCTCCCACCAGTACAGCCCTGCCGCTGCAGAGGTACCTCCTGTGGGCGGCTCCCAGCACCTGCTCGGAGCCTAATGGACACAGGAATCAGGTCCACTCTTGAGAGATAAAGGATTCCTCTGAAGATAATTTTAGCTCACCACCCCCACCCTGTCCTATCTTGTGACAGAACCTGTCTTAGAACCTCTCCAATCTGCGAATGTTCCTGCTAACTTCCTTTCCTTTCTTCTCCTGCCCCAGAAGTATCAGACCTGCATGGTGATCTGAAGTTTCTCCCTGCCTTCTCCCTATTCTCTCTACATTGTATTTCATGGGCATTTCCCTAAATCTCTTGCATGTCTAATCTACTCTTTGCATCTACTTCTTGGGAGACTCAAATTAACTCACCACGCACTTATCCCCCAAATAAAAACATGAGTACAAAAGGCCTACATGCAGGGATGGAACATAATATTGAAACGATGGAAGCAATCCAAACACCAGTGTGTTTGTAACTGAACAAATAGGTTGGCAATCCATATAGTGGTTTACTGCTCAATAATAAAGGGAACAAATTCCTGATCCATGTAATAAGTGGGTGGATCACAAAAGCATTGGGATATTCGTTTATATGATGTCTTCTGTTATTCCATTTATATGACATTATGGAAAAGGCAAAATGGCAGGCACAGAAATAAGATCAGCAGTTATCAGGGGCTGAGAATGGAGGGCAGCAGTGAGCATGAGGGAGCAGGAGAGATCTTTGTGGGGTGGCTGGGAAGGATCTGTACCTTGATCAGGGTGTTAGTTACATGACTAGATGTATTTCTCAAGCCTTCAAACTCTGCACTAAGGCCAGGCATGGTGATGCACACCTGTCATCCCAGCTACTCAGGTGATGGAGACAGGAGGGTCATAAGTGCAAAGTCAACTGGGCACTTTAGCAAGACCCTGTCTCAGAATAAATATTTTAAATTTCTGGGAATGTAAGTCAGTGTTAGAACACCCTGGGTTTAATCTCCAGTACAGCGAAAGCACAAACCAAAAACCTACCCCAAACAAGGGATGCATTTTACTTTACATTAATTATACCTCAATAAAACTGAATTTAAGAAAGGAAGGAAGGAAAAGGAATAACTCCCTGGGAGCTAAAAGTCCAGAGAGATTCCAAAATGGCAAACACCAGTATACAGAGTGGTCTGAGAGTGGCCCTCCCTCAGGCAAGGACGTCTAGACAGAGTGGTAGGGACCACACTGGTTTGGGTACAGGCCTACCCAGATCATGTGCCCCATCCAAAGCAACTGCAAGGGCCTGCCCTCGGTCCTCCCACCTCACTGACTCTAGAAGAACACAAAACAAATGTGGCCTCTGTTACTTTTCCCAATTACGGATAAACACCTTACCTCCCCTCGGTGGTGCCTGAGAGGACACATAGAGATTTTCAGAGAACACACAGGGAACCTTGCTGTCACCAAGTCACCCTTCCCTAGTCCCAAATGTGATAGTTTGTTTTGTTTTGTTTTGTTTTTAGTTTAGTAACAGAAGCATGAAAAGTAATTAAAATAAAAAATTCACAGACCTCATGGGCTTTCTGTCTGGCCTCTTCCCTTCTGTCCCAAGATTATATGAAAGGTGGCGCGTCACTTGTGGATCCCATTGTCATTGCTTTATTTTATCCCAGTCTGTGACTATTAAGGCTGAATTGTGTCCTCATCACTTTTGCATTCTGACGTCTTAACTCCCAGTCCCTAGGGGCAAGTCCACATGGACAGAGGGTCCTTAAAGCGATAATTAGGTTTAAATGAGGCTACTAAGGTAGGCCCAAATCCCATGTGATTAGGGTCCTTATAGGAAGAGAAAGTTAGGACTCAGACACACAGAGCGAAGATCAAAATCAAGACATGGAAATGGTCATCTGCAAGCCAAAGAGAGAGGCCCTCAGAGAAACCAACCCTGCAGGTACCTTGAGCTGGTCCAGAATGGTCAGAAAATACATTTCTCATGTTGCAGCCCCCAGGCTGTGGTGCTTCATCATGCAGTCCTAGGAAATCACGAGTGACTTTCCCGGGAGTGTGCATCATGAACACAGAATCACAGGCCCTCAGGATGAGGAACTGGTGATCTCTGTCTTGCCAGGGCCAGGCCAAGGCCTCCTCAGGAAAGGCAAGAAACTCCCAGGGTGTCAGACATGACCCCGCCAGGCAGGACACCAGTCTCAGTCTCCAGATCCACCTTTGCAGGATTGGTACAATGGTTGTACAAGACTGTCTGTGTGATTTCTTGGTGGTATTTGTGACTTGTAGATGCCCATATTAAAAATGAACGGTGTGAGCATTGTTAGTTTTATATATTTTTAGCCAGAAGAAATTTTATTCCTGAACACTGCACAGATTTGTGTGCCTATTGCTGCTCCAAATGCTACCCGGAGCTAACCTATGTGCCAAAATAATTTTAATAGAAATAAAAAGATCAAAACAATTTAAGAATCCCCAAAAGAAAGCAGAGGAGAAAGACAAATGAGACTGTGTGCAAAGAACACAGATTTAAGTGTATTCTCTGGGCCAGACATGGTGAATCCAGAGAGGGACAACAACCCGGGTCCCCAGTCGGGAGGGCACAGCAGGGTGGCACACAGCAAGGACTTTCAAGCCAGAATGGCCTGGGTTTGAATCCTGCCTTCATTGTTTCATTGGTCATTTTTTATCTGTCTTAGGACTGTTTCCTTATTGGTAGTGTTATTGCTGTTTGGAAGGCATTTATCAATTATCATTATTCATGTTCAATATAAGCTATCATATTGTTTGAAGTCATTGATTAATTGTCATTGCTCACATTCAGTGAATGTGAATGATAAATTGTTGTCTTTCGTGTGACAGTTTTGGATATTTTGAAGCAATTTTTATATACTTTTTTGTTTTTATATCCCTAGTATGTCTCTGTGAGGTGGAGGGTTTTCTTAGACCTGGTTCATTTGTAAGAAACTGACAGATGAAATGACTTGACCGTGGTCACACAAAGAGAGTTTTAGACTCAATTCCATGTCTCCTAACTCACAATTCTAAGCTCTTCCCCATCAGTGATTGGCCTTCTCCCTCACTAGAGGTAATGTGGAGGGCTTCTGGTTGCTTTGGGCACAGATGTCTTTCAAAAATCCATTTTCATTCCTGCAAATTAATATCAACAAGCCACAGAACAAGCAGATTCCATCCATGCCAGACACATGCAAGTCCGCTCAATTCCCTTTGCTAGGACGACTGAAATCAGCAATGATGATCTTCACAAGAAATTCACGCACATTCCCTCGGGCTCCCTGCCTGGAATCCAGGTCATTCTAAAAACTCATTTAATGCAACTATGCTTTGAAAGGCAACTGCTATTGGCATGCTCAGAAGCACGCTCTCAGAGAGCAGCCTGCTCCTTAAGCATGGGAGGTTGAAGGCAAGGGCCATTAACTGGCCTCCCGGTTCCTCATCACAGAATTCTCCCAGTGTGGGAGCTGAGTGATCTTAGGGTCAAGGGCCATTTGCCTAGAGTGTGCTCTCTGATGTAGAAATGTCTGGGCCTGGACCTCAGGCTGTAGACAAGTATTACTCAGTCTTTTTTAAAAAATGTAGTCCTCAGTAAAAAAAGATATTTACATCATGACCCAGTTATAGTTATGTTTGAAAACAGTGGATAGAGAAATCAGTTTAGTGAGAGCAATCAGCACTCTTAAAAAAATGAATGAAATGGAACAGAACAAACTGAAAAGGAATGGAATGGAAAGGAGTGGAATGGAAAGGAGTGGAATGGAAAAGAATGGAATGGAAAGGAGTGGAATGGAAAGGAGTGGAATGGAAAGGAGTGGAATGGAAAAGAATGGAATGGAAAAGAATGGAATGGAATGGAAAGGAATACAGAGTGCACACAGTAGTAGAAGGATTTGTTTTCCTGCTGTATCTATTGATCATCTATAAACCTATATATGAACAGGGTACCATGTTTAATGTATTTCTTGCTGTAAGCCATGGTCAAAAACATTTCGAGAGACCCCAGAAAGACAAAGCAAGGCGATTCAAGCTGCTAGGAATATGGTGGTGGTGGTAGTGGGGTGCAGAATAAGGTTTGAGAAAATGAGAAGGGTCGCCCCTGTCCACCAATGGGATTCTTCCAATGGCTCCACCCTGGACCCCAGCAGCCTCTTCCTTAGCTGCCATACACAAATGTGCAACTGGCCCTGCTGACTTCTCCAACCTAATGGGTGCCCGCTCCCACCTCTGTCTCACACCAAACTTCTGCAATGCCAAACTCTTTGCAGTTTGAGTGACACTTGAAGCTCTCACTCCTGGGGCCTCTGTTCAGGAGCTTGCTCTGCCTGGCATTCCTCTCCTGGCTGAATCTGTCCTGGATCCCTCCCATTCATGCTTTTGATGGTTCAGCCACTTTGCCACCTCCTCCACACAGCCATCACGTGTTACTCTGAGTTCCTTCATTCACTCACCCCTCCACTCATTCATCCAACAAGTAGCAAATACTCAAAAAACACAGACTAAGATATTTGAGATAGCATGGTCCACAAAACAGAAGCTTTGCCCTCCTGGAATTCAGTGAGCAGAAAGATGATAAATAAACAAATAAATATGTAATACAATATCACTGAAGAAAGGTGAGCACAGTCAGTGAGAGATGGGGTTGTAGAGGAAAGCTTCAATCCAGGGGTCTTTGAGCAGAAAACTGAACTAAGCTTCAGGGGAAACCATGGCTATGTCTGGGGAAGAGGATCTCAGGCCAAGGAAGGAGCAGGTGCAAAGGCTCTATGGCAGGACCAGGCCCATCATCCCCAGACAGATTAGTCACTCCCCTTCTGGGCTCCTGAACACCTTGTCCACTTTCATCACACTGGATTGTAGATTCTTTTTCTACTTACATTTGAGCTTCTAGTAACTAACCAAATGTAGTTCTCTTTACATATTAGAATATGTGAAGGAAGAAATCTATCAATGATTAAGAAAGTAATTGTCAGAATGAATAGCTACTGGAAGCTCTTCCCCTCCTTACTTGGCAGAGAGGAGCAGGGGAGGCCTGGTTGTTTGGGGGCAACATTTGGGCGACAAGAGGCCTCTGAGCAATGTATGCTTTAGAGGGAAACTCTGCAAATGAAAAAGGAAACACACTTTTCTTAGAACCAGTTCAGCCCATGAGTCAAACCAAAAGAAGAGATGGGTAGAACAGATAATTCTATGAAAAATATATGCCCCAGAGGCGGATCCATCCAGACTCATTAGTTTGAAAAGTAAATTACCTTTCAGAATGTAATCGTGTTAAATCAGTGTTTAGAATTTCCTCTTGGCTCTGCAAATATTCTCTCTGGTGAAGAGATGCCATGCCCCCAAACATGTCACAAACTGCTCAGAAAATGAGTCCTAGAATATCAGACCTGGAAGGAGAAAATTAATGGTTCCTAGAGTGTCATTTCATGATAGAGACCAGGAGGCAGCACAGTTGCTTGCTCAGCCATGTCCATAAATCAGGCTTGGTCCCTCTCACGGCCCTGTCCTTGTAGCCCATTCCATTGCTTAGAGCTTGGTCACTGCAGATTATCATTCTTCAGTTTTGCAAGACAACATTTCTCCCCAATTACTGGATTGAATTTATGAGGCGAACTAAAAACTGCTAGACTCTACTGGCCTTCTCCCTGAATCCAAGTTATCAGAGGAAGGATTCCAACACTATCACATGAAATTAGGTGTCAGATGAAAAGAGCTCCCGAGAATCTCAAGCCCAAGAGTCCCTCCTACCTTGCTGCTTCTCTTTGAACTCTTGCACTTCAAATAAGCCTTAATGTGAGCACATCTCAGAAATATTCATTTTTTCTCAGCACAGCTTGTATTGGAAGGAGACTGGAAATTCCTCCCAGGTAGTGACAAAGGTATAAAGTGGGGAGTTCTTTGCCAATATATTTGTATTTCTTAACCAATAGCTAAAGAGAATATTGCATTTTCCAAATAAGCATTTTATTTTAGGACAACATTCTGCAAATACAATACAGAAAGTTCCCTCATTCACCTTGCTTTGTTGTTACCATTTGTATTCCTATGGTACATGCACTAGAACTAAGGAACCAAGATTGGTAATTGATATTCATTGAACTCCTTTATTTGAATTTCACTGATTTTCCCTAATGCCATTTTCTCATTCCAGGATCCCATGCAGGAACCCATAGTGGACTTGGCCATCAGCTCTCATTAGCATTCTCTGAGCTGTGATCACTTCCCAAGGCTGTCTTCATTTTTGATGACCTTGACTATTTTGGGAGAGCTACTGGTCAGAGGTTTAATACACTGTCCTCCAATTTGGGTTCATCTTATCTCTCTCTCACAGTTAGACGGTTTGTGGGATTCCTGGAGGAAGACCACAGAACAGAGTGTCTATGTCATCACATCTAACCCAGGTACGTGACACCCACATAAGTTGCCACTGATGTTAGCCTTGGTCACTCAGTCTTTGACAAGCTACTCCAGTGTAATTCCATGTGTTCTCTTTCTATGCTCAATTGTTTTCCAAGTGTCACTGAGTGAAGCCCACACCGAGGTGGGTCTCTGTGTCTATATACCCATGTACACATGCATATGCATGTATACATGTACATATGTGCATATATACACACATACACACATTTATATACATACACACAGACCTAGAAACACACACACCACCCCTTGAATGTGGACTGTGCTTAGTGACTCACTTCCAAACAATAGAGTATGATCATATATGAACCAGTGAATTGAAACTGAACTTAGGAGAGCTGAGCTAAAGTAGAATGGCATAACATTTTAACTGTGCATCAGAGATCTCCTTATTTTTCAATACTCCTTGCTATGGTTTGGATATAAGATGTCCCCCAAAAGCTCCTATGTTAATGCAGGAGGTGAAATGATTAGATATGACAGCTGTGACCTTATCAGTGGATTTACCAATTTAATGGATTAAAAATTTAGATAAACCAACTGGGTGGTAACTGTAGGTAGGTGGGGTATGGCTAGAGGAAGTGGATCCCTAAGGGCATACCTTGGTAGTCATGTATTTTGTCCCTGACTCCTCACACTCTTTCTCTCTCTCTGCTTCCTGGGTGCCATGAGCAGAGCAGCTTTTCCCTTCCATGACCTTCCACCATGATGTTCTATCTCACCTCAGGTCCAGAGCAATGGAGTCAGCTAACCATGGACTGAACCTCTGAAATCATGAGCACAAAATAAACTTTTCCTCCTCTAAGTTGCTTTTGTCAGGTATTTTGGACACAAGAAAAAACCTGACTAATACACTCTAACTTTATTTTCCAGCAGTACAAAGAAAATGAAGTTTCCCAGTATACCACATTCTTCTTCTATTTCTGTGTTAACTGTACAGCCTTTGCCTAGAGCAGACTTTCTTCATTTTTCTTGACTAATCCATATTCACTTCTGACTTGAGTCACTTTCCTGAGACTCATTGCCCACGTAGATGGGGTGAGGTGCCCCACTCTGCTCCACAGCCTCCAGTTCATGCAGTGGCCCTACTGCTCCATGGGTTTACCAACCTCCCTTGGTCTGCAGGCTTCTTAAGGAACATGACCATGTATTATATCTTTTTATTCTTAGGATCCACACATGGAAGGAACTTAATTAATTCTCCTTGAATAGATGATTTAATAAATGAATTTGAGCCTCATAACACCTAAGTAGATATTATCTTCATTATAAAAATGGAGAAACTGAGGTTTAGAGATTAAATAGCCTCCCTGAGACCACCATCCAAAGAACTCTAAACCTTGCATCTTTCATGGAGAGTTTAAGAAAATGCTTAATGTTATAAGACAAAATAGGATCATTTATATAATTTGCACTCTCTGCTCTGAACACTTTTTCTTTTCTTTTCTTTTTTTATTTAAAAGAATGGTAGCACTGTGGATTGAACCCAGGGGTACTCTACCACTGAGCTATATCCTCAGTCCTTTTATTTCAAGACAGGTCTCACTAAGTTGCCATGGCTGGCCTCGATCTTGTAATCTTCCTGCTCTGGCATCCCAAGTAGCTGGAATTAGGGGCTGCAATGGTTAATTTGACTTGTCAACTTGATTGGATTAAGATACGCCAATGATTAAGAGGCTTCTAGGTGTGTTGATGACAGGGTGTCTAGGAATGATTGGTATGTGGGATAACCAAATGAAAAGGAGACCCTCCCTAAGCTTGGGTAGGTGCTTGGATGGAATAAAAGTTGGAAAACAAGGAAGCAGATGCAGATGCAAGCTCGACTCTTCTTGAAGGGGTTCTTGATTGCTGCTTCGATCATCTGCAACCATCACTCTTGCTTCTTCACACTTCCAAAGCAGACTCTGCCAGTGACTCTCCAGAGAGTTTCCAGAAGCCTTCAATCTTGGACTAGGGTAGCATTGCTGATCCCTCTTGTTCTGGGGCTTCTGCCCCTTGGCCTGTGGAACTGCTGGTTCTTCCAGCTCTCCAGCTGCAGATGGCCATTGTGAACTATCCAGCTTCTGGTCATGTAAGCTAATCTAATAAATCCCCTGTTTATAATCATACTTCCTGTTGATTCTGTTCCTCTAGAGAACCCTGACTAATACAGGGGCATACGCTACCACTTCCAGCTAACACTTTTTCTGAGAAGTGCTTGTTGGTCTTGGTTGGGATTAACTGAGGGTCCCAGCCCACAAGGACTGCCAGGCTGGACCTCTTCCTGTGCTTGATGGGGCGCCACACAGAGTGCCAGGAAGCTTAATCACCTGCTGGCGGTTGCCTGACGGAATGCTGATGATGTCACCCCTGAACCTCCTCTCAGTGTCCTTTCCATCTCTTGGCCTCTGCTAGACTCGGCTGAATTCCAGAATACTGTGTAAATACCTAAGTTTGCCAAGGAATATGATGAAACTTTACAGTTCCTTAAGAGAGGATGAGGAAATAAGGGTCATAATCATGGCTCTTCTCCCACCTCTCCTTTTTCCTCCTTTCACTCCTTCCATCTTTCTCCTAGTCCCTTAAGCAAGGAGGTTGCAGCAAGAAAGATACGAGTGGGCAGCGTTCCAAACCAATTATAACATCTAATCTTAACCCACAGCTAAACGAACATATGCTGGATTTTCCAGACAAGTTCCAATTTCAAGTATTCTGTTCACTCTCCCTTAAGAATTTCTTGCAATGCTAAATTCAGAATGGGGCCCTGTCCATTCGGTCTATTATGCTTCCGACTGGGGCAGAAAAGCTTCAGCTAAAAAACCTAACTGGAATTCTGGAATTTCTGTGTCCTTTTCACCTTTCCATCCGCAGGCACAGGTCACCAATTCTTCTGTTTGTCTGGCTAAAGCCTCTACCCACTCCCATCCCTGCCTCTGTACCAACATCCCAAGCACCGCAGCAGTCACCCACTACAGTTGTCCTTCCACTTTATTCACTTTTTTTTTTTCTGCATTGCTTTCAAGTTAAAGACATTTTTGCATTTTCAAATGATTAAAAATAAATATAAAAAAAGTTTTGTGACCCATAAAGACCGCAAAATTCACATTTAAATGTCTGTCAATTAAGTTTTGAATTTTCTGAGTAAAAAAATTTATACAAGGTTGTAGTCCCTCTTTATATATGAACACCCATACTGTGTTCTCATTCTCTTCTCTTGGCCCATGAATTCTAAAACACGTACTCTCTGACTCTTTACAAAAAAAATATGCTTCTTTCTGTTGTAGAGAAAACTCCAATATCCTGGGTAAAAGGTCAAGTTTTCCACTTGGTCGGAAATGCCAGCCATGGCACTTGACTTTGGACAACTTAGGGACCTCTTGGTAGCTTCCTCGCCTGTCAAGTGGGAGAGGGAAGGACATCTGCACTGTGTGGATTAAATGGCAGGCACTTGGCACGTGCCAGGTGATGGGAACATTCTGCAAGAGATAGCTCTCACCAGCCTCTCCTTTAGCATTCCCATTGTCTTTGTCCTTATGAGTAGAGTGCTTCTTTTGAAGTTCAGTGCTTCAACTCCCAAGTCTCTCTAAAGCGAGTTCTCTACAGCATCAGTGGCTACCAAGAGAAGAGTGATAATAGGAAAGTGTGCAGAACTCCCCCAGGCGTCTCAGTCTGAGAAGGTTCTGGTAACAGAAAGCTGCATGTGGGGACTCTCACTTAGATGTGCATCTGATTAAGCTCACACACAGTATGGTGTCTGCAAGGCTTAATCCTCACCCAGCAGCACTTTCATATTCAAAAATCCCTTATTGTGCCAAATAAACCTTCAATTATTGGAATACAGATTGAATGGAGGAAGGAAATTGGTCAGTCCAGGGAGAAGAAAGAAAAGAATGTGTACCTCATTTTTTTGCACATGAAGCAGTCCCTTAATCCTTGACATTTCTAGCTGTCATATGTCTTGCTGTTCTCATTTGGGCTTATTCAGTAATCCTGACTCTGTCCACGTAGACTTGGTGAAAAATTTGCATTATGCACAACACATATTTTCAATTGTCATTGACAAAGTTAAATACATCAATCCGATTTACATTGCTTTATTCTTAAATACTTATTTTCATTATAAATGCAATACAACTAGATTACTAAAAATTTGGAAAGAAGGAAATAAGAGGAAAAGAGCCAATATCTCAACAGATCTTTTAAGCATATGATTTTCTACTTTTTTTCAATATATAGTAACTGTACGTATTTATGAGATACAGTGTGAAGTTACAAAACATGTATACAATGCATAGGGATCAAATCAGGGTAACTGGTATATCTATCACCTCAAGCATTTATCTTTTCTTTATATTGGGAGCATTCAAAATCCTCTCTAATACCTTTTTTTGAAATAGACAACTAACTTTTGTCATTCATAATGCTTGCACTTTGCTACAGAGCATCAGAAGCTATGCCTCCCGTTTAACTGTGCCCTTTAACTATTCAACCCCCTCTCCAGCCCCTACCCTGCCTTTCCTGGTCTCTAGTGGCCACCACTCCACTCTCTACTTCTGAGATCAGCTGTCTCAGCTTCCACTTGCAGGTGATAACATGTGGTGTTCACCTAACTTATTTCACTTAGCATAGTATCCTCCAGGATCATCTAAATTGTCACAATTGACAGAATTTCATTCTTTTTTTTTTCATTATGGCTGAATAATATTCCATTATGTATGCAGACCGCATTTTATTTTTCTGTCCATCTGTCCATGAACACCTACATTGATCCCAGGTATTACTGTTCACGAAGAGGGGGGCATAAACACGGAAGTAGAGCCATCTCTTCTACACACTGTCTTCCTTTCCTTTGTATTATACCCAGTAGTGAAATTGCTGGATCACTTGGTAATTCTATTTCTAGTTTTCTGAGGGCCTCCATACTTTTTCAGAGTTATGACCATGATAAGGCTCTCTTCATATTGTTCCATAATTTTGCATATTGTAATTTTCACCTAACTTGGCTATAGTATTTGTCTTTATTATTGGATAGCTTCCATAACCCTCATTTAGATGTATGCAGGACACAGCAAGCCCAAATAGCAGCTTTGAGGAAAACTCCTTTTTCCAAAGCAACAAAGCCACCCCACATAAGGGTACACTGTTTGGCAAGTAGGGCATACGCTGGATTCCAGTCTCCACTGTTCTACCTCTCCTGGATTGGGTTTCGTGGTGCAACTTAAAACGGTGTGCACAGTATCACTGACCATCACACATCTGTTCTTCCTATCCCCACCCTGAAGCCTGTCCCACAAACCACAAGGTGTCATCTGTGGGCCCTGGGGGCCACTGTCCTCCATTGTACTTCCAGTGTTATCTGAGTTTTGGATCTTCTTTGAAAATATGATAGTTGTAGTAATGCCAAAGGAATAAGAGGCAGGAAATGATGTGGAATCACAGGAAGGACTCAGGAATCAGAAACCTGGTTAAAATCCTTTCCTTCTACTGACCTTGTACAATTGTGGTGTGATAAAACAAGTATTTAGATTTTGTCTCCCGTTCCTTCCACAAGGATGTTAAAACTCTTGGAATTTGAATAATCGGGTGTCTTTTCTTATTCATAATAAGCCCCTTTCAATCAAATTGGGCTTGTATTAATAAGTTGATTTGGGATGGAACCCCTAGGCAGCTTCATAATAGGACCTAGTCACCGAAACACCAAACACACCATCACAGGGTAGGAATTTTTAGTTCCACCCCTTGATGATGGGAACAAGGTAGGCAGTGCTGGAGAATGGATCATAAAATCTCTTGGACAAGGAGAGTCAGAGAGTTTTCAGGTTGGGAGTCCATTTTCATGCTGGGAAGATGATCCACCCGGAGGGCACAGGAGCTCTGAGCTACTCCCATACGGTGCCCATGCATCTCTTAGCCATTTTTAGTTGTAGTCTCTGTTATAAGCAGGTAAGTAGAAGTATACAGTTCTGAGTTCTGTGAGTCATCATTGCAAGTTATCAAACCTGAATAAGGTTTTTGGGACCCCACGAATTTGCAGTTGGACAGACAGAAGTATGTGCAGGCTGGGAACCCCATTTAGAGCTACGATCTTCAGTAGGGGCAGTCTTCTGGGCTTGAGCCTTGACCAGTGGGGTCTTTACTAATTCTGGGGAGTTAGTGTCAGAGCTCAACTGAACTATTGAACACCCGGTTACTGTTAGAGAATTGGAGAACCAGTGTGGAAAAAGGATACAGAGTTAGGACTAGAAATGGTATCAGGAAATGCCACAAGAGTACCATCATTGACACCAATGAAAGTTCACAGTACAGGGGAGATTTCCCCACAGGATCCTAGCATTGTAAGGGCCCCAAATCCCATTTCTTCATAATTTTTCTCAAATGAGAATAAGAACATGCATATCAGGCCAAGCACTCCCAACATGCAACTCCCCAGCACAAATTTGGGGAATAAATAGTCAAAACCACAAATAGGAAGAAACTAATTTGGGAAGTGCTTTACAATTTGAAACGTTTGTTTCTACCCATAGTGTCTGTAAACCACCTTATCCTGCAGTATAGAGTTTTAGTCCCTTTATTTGACCTCCCATCCTTTTAAATTGGGTCTTTGGAGCTTGTAGGAAAAAAGAACAGAGCCCATGGTGAGAGCAGCTTCCTTCATTAATAGAAGAAAATCAGTGAGATTGCTGCCCTAGCGAAGATTCAATTAAATTTTTAGCCAAAGGCCCTGTTCTCTGTAGTTTCTATCTAGGGAAAGGCGGGGAGAGAAAGTTCCTTGATCTCTCGATGACTCCAAGTTTCTTAGCTTCATCCACATTTTATTCATATCTCTATCGTGGAACTTGGTATTTCAGGATCTGTCTTCCACACTTAACTCCTCTTCCCCCATTAAGCAATAAATCCCTCAAAGGCAGGGTTGGCCCATGTTGTACAATAGAGCCTAGCAGTTACTCAGGAAATGAAGTAGACAAATTTGTGTGTCTGTAAGTATCAGGAATATTTTCCAACATCAGCTACCAAGTCACTACATCTCCAGACACAGATATAACCAAATGAAATTCATTTCTGACACTAACTAACCAGAGTTAGCATCAGATCCCACAAAAGAAGGGCTCAGTCCCTGCATATGCCACTCAAGACCACTGCATATACCATTTGCAGGTCATTGGACAATTCGGACTTCTGATTGACCATAAATTCGGAGAGTTTCCACAACCCTCTCCTCCCCATGTTTGATGATTTGCTGTACCAGCTCATAAGACTCAGGGAATCACTTAGCTAACTTTAATCACAGAGAATGCAGAGCAGAAGCAGCCCAATGGAAGCGATGCAGATCCAGATGCATCTGGTGAGGTGTGATGGGAGATAGGCAGGGGAGGGAGGAGGTACCAGGAGCTCCCACGCCCTCTCTTGGGGATGGCTGGGCACCTTCCCAGAACCTTAATGGGTTACCAGCCCTGAAGCTCATCAAATCTCATCATTCAAGGCTTTTTGTTTTTTTAATAGAACTTTAGTCTCTTTAATCTCAAGCTTCCCCTTGTGCTTGCCAAGGTCAGTGAGTGAGGCTACTAGTTTCAATCTTGTAATCATTTGGTCTTTCTGGTGACCAGCCCCATCCTGAAGCTATGTGAGGGACACCACCCAAAAGTCACCACACTACTCGGAAGTCATCCAACTTTGGTTATGAATAATAATAGACCTGGGAAAAGCCCAGGGTTTTAGGAGCTCTGTACAGAAACCAGATATAACAAATGTGCTCCTATTACCCCTCCTACTCAGGAAACTGTGAGTGTCGCAGGAGTTCCCTACAGGGACCCAGGGACAAAGGCCAGATTTCTTATTTTACCACAGATTGTGAACAAGGAATGAATCAATAATTGAATGTACACCTAATTGGGATAATAAGGACTGCCTTTGCAGGATTCTTTTGAGGAAAAATAAGAATACAAGGAAGACCTGGAGCTCAATTCCTGGCCTTTGCACATGCTCAGAAAATGTGAAAATTTCCTCCCTTCAGTGGGAAAGCTCTAACTTAGTTTCTGGAACTTATGACATCATTTTCAGTTAGATGTTAATTTAGTGTTGTAATTGGGCACATCTACGAGGCTGTGTGTGCCCATGCTTTGACCTGTTAGGCATGTTATTTATTTTATCATAGTATTGTAGCATATTCCAGGGAGCCAATGTATATTTGTGTGTTATAAGCAAAGAACACCCTTGCCATGGATGGTTAAGAGCCAAATGAAAATCCCATTTGGGAATATGAGCACTGGGTCTCTCAAAAAATAAAAGGCACATATGGAAAAAGATAGTCTTTAACCTAAAAGAGGAAGAAAAGAAATATAGGAACATATTACAAGAATTTAAGGGGCAAGTAGCTAAGAATATCTTACTTTAAAACAATAAGTGAAACTCAATCAACCATCAAAGGAAGAGATTTTAATCCCTATTGGGGGAAAAGGGATATGTGAAAATATTGCAATAATTTGGAGAAAAAGAATGCTAAGAATATCTTAATTTAAAAGCAGATACTGTAACTATTTAGCTGTACCAACATGGAAACACAAAGTCTTTCTGGGTATCATATCTGATCATTAAAGAGAAGGCATTTTCAAGAACTGATTCTCTATTTTATTGTTTACTTATCTGTGCTTGGTGCTTTCTTTGATCTTTACTTAATGAGAAGAAGCAAAAGAAAATAGAGTAGGAAGCCAAGTTTTGTTTGCTTTAGCCACTAGAGCATATTGCAGATAACCAGGTGACATTGACAATGTCTGGAATAAGTTGAAGGGAGATTGTGAGTTTTTAAATAGTTTTCAAACTCCTCAAAAAAAAAAAAAAATAGAAAAAACAAAAACAAACTGCTATGCCCATTGAGCTGTATGAGACTGGAATTCAGGCCCCATAAAGCAAGGTACAGTTTTTTTAAAAGACTTAAGAGTTACCACCGAGCTTTCTCTTGGTTAGAACCACAAGATACCCAAGTATGCTTAGCATTTGTCTTTTTCAGGATGAGGAATTTGTGAGCTTTAATTAAGAAAAGAAGGAAGAGGAATGGATCCTCTCTGGATCTAAGCAGATTAAAAGGGGGCCCTTGGCATGGGTCATCAAAACAGGAGAGAAGCCAGATTAATTTATGTAGCTTAATTTATATCCATTACAACCACAATATGGTGTCTCTGATGCTGGTAATGACGACCTGGCAGCCAGCTGTGGTTTCTCTCTCTCTCTGGCTCTCGCCTATTGTCATTTTCAGGGCCAACCCTGCCCAGGCTCCTTTCTGTTGTCCAAAGGCTCTCCAATTCATGTTAGAACAAGCCCAGCTCAGAACCTGGAGCCAAAAAAGAAAAGGAACAGCATATAAATATATGGGACAAAGTCATCTGGGATTAGAAAACAGAATCTGGCAGTAAATATGGCAATTAGGTCATTGAAACTTCCAGCACAGGATTCTTTTAACAATGCAATCTCAGAACTGGTGTCCAGAGCTGATTTTTGCACCATTAAGAAGAATAATGACAGCATCAAACTTTTTAATGACATTTAAGCATTTTTTCATTGACAAGTTAATATTTTTTTTTTGTCTACACTAGGGAAATCTTAATGATGTCGTTAGGCAAATGACCCCCCACACCCACCCCAGGAATCGCAGCAATGGAGCCTGCAATTGCAGGGCAAACTCTTGTGCCTCTGGAAGCCAAAACTTAGTTTGGTTTGAGTCTACAATGAGCACTTGGTCCAAGCTTAAGAATTTGATTCAACTGCTCTTTAAAGGGAAAGAAACAGGTGTTTCCCCCTCTATTTAATAGCATGGAAGCTTTAATTATACCTCATCATTGCATATAGAGGTGTTTTCAATGTTAATCAGTCTGTAGATCACAGTTCAGGGGTCAACTTAGTGTGCTGACTTTTAAGATAACTTGATACTTCAGGGGAGTCCTTGCTGCATTTGGCAAAGGGACAGAGAAGATGATGTGCTATGACATCTCCCAGGAGCTCACCACCACCCCTAAAACTGCAAGGGTACATCCAGCCATTTTATGAACCTTTAAGACAGGGTCTAGCTAAGTTGCCCAGGCCTCTGAAATTGCTATCCTCCTACCTCAGCCTCCCAAGTCATGAATTACAGGAGTGTGCCACCGTACCTGGTGATTCACTGACTTTTTTGTCTCTCTTCCATCCTAACTTCTGAGTTCCTCCAAGGAAAGACCTGTATGCTGTTCCCTGGTTTTTCCATAGCTCCTTGCATAATGGGCTTGTAACAAACATTTACTGAGTAGGTGAAGTGGCAGGGACCATAGAAATGAGTGATGTGCTCTTGGTAATGTGATCCTATGGTATGAACAATTAGAAAAATGAGAAATTGTACTCTGTTTATGTATGATTTATCACAAAGCATAAATGCATTCTACTTCCTTGTGTAACTAAATAGAACAAATAAAATTTTTAAAATAAAAAATTTTAAAAAATAAATAAAAAATTTTAAAAATCCAGTGTACTAGAAAGTCTCCATGTTCTATTTTCCTATTGAGGCTATTTGCACATTCCCTGTACTATTTTAAAACATAATCATTGAGAGATGGAGATTATAAGACCTAGTGCAATAGTTCTCAACCTGATTAATAATCAAAATCACAATAAAAGGTAACATGTTCTTGTGAAACATTGGGGTGGAGGCCTGAAATACTGCTACTCTACATCATCATCATCATTAAGTATTATTATTATTATTAAGAAATCCAGTGGATTCTGAAACTTGTAGCCACTGCTATTTATTCATTTATAAATTTTTATTTATTTATTTTTCATTAATTTTTTGACAGTGATACATACTTTTTTGAAAAAAATTATTTTCATACATGAATATAGGATAATAATGTCTGTCTCACAATCTACTGTCCTTTCCCTCCCCCCCCCCCCCCCCCCCCCCCCCCCACCCAAATTTCCTTCATTCTTCCCTACCCAACTCCCACTATGGATCAGCATCTGCTTATCAGGGGAAACATTTGACCTTTGGTTTTGGGGGATTGGCTTATTTCACAAAGCATGCTATACTCCAGTTCCATCCATTTACCTGCCAATGTCATAATTTCATTCTTCTTTAAGACTAATATTCCATTGTGTATATGTACCACGTTTTCTTTATCCATTCTTCTGTTGAAGGGCATCTAGGTTGAAAACCACTGCTTTTAAAACTAGATAATCCATCCATTCTGAGGAAGGAGCAGGTACTAATTCTAGAAAGGACAGAAACTTACCCAAGTGTCAGAAAGCAAGTTAGTGGCAGATACAGGACTTGGACAAAGGTTTTCCTATTCTGAGGGTTTTTATCTTGTTCTTGCACTTTAAGTCCTTAAGGGTTTACAGAGCAACTACTCTGCTCCAGCACTTCCACCCCTTTGCTGTGTGTTGAAAATAAGAGACAAATAATAATGAACCTCTTCTTTGTTGATCGTTTACTATGCATGCCACTCTGAGAGAAATGCTCTATGTAATATACCCCTGTAGCGTGCTTACTATGATTGAATTGGAGAATTTTAACGTGAGGTTAAATCACCCAACAGAAAAAAAATAAATCACTTGCTTTTCAACAGTGGGACTTCCCTGTTGAAGAATGCAATCTCACAAGACAGATAAAATAAGCACTGGAGAGATGATTCCTTGTGGTTGGACGGGGTTTTCTCCCTCACTCCCTGTCTTTCCTGGAGCTGGGTGACTTTGACAATGTAACTAAACTGGAGAAGAAGATAGGCCAGGTTCAGCAGAATGAGGTGCAGAATAGGTGTCTGAGGAGTCTTTTTGGAATAAGTCTTTTTGATTTGGGGTGGGGATTAAACCTAGGGACTTTTACCACTGAACCACATCCCCAGTCCTTTTAATTTTTTAATTTTGAGACGAAGCGGAAGAGACTGACCTTGAACTTGCAATCCTCCTGCCTCAGCTTCCTGACAAAGATTGTTGCTACTGTGTTTAACAGAACCCACCCAGAAACCAGAGCACTGAGAAGGACAAGGCTTTCCCTAGCTCTATTTTCAAAATCTGAAGGTCCTGCCAAACCCCCACCAGGTGCAGGGCGAACTGTAAGAGAACTGAGATGAAGAAGGTACGTGGGACAAGGAGAGTGAAGGGGTGTGAGGGCTGAGGGTGTGGATTTGAGAGTTAAGGAGATAAGTATAAAAAGCCCAAGGACCACACTCTGCAGATGGTAAAGATGGCTAGGAATGTGCTTGGAAAGCCCAGGATGATAACTCCAAACTCCTGAAATGGAGCTCGAGATGAGATCAATTAACTAAAAATGCCACACCAAGTAGACCCCATTTTGAGGATTCCTTACGGGTTGGGTTTTATCAACAGGGATGTGGAATCCCCTTTCCAGGACTTCAGGAGCTCTTTGGGCTCTCCTGCTGTTACTGCTCCTTCTCTCCAGGGTTGGGGTGGAGGGAGGGGCAGGACTGGGTGTTTCTTATACAGAGACAGGAGTACATTCCAGAACTCCTTGGAGCCAGACGGAAAAAGCAACTAAATCTGCCTGCAGATAAGGCATAGGGGATAAAGAAAACTATCCCGGAAGTCTTTGAAGATGTGATTAGCTGAATGGTGTCCACCAGTGTTCAAGGACATAACTAGCCAGGGGCAAGGTTTACAAGTCACTCAGGTTTGAAGCTGTGGTCTATTGGGGAAATGCTAAATCGCTTATTGGTTCTGTTCTGGAAGCTTATCAAAATGCAGATTCTGAGATCTTGTCCCAGAGACTCCAATACAGTAGGTTTAGGTTTAGAAAAGCATTCTTTTTAAAACTTGATTTAATCAAAAGACAAAATGAAATAAATTTAAAGATCTGATTGATTTTATACACACACACACACACACACACACACACACACAGGGGATGGACCCTGACACAGAGCTACAGTTCCAGCCCCTTTTTACTCTGTTTTGAGATGGGGTCTCTCTAAATTGTCCAGACTGGACTTGAGTTTGTAATCCTCCTGCCTCAACCTCCCAAATCGCTAGAATTACAGGTATGTGCCACAATGCTCTACCAATTGTCTTTCATTTGCAATTCTGGAATTGTATACCACGTCATTCTATAAAATCAAAATGAGTACTGGGTTTGACGGGACTCACCTGTAATCCAGTGTCTTGGAAAACTGAGGTAGGAGCCTCCATCACAAGTTCAAGACCAACCTCAGAAACTCATAAAGACTCTGTTTCAAACTAAAAACATGGGGGGAGGCTGGAGATGTAGCTCTGTGGTACAGCACCTTAGGTTTAATTCCAAGAGTGGCAAAAAAAAAAAAAATAGACTGAGTTCAACTGGTCATACTGGTTTGGGATTTTCTTGTAAGGTAGAAGCAAGAAACAGAATTTTTTTTAAAAAAAGGTGGATTGGTTAGCATTGGTCACTCTAAGGTTTTAGTAGAAGAGATTTCCTTATTACCATAACTCAGATAGAATGGGTTCTTTTTGATTGGTTGCTGTTACTCTCCTGTTTGCAGGGAAAACTTTTCTGTTTGGGGATTTACCTACGTACTTCAAGTTTTATTTTGCTTGTGAGGTATTTAGCATGAGTCATTCCACTTTGGTTTGGTCTGTTCTTCAGAGGCCTAGTGCAGAAGTGCAGTCTAGAACAACGGTCTCACATAAGCTTTAACAGTGTACATAGCTTGAACTCAGGAAGTCCCTGAACTTGGATGGAAACAAAATTTACATCTTTATTTTCATTAGAACTCTAATTGAAGTTTAGCATCTTGAAAGTAAGCAACTAACTAAATCTTAATGGTAGTATATGTGATGTCACCAATAGAAACCACAAATATTTGGATGACACGTCACTCCTGTTGCAGATCTTCCAAAATTATGTTTATGCAGAAATAATAGATGTTATTAAACTTGATGCTAAATCTTGATATTCTGTGTGTTAATAAGCACATGTATTACTACAAGAGACAATGCATACATTGTTATGTAGGTAGAAAACACCATACTTCCCTTTGTTATCTATATATTTAATTGCATGCATTTAAACACATTGCTATGAGAAAAGACTCTAAAGATCAAAGCACAAATGTAGTGCAAAAAGCTTAGTTCTTATTGACCATGTTCAGGAAATCTCCATTTTTCATAGGCAAACTTGATATTTCACACACTGTGGGACAGTGGGACACCTGGGGGAGTTGATGTGTTGGTGAATGTGTTTTTGAATGCAGAGGAATTGGGGGTGAAGTATCAGGGAGCATCAGGGCTTGAAAATGAGACTGGAAAGCCAGCCAGGCCTGCTTACAAGTGCTCCCAGGAAGGTTGGTCAGGTGCAGCCCACAGTGTGTCATCCCCCAGACGGAAATGTGGACTCATAAACAGGCAATGCATACCACTTAGCCACCCAACCGTGATATCCTCTTCACTTATTATAGTTGCTCTTAAACCTCCAAAGTGGAGCTGCCAGGGTTTATGGCAATAGTGAATTTATATGCATACCATGTCTCTTATTAACCTGAAACCTAGGCCAAGAATGGAAATAAAAACAAATGAACTATGAGACAAAACAACAATAAAAAAAAAGAAGAAAGAGAGAAGGGCAGGTGGAAAGGAAGGAAGGGAGGAAAGAAAAGAAAGAGGAAATACAAAAGAAAAAAAAAGAGAAGAAAGAAATGCCACGAAACCAGAACCCTGTTGGTAAGCCAAAGATGGGGTGCTGGAAAACGAGGTCTCTGCCATCTTTTGCTTTAGGATCACCTGACAGCCAATCTGACACAGCCACAGAGAAAGAAAATAAGCAAGCACATCCATAGACTAATTTCAAATGTTTTATTTGACCTCGTTATGTTTTAATATAAAACACATCCATCTGTAGCTTCAAAGGGAACTAAGAACTAAATTTATAGCTATTTACTGCAGGTAAGGTAATTTATATATTGGATCTCATATAACTTGCAGAAAGCTACTCTGATCCCCATTTGACAATTACACGAGGCTCAGATGAATAAAGACCTTGTTAATCAGGTAAAAGAGCCACTAGCTATAAACCCTTGCTGCTTTTACAATTCTGTGCTGCTTCTCTAATTTGTGCCAAGGAATTTTTACAATCAGCTGGGGAGAAAAATTACAGACTGTGTCTCTTTAAAAACAACATCAAGTTTAAGATGGCAATATACATTCACACATCTCTTCAATGACCCAAACTCAGTAAAAAGAGAGGAAAGGGATTATTTTAAGTATAATCCCTCAAGGACAAAGAGAGCAGGGGAGGATATAACTACAGCAACATGTTAGGAGCTGCAAAGCAGATGGGTGATGGACAGGGCATAGTAACTCCAAGGATGATCCTACGCCTGCAGTGGGAAAGCCAGTTGGGTGAGCCGATTTGTGCCACACGAGTCTCCAAAACATCAGAAATCTATGGTGCTTTTTATTTCTGGAAATGGGAAAATTGGGAGGTTAACAACAAGGGGAAAAATTAAGCAGGGTTAAAAGCACTTAAATTCCACCTTTTTGTGTGTGAGTGAATCACAGACTGGAGATCTATTCTTTGGAATGGATAAATTAAAAGGTCTTTTATCTGTGAAATAAGAGACACAGGTAAAGGTGGGACACCCATAACACAAAAGAATTACAATGAGAAAATTTTTAGACTCATGAGAGACACTCCCCTGCCCATGTGACTCTCAGAACAAGCCCACGCCTTGTAGAGAGGCAGGAGAACCTTCTTGGAGAGCCAGCTGGGTTGATGGTAGACAGAGCTGCCCCACCCAGGTCCTGGTTCACATGCACTAGTCATTGGATTAGGCAGGGTGGTCATCAACCAAGCTAGGGGCCTAGAGGCAGGCTTTCTAGCCCAGAATGGGACAATGACGGAAAGCGCTTCCCCTAAAGCCCCCTTCTAGGTGGCCCGAGTCGCAGTTTGACTTCTTCCTTGGTCCAGTCCTTCCTGTTCCTTCTCACCAGCACAGTGTCAGCCTTTAAGAATCACTTGCACCCCTGTTTTGACTCAGTGTCTGCTTCCAGAGAAGTCGACCCACAATAGGCCCCAAGCAATAAAGACCTAAATGCAATATTAGAGACTTCCAGCAACACAAACCAAGCAGTGCTGCATATAGTGACGCCCACAGTTGAGAAGCCCGATGCATTTATTCAGGCTCCCAGTCAGCTCTATAGTCACACGCTTAAACGTGAGCCACCCCAGGACCACGTGACACCTCAGGGGCGCCTTCAACATGAACAGTCAAGTGCAAAACAAAGAAGCTACATGAGTCTTTTTTTTTAATCAAGATATTATGCCCATGAATCAAAAGAGGGAGCACAAACAAAAACTCTTGAAAATTAAAAGGATGTAACCAACAATAGATATTATCAAGAATAACCAAAGAATTTGAAGGTAAAGTTGAAGTAATTTCCAAATATATAGAAGGAGGGAAAACATGTAGAAATGGAAGAGAAAAAGAAAATAAACCAAAAATCTTGAATTTCTCCTGTGGCAGTCACTGAAGAAAGAGAGAACAGAAAAAAGAAAGGCAAAAATATGTAATTCTAGAAAAGTTCCTAGAATGAAAGGCATGAGTTTCCAGAGTAAAACAGCATGCTTAATTAATACTTAATACCTCATTAATGCTTAGCAGATAGATTTTTTTTTTAAAAGACTCAATCACCCAAATAAAGGGGAACGGGGGAATCACCAAAAATTTCCTGAGGAAAATGAGAGCAATTTCTCTGCAAAAGATCAAGAATCAAAATGGCTTTGAACCACACAGCTTTAACAAGGGGCTGGAAGAGATGCCTTTGGAATTCTGAAAAAACAAAATGGTGTCTAATATTTTGTACACTGCATGCATCTGGTTGGGCTATAACAAAATACCATAAATGGTCTGGCATATAAACAACAGCAATGCACCTTTTGCAGCTCCAGAGGGTGGAAGCCCAAAATCAAGGTGCCAGCAGTTTCAGTGTACAGGGAAGGCCCCCCTTTCTGGCTCAGAGATGGCACCTTCTAGCTATGTCCTTACGCATGGAAGGGACAGAGCAGTGTTCTGAACCCTCTTAAGGGCCTCATGACTCAGGGAGCTCCCAGAGGCTCCACCCTGAACCCTATCCCACAGGAGAGGAGGTTCCAACATACGAATTCAGCTGAGAAACAAGCATTCAGACCAAAGCAATGAGCAATGAAGATGTTTGCAGGCAAACAATATCAAAAAATGTTAACTCTCATGCATCTATCTATTCCCCTGGAATTTCCTTGTGGGTGAATTTCATGAAAGAAGCAACTATACCAAGAAAGAGATTCAGGGGTTACAGAAGGCCAAGGGATGTAATAACAGAGGGTGTGAGGCCTGGGAGAAGGGGAAGAGTAGGATGGCTGCGTCCCAGAGTACAGAAGGCTCCGAGGTGGCCTTCTTTAAGTTGAGGTTGAGAGGCCCTTCATGTATCAGAATCAGATCAGAGGACATCTGGGCAAGTAAGGAGACTAGAATTACTTAGTGAGGTGCACAGCAAAGAGAACAAACAAGGAAATGCAATTATTATCTTCAGGAAGAGTAAGAACCTGGGCAAGAAAGAAAATGGGTCACTAACACACTACATAGTTGACACATTCAGTCTTGTGCCACAGGATGACATTTCAGTCACCATCAGATCACATATAGAACAGTGGTCCCAAGGATTATAATGAGGAAGCACCTTCCTCCCACTGGGTATTCTCCATGTTCATATATGTTTAGAGACACAAATCATGTTACACCTGATTCCTGTATCCAGTGCAATTTCGTGTTACACAGATTTGATCCCTGGAGTTACAGCTATGCCAGGCAGCCCAGGTATGCAGCAGGCTGCACCATCTAGGTGCAGCTAAACACACTTCATGGTGCTGCACATCAGCACTGCCCAAGGATAGGATGCTTAGAATGCATCCCCACCAAGAGTTGCATGACTACCTGTTTTTAAGTATGTATTTAAATATGTGAATACTTAAAAGATACATATTTTGATTAATTAAACACTGAATATCACACCATAATTGGATAAGATCTTTTAGGAGAACAGAAACATACATGTGTTTCATAAGGATTTGAGAAAGGAAGCAAAAGAGACCAAATCCTCATTTTCTACAGTGGGTAGCAAATTAAAACCTTGAACTGACAAATGCAAGAGTAGTATTTAGACATATGTAAGAATATATGAAGAAAAAAAAGCTGCAAAGTTTTAAATAATTGTTTCTGGGGGCTTAGAGAATAGGAAGAGTGAGATAGTTTTGGGGGTTTGTTTTAATAAGCCTTGTAGGACAATATGACTCTTTAAGTCACATTCACGGATCACCTTAGTAAAAATAAAAACTGAATTTTAGAACAAGTGGAGAAAAGCCATCTTCCCTCTCATGACACTCAGGTTAAGTTGAATTAGGGTTGGCTGCCACATTCCCCCTCCCTGACGGAGCATTTGGCCACTGGTCTCCCTGAAACATGCTGAATCTGGAAGATGGTGATGGATGAGCCAGATTCCTCCCATGAAATGATGGTCTCAAAAAATGGAGAGGAAGCACTGGAATAGCAGGAAAGAAGCATAAATTACCCCCATAAGCTTCGCAGAAATGCTGACACTAACACCAGTGGGTAAGATTTTTGCAATAAGCATCAGTCTGATGCCAGATATCCCAGACAGTCGCAAAAAGTGTCTAGCTTTCCCCTGAAATACTCGGACAGGGCAGTTGGGCTCCATCCTTAGGAGTGTGGCAGTTTGGGTGGCATGATTGGACAGAGACAGCACCAGGCCCAGCTGCCTGACTCTGCTTCGCCCCCGTTTGCAGACAGCTGGAGGTGGGTGATTGGACCCAGGGACATCCAACATTTGCTGACTCACAGAAGTCCCCCTCTATGAGCTTTACCTGAAGTAGAAAAAAATAAAAGAGCAAAACCCCATGGCCTTGTGGGTCTGCTCCAGACAGCAGACAATATATTTTTTCTACCACCCCTCTCTTCCTTCTACTAGCAAATGCTGATAAGGAGAGATACCTTTTTTAAGTATGGTGGATAGGAAAATTAAATTTTTTCATAGTTTCTGTTTTGCTTAAAATTCATATACAAGTGTGATGTATATGAAGCATTCTCTTAAAACAGTCTCATGTCCTTGTTGATTAGGAAGGCAAGCCTCAGCTGTGATCTGGGAGGAAAAAGTAAAAACAGGGAAGAAAGTGCTCTGTAAAGTCACCCCCACCCAATCCACAGCCCAGGCTCTGATCCCTGGGTTGAGTCCTTGGAGTAGGGGAAAAGAAGAAATGGGAGAGAATGACTATAGAGAGGAAGTGGTCCCCAGAAAATGTTATGCGGCTCAAACCCACAGAGAAAGAGACTGTAAAATATCCCATTGTTGGGAATGGTCAAAGAGATTTAGGACATGTGGCATCTGATACTGTGCTGTAAGGAGGTGTTCTATTCTTCGTAGTAATTGCTTGACATTTGATTTTAAAAATAAGTCATTAAAGACAAACAGCCTTTTGATGGGGTACTTTGGAGAATGGAGAAAAGATGGAAGCTAAGAGATGATGGGAAGCCAGGATTGAATGCCAGAGAATTGACAGGTGACTGCACAGGCTGCCCTTGAGGTGTCTTCAGCAATCTTGGACAGGATATTGGACTCCCCCAGTTATTCAGAGCATGGACTTGGGTTCATGTATTTAGATAGTAAAGGAAGTGCAATATGGCAAGAGGCAGAATCACTCAGGAGCATTTCAAGTATCATCTCTTTTGATCATCAGAAAAGTAGCATGTGATTTTATTTTTAAATTGGAGTGCCCTTCTGTGCTAATTTTTTTTCTTTTGGGGGGGTTACTGGGGATTGAACCCAGGGATGCTTAGTCACTGAGTAACATCCCCATATCCCCCACATCTTTTTTTTTTTATTTGAGACAGGATCTCACTAAGTTGTTCAAGGTCTTGCTAATTGCTGAGGCCGGCTTTGAACTTGTGATCCTCCTGCCTCAGCCTTCAAGACACTGGAATTACAGGTGTACACCACCGTGTCTGGCCCTTCTTTGCTATTTGAGTGACAGAAAATGTCACCAAGTCATTTCTCAGTACATATGGTGGAATAGGAAGGAATCTGAATATCTGACCTATACCCTTCTAAGATGCTAATTCTTTCCCATCACATGCCTGCAGGAATCCCCTGGTGCGAACATTGTGGGCAAATGTGACTCAAAAAGGGCATTTGTATTATTAAAGGTTAGAAGGCTTTCAAGTTTAGACAGTAGAAAAAGATGAGTTGTTACCAGATTCTAGAAAATGTTTGAAGGCCAATGAGACATGGTGAGAAACATATAACACAGAAACAAGAAAACTACAGAAAGAAGAAAACCTTGCATTCTTCCTATGGCAAGCATGGAGTCAACCAAGAACATGTAATCCGATTAAGTAGAGCTGAAGCCGCCATGAAGACTGGAGAAACCTTTCCTGGTTACCTTGGTAACTCCTTCTCAGGAGCACACTGTTTTAATGAGGAAAAGAAAAGGCCCACATGACCTACATGATCCCCACCTGGGGAAAGACTGGGGAGAATTTTTGGAGGAGAAAAAATGAGTTAAGTACTGAGGTCTGATGAGAGGGAGATCCTGGGTACTGCAGACTAGCTGCGTCCTCTGCTGACACGAACAGTCCTGTGTGGACACTAAAGTCAGTGTGGATCCACAGAGCTTCTGCCAAGCCAAGGGCCTCCCTGCTGGGATAACTTTGCACTGAAAGGCAGATGCACCCACTGTCCTGATGGGGAGGGCATACGGGGACGGAGGCCTTTAGAGACTTGTCCAGAGCTTCCCCATCTGCATGGCAGTTTGGGTCCCAGAGCTCAGCCCCACATCCTTTGATTTTGGTTCCTTTACCTGAATAAGTGGGGATGTCATAGCACTTGTCTCAAAGGGGTTTTTGGAGGATTAATAGCAGAATACACATGAACACTTGAACACTTCTTGGCACACAGGAAAGCTTCTTAGTGTGCTAGCCACCAATACTGTGGTCATAGCTATTGTCTAATGGAGGAAGTTGGAGAAGAACCCCAAGCCAGTACATCGAGTCTATCTGGGCATGATGACTCTTACGGGGAAGAGGAAGCAAGGCAGGAATGTTGGTTACTAAATAAGGAAGGTTTTGGGGTGGGTCAAGTGCAAACTGCAGAGCTGAGTCAGAGGCTTCGTTCTTGTCCCAAAGACAAGATTCTTTTATGGTAAACAGGGCCAGTCCCCAGATTATGCTTTGTAGCAAGGGCCCTTTTTCTCAATAAGCCCAAACCTCAGGCAACAATGCTTTGCTACCACTTCTTTTATTCCACCCAGACAAAGACATTCCCAAGTGCAATCCAGACAGGAGGAACTGGTTCCAACTTCCATGACCCTATAGACCCATAGCACCATACCTGTCCTTGTCTTCTGACTCAGTGTCAAGCCAGCCCACTAGCCCCACGTCCTTCTACCACTTGAGAACTGTTGTGGGCGTACTGTGCTCTCCAAAGAGAGATGCTCGAGTTCTAACCTCCAGTACCTGTGAATGTGGGTAACCGCATTGAGAACAGTTTCTGTGGATGTACTCATGTAAAAGTAGACTTAATGGGTTCAAGTGGACCCTAAGCCAGGTACTGGTATCCTTAAAGGAAGAGGGAAATATGTGTACAGATTCACAAGAGAGACAAAAATGAGAGACTCTGTGGCCAGGAAGGCAAGGCTGGAGGGATGCATTTACAAACCCAGGAATACAAAGGATGGCGGCTTCCTGAGCAAGAAAGGATTCTCCCCTGGAGCCGTGAGGGGCAGCAGGACCTGCCAACACCTTGAGTTCATACTTCTAGCTTCTAGTACTGTAAGAAATAAATTTCTGTTGTTTTAAGTTTGGGGTGATTTGTTACAGCAGCTCTGGGAAAGCAGTATAATCTTTTTACATTAGTTGTCTTATTGCCTGTGCACAACTCAAAACAGATCACAGCTCCTTTGCCCCCAAGAAGCTCTATGTAACTTGGAATCTTTGAATAAAAGAAGGATCAGTCCCTTCTCACTCAGAATATGCCCCCTGCATAGACTGGCCTGCATCCTGCCCCAGCTCTGCACACTGCAAGGAGTAGCTGCCAGCAGTCCACAGGAGTGACTTAAGGAGAAATATGACTTTTTATCTACCTTTCCCTCTGGATCAGACCATGTGACTTTACCCGTAGGCCTAACAGAAGTTCTAAAAATCTGTCCAAAGATGACTTTCTACCTCCACATATTTTGAAAGTACCAGGCAATGTTTTTAGGCAACTTCATTGGGAAGAGGAAAAATAAATCAATCTCCAGTTGAGTCTTTCCAACTTATTTCTAATATGCAGATGAAAAGAACTGAGGTTCAGAAAGGTAACCCAATGTATAATGGTAGAATATACATTTTATTGCCTGTGTATCTGATTCTAAACTTGGCTCCTTGCCATAACAAGCTCCCTATGTAAAATGGAAGGAGACATAAACTGGATTCAAAAGTTCAGGTTCACTGCTTTATTTTGTGTTCAATTTTTGTTGCTTCTCTTTGTGTATTATAGGGAATGATGTGATCCTCATGGAATAAGGGCATGGATAAACAAAGGTTAAAACTCATTACATCGTAGAGGAAGAAGGTGAAGAACCAGAGGAAGAGAGCAGAGAAAGAGGAAGAACAGATTAAAGGAAAGAAAGGACAAGAAGTCATAAATAACAAGATCTCCTAAACACAGAGACTTCAGCTCTGAGTCGAGGCACCAGTTGGGAACAGTAGGAAAAAGTTAGTCCAAACTGAAACACACAGCAATATGTAGGACTGAGGCAAGTTCAATACCAAGTCTTACAGTTCTGACTATAAGACATCATCACCATAAACACACACACACACACACACACACACACACACACACACACACTTTGGTTTAATAATGCATACTTCCGGAAGGAGTGGAGAACAGAACTAACCCTTCATTAAGTGTGCCCATACATGCTGTGGTTTCTAGAGGTTGTAATTACAGCCTTCTTGGCTTTATCTTCTTAGTTCAGAATCCATTGAGATGAGATGCCAGTGCCCACTAGCAAATAAATATTAGCTTCTTAGCTTCCACATGGAGGAGACTGATTGGAGAAATCCCACTGGGATCTGCTACCCAAAAGAAGGCCTTGCACCCCACGCCCCAGTCCAGACCTCCACGCTACCATGGCTGGAGACTGCAAAGCAGCAGGGCCACCCCAAACCTCTCTGGAACCTTTGGATGCAGCAGACAAAGATGCCTTTCTGGGTGAGAGCAGCCACATGGGGTGTGGCTTGGCACACCAAGCGAGCACTGCTTTTCAGCCCTCGCTGGTTCCCACGACTGGCCGTGTGCTTTTGTAAGCACAAAAATCACTCCATTCTTTGTAGCCATCCTGCCAAGCAGGGCCTCACTCCTCACTTGACAGTGTGGAGAATCTCAGCCTGGCTACCACGCACCAACCCTCGCAAGGACCAAGGAAAATGTGAGCCTCTGGCTCTGCCACAAGAAGAGGCCCTGAACCTGGACATCCATACTACACTAAGGATGCAGCAAACGTAGGACACACCACACCAATTAAGCTGTCAAGCGGTCTGAAAGAAAGCCAAGACAGGCAGGCCCTGCAGGAGCAGTGGCCTGTGAAGGTCCATCCCAGTCAAGGGACAACAACAAATGCAGAGGTCTTAAAAGTTTTGACCAAGATCCACAATAGATGTTTTATACCCAGGAGCCAAACCCACTTACAGAACCTAAATAAGTTTTCAGGAAAAATATTTACAGTGTTCTCTTTATTTAATTTAATTTTGCTTTATTTTATGTAGATCTCAATCTTTGTTGATTTCATGATGCCTAATTGATCACAGTTAGAAAAACTGTGAAAGTCAAATTCCTGTCCTCATCAATCAAAGGAGTGAGTGAAGAGAGCGGAGGGAACAGCAGACATCCCTTCCTGATGCTTCCAAGAGGGAAGAAATTCACATTTGGGGAGCCCCAGAAGTGTGTGGAGATGAAGACATGACAACACTTCTCCCCCTACACAGACATGACATTTCAAACAACAGACGACAATATCAGAAATACCAAAATGGTCTTAAGTGCTCCTTTGAATTAAAGAAACATGGCTTTTCCTCTGAACTGTGACTTGAATCAAAAGTATTTTGCTTTTGTTTTGATTTTTACGAATATGCCCTAGTGCATGGCTTCAGAGTGTGACCAAATCAATGCATTATCTGAAGTGACTCAGCTGGAACAAGCCATAACAACAAAACATCCTTAGAGTTGAACCAATATGTTGTTCCCTTCAAGCCTCAGTGGAGCCTGAGACTGAAGGCCCAAAATGCTAAGCCCCGAAGCAGAAGGGGCTTCCGCTCAACATTGCTCTGCCTCCCTGGCTTGCATCCCGGGTCTCAGCCTTCCCCGGATGTCTTGGTTCCCCTCAAAGCTCCCCAAATGCTTCACATCTCCAAGCCTCTGCTGGATTCAACCCCTCCATTCAAACTGCCCCTCCTTCTGCCCTTGGCCTCCCTATTTGCTTGCTAAGAACCTACTCAAATTTCAAATCTCAACTCAAGTTTGTTGCTTTTTCAACAAACTTCAATTGAAATTTCAGCCTGTGCCAATTCCTATGCTATTGATTGGGGATCTCAATAATAAACAATGAATAATCCCTGTTCTTAAAATGGTCTAGTCAAGTGCAAAGATTCTTATAATATTGGGAGCATAATACTTCAAGCCAGCCTGTGGAGTATTCTCAGAGCATGCAGAGGAGCCTTTAACTCAACCTACTGGCTCCTTGAAGGTGCAGGATATAGATGCATGGATATAGCTGAGAGGTGAAGGAGACAGCAGAGATCTGGGGGATAGAAACCATTTGACTTGAGCATCTCCTAAACTGGAGATGAAGAAACATTAAATACATTTCACAAGGTGTAAAGTCATCAAGTAACAGAGCTGGCATTTTAAAGTTGATTTTATTAGTACATGATAATTATACAGAATGATGGGCTTCATGGTGATAGGCTCACACACACCACATGATTCGGTGTGTTTCATTCCCATATCTTCCCTTTCCCTCCCCTTCTTCATCCCTCAATCCCATCCCACGAGTCTCCTGTTCTCTCCTCTGTTCTCATGAGGTCGCTTTTCTTTCCTTTTTTCTCTCTAGCTCCATATATGAAAGAAAATATGCAGCTCTCGATTTTCTGAGAATGATTTATCTCACTTAGCATGACTTTCTCCAGTTCCATCCATTTCCCTGCAAATGACCTAATGTTGTTCTAATTTATGGTTAGGTGAAACTCCATTGTGTAGGTAGACCACATTTTTTCATCCATTCATCTGTTGAAGGATTGGTCCTGTAACTTGGCTATTGTGAATCGGGCTGCTATAAACGCGGGTGTGCATGTATCTGTAGCGTGTAGAGCTGGCGTTTGATCCTAATGCACGCTACCCCAAAGAAGGTCTCTTCATCATTAGCTCCCGCTGACTTTACTGAGCCACAGGAATCCAGACAAGGAGATAATTTCAGTGAAGACTTGAGAAACTGAAGGAAGAAACTGAATGGGAGAGGGATGGGCAGTTAGATCCATGATGAGGCCAAGCACTAAGCCAGAGAAGGTTTACAGAGATGGGAGGAGTTAGTGTGGGGATGGGGCACACCCTGTGGTGGAGGCCTGCTACCAACTGCCCGGGAGTCCGCAAAGAGTATGCACGTCAATGCTGCACCCCAGGCTCACCTGTTGATTGACAGCTAGTGATTTTAAAGTCAAAGCAACTAGGTATGATTCCTGCCTCTGACAGTTACCTGGAGTGTGTAAGTGGACGCTGCTCTTGCCCTTCTCCATTTCTTCCTCTGTATAATGGGATAGCAGTGTTTGCTTTATGGGGCTGATGCAATGAGGATTAAATTAAGTGAGATAAATGTGGAGAGCATCAAGCATAATTCCTACAGGAAAAGCATGCTGGGTTCATATCACTTCTGCTTCAACTTTGTGTCCGTTAAGTCAGCCTCTTGCTAAGGACATAGGCCTTGGTCCATCCACTTCCTCTGCCACAGAGTGGACAGGGACGGGAAACCCAGGCCCACTATGACATAAAGGAATTCCTGGCTATAGCTGTGCCTGGGTGTAACTGGGGACAGCGTCCTACGTCAGGATACTGAGCAGAGCTTGTTAAAGTGAAACTGGGAAGAGCAGGGCCTGTCTCTGAGAACGGCCAAGGGAGCCAGGAACTGCCCATCCCCTGTAGGAAGGAAGCACTAATTGTGTCATTAATAATACTTAGCATTGTCCCAGTGCTTTTCCAAACTAATTAATTCTGCTCCAAATCCTGGAAAACAAATGACTGAGTTGGACACAGACCTGTTTCTGAAATAGAAAGGTAGAGAAGCGTGTCCTCCACATGATTGGGAACAAGAAAAACTGCATTGTCACTGGGGAGAAATTTCCCAGGGCAGAGAGAAGCCCTTATGTGCACTTACCCCCAAATTCCAAGATGACTTTCAAACAGGAACACTTACCCAAGGAAGCAAAGACTCAAGAAGGATCGCCTTTGCATTTTCACTCTGGCTGATGCCCTGGGACTAGTTGACCAGAGGAAACAGGTTTGCTAACCTAGTACCAAGCTTACCTGTTGCTCTCCCTGTAACACAGCATATGGGTTCATGTGCCAGAACATGATCTGGAGTTAGTAGGTCAATTCTGCACTCATTTCACTCAGGGTGCTTTCAGGCCAGAATCAGAGACTAGCAAATATCTCCCCATAATATCTCCCCATATTCTTTCTTCACAGCAGGGCAGAACCAGGTGTGAGATGGAAATGGCAGTTAAAAAAAGAGCTATAGTGTAAAAAGAAGTACTCAGAGAAGGAGAGCACAAAGGACCTGTGGGACTTGAGAGGCGAGCAAAGATAGTTTAAAAAGAAATGGGGAGATGGGTCAAGTGCAGAGTAGATGTGCAATGCTTAGAGTCAAGCAATTCAGGAACTTGAACTTGGTTCCCAGGGATGATGGGGAATTTCAATTTGACCATGCCTCATCATCACAAGAGAAAGAAAGGTTAGTGTCAGGGAAGAAAGGCTAGTGCAAAGAAACACAAGGGTGCAGATATGTCCAATACACAAGAAGGACCAGAGAAAGGACTAAGATTAAAGGACTGGAGGGACTACTCTTGTCTTGCATGGTAGGAACAGGGCAGTGGCTGGCTCACAGCTGAGGTGCTGCTTGGGGGAGGCCACAGTGAGCATTCCTCAGGCATGACCTCACGGGAGGCTCCTACCCCACGAAGTTCCAATTTGGTTAGAGCCTAAGAACCTGCACTTAGCAGGTATCTCAGATGACAGGTGGATGGGACATTCACGGACCTCCTTTTGAGAAGTGCGTGGGAAGGTGCTAGGGCATAGACTGGCCTAACCTGCACAAATTGTTATGGTTTGGATCTGGAATGTTCCCTAGAAAGGTTCACATGTTGAAGGCTGGATCCCCAGTGCAGCAGTGTTCAGAGGTGGGGTTTGGGGATGTGACTGGACCCTGAGAACTCTGACCTCATCAGTAGATTGATATGATAATTTGATGGTATTATTGGGAGGTGGTGGGAGGTGGAACCTGGTTGAAGGAGTGGGTCCTTGGGGATTGCCCTTGGGACTCCATCCATTCTCTGGTGTCTCTCTCTCTCTCTCTCTCTCTCTCTCTCTCTCTCTCTCTCTCTCTTTCTCTGCTTCCTAGGGGCTATGAGTTGAGCAGCTCTGCCCTGCCATGCCCTCCCCACTATGATGATCTGCCTCACCACAGGCCCACAGCAATGGAGTCAGACAACCAGGCACTGAAACCTCTGAAACCATGAGCCAAAATAAATCATTCTACCTCTAAGTCATTTTTGCAGGCATTTGTCAGAGCAACACAAACTCTGACTCTGGTATCTTCTGCCTGAAAGGAAATCCTAGAAATTATAGCATCCATTATGAGATAGGTGCAGCATGCAGGAAGGTCTTCTTATCTTTTACTATCCCACCTTCTCAAATCCAGGACAGAAACACAGATTTTTGAAGATTCTGACCTATATAGCAAGTTCCTAGAGGCAATGCATTTTAAGAAGGCACATCCCAACTCCTAGCACTGACTACCCAGGTAGGTAACACGTTCTTGTTTGAGAAGGAGATTATCTCCATTTATTTACTGATGAGTGTCCTATGCAAATACCAGCAACTGCCATGATTTTTGTGTGGATACAATCTGCCTAAGAGCCTCTCTGTTCTAGTTTCTCTCTTACAATATAAGAACCTGATCTCTAGATATTTCAGGGTCACAGTTGCATGGGGACCAAAGATTTCATGTGCTTGTGGTGTTCTGTTGCCTGTGTGGGGTCTGTGTGGTCTCTGCAAAGAGCAAGACAGGAGAAAACTCAGATATGCGACTTTGCTACTTGATATAGAACCCTGGGAATGTGACCAATTGTCTCCTTGCTACAGTTTCTTCTTTAACACAGTAGGAGAATCAGACTGTTTATTCATTGGCTCATTCGATAACTATTAATCAGGCACATGCAGCGTACCACGCCCTGCCCTAGATGTGGGGAGCAATGGTCAATAAGACATACTCTACCCTCTCCCTGATGAGTAAATGATGAATAATGAGACCATCCACTATCTAATCACCTGCATCCAAAGTTTGAAAGTGTCTTGGAACTGCTCTCTTCCCCAAATTCTATGAATCACTAAGTCTAGATCATTCTATTGCCAAAATAACTCTGTAATTAATTTCTTCTCCATCTTGGTTGCAGAAGTGGAACATTCATCTTTTAAGTGGTCCCTGCCTCTGGTGTGACTCATTAATGTTCATATTCTCCCATAACCTCCCGCTGAGGTTTCCAAATGTTAATCTGTTACTACTATTCATGCCCCTTCCCCTGATTGCCTGGAGTCATTGGCTGTTAGTAACAATAGTTAGCAGCAACTGTTTGCAATGTACCAGGCGTTGTCCTATGGTTTCACCAACCTGACCCAGTATCACACAGCCCGTATACAAGGCAGATTTCATTATCGTCCCCACTGTGGCTGGTTATGTGTCTGTTAGCTGTCAGCTTCATTTCTGTCCTCCTCTGCTCTCCTTTCCACTGCAGGAGGTGTAGAAGCCTGCAAGCTACGTTCCCTGACTTTTGGGTCAACTGTCTTCCGGTGAGGCTGTCCAAGTGGGAGGCACTGGGAAGAGGCTGGAAAGCTGGAGGAAGGGAGAAGTTAGTTTCTGTATTGTTTTGCTTTTCCTCTGCTTCGGCTGGAGCCTCCACCAATGGTAGCAGTAGGAGCTGGAGTGCAACTTCTGGCAGGTGCAGCTGCAGGGACCTCCTGAGAGCAATAGCAGCAAGACCCCCTCCAGGAGGGCAGGCTGTGCTTCTGCCAAAGGCTGGTACGAGCTCCTTAGCCTGAGTGTTTCTCTTCTCCCTTTTACTTCAGGACCTCTCCAAAAATTAACTAGTGACCTGCATTAAACCCTGTCTGCTGGATATATCTGCAGTGCTTTTTACATTCTTGACCGGGCACTGATGGATTCGCCATTTAATACATGAGGAAATCAAGGCCCAGAGAGGTTAAGTAATTTGCCCCAAGGCAAAGAGCTAGGAAGTAGCATAAAGCACAAATAAAGATACTAAATCAAGTCAGGGCCCCTTAAGCATGTTGCACAAAGCCCTTCATAATTGTTTTCCAATCTCCATCTACATCCCATAGTCCACTTGGAGAGTTTTGCCTTGCAGGGCATTGGATTTGGTAGTTGGCACTATCAATGAATGAATACCAAACGTACCACCCTGGAGTAAAACCCAGTAGAATCTGTGGGTGCAGTGGATGTTGGATGGATCTGTGGGTGAATAAACAATAAACAGATGAATGAGCTCCAAGCACAGAATCAATCCACCTGGGTAGATTCCCCTCCGCTATATTCTTCCTACTTTCTGAACCAGAGCCTGGCTGCATCCAGGAAACTGACCATTCACATCCCTTGCATACAGCAAGCCCACAATAAATGCATATTTGTTCAATGATTATATCAAACATTCAAAGTGCAATCAATCAGGCCATTGCCCAATGATGTTGAAAATTCTTGTTGATTAAAATAGAAAACTTTCCAGGAACAGGGCACAAAAGAAAGCATTTCCTGAAAACAGCAGCCTACAACATAACAGCCAGCAAATAATTAGACATTAATGACTCTAACTTAAAAAAAAAGGAACCCAGGTAATCTCAGGGGACATCCTGAATGGAAAGGGAAAAACAATGAGTCATGGATTCCAGCCTCCTATTTATAACCTGGGCTGCAGATGATCTGTCACCAAAGGAGAAAAAAGCCATTAATCTCCCAACTCAGGGAGCAATGTTATATTTTGAATAAAAAAATAAAAAATAAACAGCATTAAGGAGGGAAATAAATCAGATATGCAGTAATTAGTCTGCAAGAGCCTGATGTGCCAGCCTAACACTCACTTTGGAGCTTGGGCCTCATCCTTCAAGGTGAAGCGCCTCCCGTGACATGGACATTTCCACTCCCTGCAGATGGAATCCTCAGTGGAGCCGAATGGTAATTTGACAGGATGCCGAATGGAGAGCCTTGGGGACGGGATCATGGTAAGTGGGGAGAAATTGCTGAACAGGGTTTGGCTTCGCCCTGATCCTGGACTTGTGTCCTCCCCCATACGGCGTGACTCTTTATTCCTTCAGTTGTCCCTTTCCTCTCTGGGAAATCCTAGAAGGCTCAAGCTTTCTTTTCCTAGAATCTGAGAGGGACAATGTTCATTTTGTAGCCATCTCTATTTTACAGATGTAGAAAGCTCAGCACAGAGAC
This sequence comes from Glaucomys volans, assembly GCA_020662805.1. Lineage (NCBI taxonomy): Eukaryota > Metazoa > Chordata > Mammalia > Rodentia > Sciuridae > Glaucomys > Glaucomys volans. The sequence goes on along the minus strand of JAJEJO010000467.1, from coordinate 917,419 downwards.
TGTCATTGCCTTGCTAAAGTCTCACAACAAAACCAGCTGTAGGTCCAAGACCAAATTTCTGGCCACATGCTTCCCAACCCTGTGCCACGAGACAGTGATGGTGCCACAGTAGATCCTTGAGGCACTTTCTGGGCAGGAGCCCCCTTTCCCCACATTGTGGGGGAGGCTGTGCAGGATCCACTCTCTGCGGTTGCTTGGACGCTTTTGCCTCCACTCAAACCCTTCCCCAGCCTCCTGTTCTCTCATTTGTACCTTATTCTTAATTCTGTGATTCAGATTTCTTTCCCTGTTACTTCAGAATGTCCTGCAAAGAGGTGATTTCAGGAACAGTTCAGTAACCGATGCAACAGAGGCACGGGTGGAATAATCTCTCCAGATGTAGTTGCAGATTTTTACAAGGCTCTCCTTATTACTGCAAGTGGGCTGCAGGTGAACATGGGGAATGTGAAGATATTCTGAAATGGTACTTATTATATGATTCCACTTTTTGAAAAAAATGCAGTGATAACAGGTTTTTACTTAAAAAGGTAGAGAATGATATTTCCAAATATTGTATATTGTGTGTGAGATATTATGTGTATATATATGATTTTATTTTATTTTATGAAACAGTATCTTTATTCCCTTATCAGAGAAGCAACATAATGTCATTGTTATTATTTTTAATACAAAGTAAAACTACACAAGGAGTCACCCTGCCTAATCGGAGAAGCAAAGTAAGAACTTTTGTCTGAGGGGTCTCTGTGAATATGTAAATATTGAGGAGGAGCCCGGGGGTCACATCTTTGTGTCATTGACCACTTTGCTTCCTTTATTTTACTTGGTGGCTTCTTCATTTTCACATGTGAGGTTTTGCTTGAACAGAGCTTTCCAAGAGCAGATGTGTGGGTGTCCTTTGTGCTGCTTTCTTTTTTGATGATTGAGGTAGGTCCTTACCTGCGAATGTTCTTTCCTTGTGGACAAAGGGAGGAACCAGTAATTACTGAGAGTCTTTGATGTCCCAGATGTTGTCCTGGGACTTTCTCAAATGCTGTCCTATTTACTTGCCATCAGGGCTCTGAAAAGCACTTGAGGTTTCTGCTTACTCTGGAGGCTCACAGAGGGGGTGACATGTCCCCAAGCTCATGCAGGTGGACAGTGGTGGTCTGAGAGCCATGAGCAACAAGCCCTATCTTCTCCCCAGCTCACTGCCCATGGGCTGCAAGCTTGGCTGGTGTTTCAGGTTGAATTCTGTACTCATCCCACCCCGTAAAGTCCTGAGGCCCATTATCTCAGCTTGGAACCCTATTTGGAGATAGGGTCCTTACAGTGTGATCAAGTAAAATTGAAACTAGTGAGTGAGTCCTAATCTAATCTAACTGGGATCCCTGAAGAAGAGGAGATTTAGACACAAACACAAAGAGAGGGAAGATGAAGGCAGAGGAAGCAGATGGTCATTACGAGCCAGGGATAGAGCCTGAGACAGACACTGCCTTCATAGCCCTCAGAAGGAACCAGCCCTGGACCTCAGGCTTCTAGCCTCTGGAACTGGGAGAAAATAAATTTAAGCTATTCAGGTTTTAGGGTTTTATTGTGACTGTCCTAGCAAACTCTATGGGTCACCTGGTAAATATGTGAAACGTCAGTTTTGATGGAGGGAGAAAGGTGCCTTAGAAGCAGAGGGAACTTGGGGTACCATGTAGAAGCTAAGGCTTCGAGGGGCGGATGGAGAAGGAAGAAATGCCCAACAGGAGACAGACCCCACCCAGATGGTTGCCATGCCCCTGCTTCCAGGAATAGATCCACAGGGGCAAATGACTCAGAATCATGTGTGTTGAAGCTAGAAATGCATTATTTAAAATTTTTTGCAGCAGATGTACCTTTTAAATTCAGTTTTGTTTTAGGCTAAAATTACGATATTAAATTTTAATATTCAAACATGAGCATGAGTCTGCATTCCTTGAACACCCACCCACCTCTTTCCTTCAGCATATGCAGAATGGCAAGAAGGAAGGGATGGAAAAAGGACTGGGCTGCAGCTGATGTTCCTGTCTCTGCACCTGAGTGACCCTGTGACCTTGAACCCATCGCTTCCCTCTGAGTCAGATCTCTACTCTTTCAATGATGAAGAGAACTGGCTGTTCTTTCAGCTTCCTCTGGCCCTATGTGGCCTCAAGTCTGTGTATCTGTGTATTCCCTCAAGTGGAGGGCACCCTGCAGGTGTGACTGGATGTCTAAGCAGGAATTCACTTGGTGTCTTGTTTCCATCAGAGCTGGGAAGGTCTGAGAGCTGTGAAAGTGAGCATCTCCAAGCACTGATAGGTGTGCAGCCAGATCAACCTCTCTCTAGACATTTAGGGACTCGAAGCAAAGAAGAGTTCACAGTTCCTGCTCCTTATCCTCTTTTGTAAATGATAAAGTGTAAAAATTGCAAGTCTGCTGAAAATAAAAGATTTTCTGACTGCAAAATCTTAGATGCCTTCTTGAAGCCTCTGTGACTGCTTGTGTCTGATTCTGTGTGCGTGCATGTCTGCCTGGGGCACATGCGCCTGTGCCTTGGTTTCCTAGTGTCCCCAGCAAGTTCCTAGTCTTCTCTGGGATGATTATACCACGGAGAGCAGGTGTTTCAGATTTTCTCCCACTCTAAGAGCTGCCTCTTAGTTTCTGCTGTTGGTGAGAGTGCACGTTGATGTCACTCTGTGGGGCTTGGATCTTCTCTACAGCCCCCCAAATTGACAGTCTTTTTGCTGTGACTGATGTCCTCACTCTAATCCACCCAAGAGGTGTTCTTTGCACCTTGGACTGGAACTGCATAAAGGCGACTTATTTCTCTCCTGGACCCCTTTTTGATCAGCTCCACTAATCAAATCCAGCAGCAAACTGCAAAGACACTGAAATACAGTAAGAGTCAGGTAATGCCCATGGAGTGCTATGGAGTGAAGGGTGTCTTTTCAGCTAGCTCAGAAGTTCCCTGAAAGCACTCCTGTTGTTAAGCTCTGGAAAGGGAGAACCTTTGCCAGGAAATAGCCTAACTAAGAGAATGACACTCCATGCCTCTGTGTATTGTATTCTAAGTTTAAAAGCAAGTCACAGTTCCCCCCACCTGGGTTCCCCTGAGAGCATGGCTACTACCCCAGTCTTCCCAAAGAGATGGGAAGAATTTTGGTGCAGGATTCAACCTTGAAATGATTTTGAAACCCCCTCTCTGCTTCCTCCCTCCACAGCACAAAAACCAAATACTGAGCCCTGGCAGAAGAGAGGAAATGCATGATCAGCATGTGACTTTCCCCCTCCTTCTTCAACAGCTTCATGGAACCAGAACTTTCTGAAGGAAAGCTAGCAACTAAGTGAACAGTAAAAATGATTACCTCCTGAATCTGTGGAATATCTATCGTTTTCTAGGCACTGTACTAAAATACTTGTGCTGTTCAGTTGATAATGACAGTCATCAAGAATGCAAACAATAATAAATGCTGGAGAGAATGTAGAGGAAAAGGAACGCTTTTAAACTGTTGGTGGAAGTGTAAATTAGTGTACCCACTATGGAAATTTGTATGAAAGTTCCTCAAAAGACTAGGAAGAGAACCACCGCATGACCCAGCTATACCATTCCTTGGCATTTACCCAAAAGAATTAGAGTCATCATACCATAGTGGTAAGCATGTACCCATGGTTGTAGCATCACAGTTCACAATATGCAAATTTTGGAACCAGTGGAGATATCTATCAGTGGATGAATGGTTAAAAAAATTGGTAAACATACACAATGGAGTTTTATTCAGTCATAAAAAAAAACAAAATCATGTCTTTTGCAGGAAAATGAGTGGAACTAGAAACCATTGTGTTAAGTGAAATAAGTCAAACTCAGAAGGTCAGGGGTCATATGTTTTCTCTCATATTTGGAAGCTAGAGAGGAAAAAGGAAGAGAAAGGCAGGCTGGGGAGGATCCCATAAAAAATCAAAGGGAGATCAGTAGAGGAAAGAGACAAGGATGGTGGGGAGAGAGGGGGGATAGTATGCTGGGGAGTCACATTGGCCAAATTATGTTGTTCTATTTTGTGCATATACAAATAAATTACAACAAATCCATTATTATGCACAACTATAATGTACCAGTAAAAATATGGGGAAATAATCCCCCAAACAATCAACAAATATTTGTGGTTTTTCATTTAAGATGGTGGGCTCCTGTTTTCAATCCCATTCTGTACTTGAGAAATCTGGGATTTAGAACTTGAACCTAATTTGCATGACAAGTTTCATCACCTCCTGGTAGGTAATAATAACAAGCAAATTCTTGCAGAATGTTTACATCCTGAGAACCATTCTGTGGGTTCTTCATTTATTAACTTAATCTTCATAGCACTTCTATGAGGTAGGCACCATTATTAACTTCATTTTATACACAAAGAAACGGAAAGTCAAAGAGGTTACTTCACTTGCCAAAGACCACACATCTAGCAAGTGGTAAAATTAACCCCAGTAGTGTACACCCAGAATTTAGAGTTTTACTCTCTGCTATCCTACAGCTACTACTTCAAAGGAGAAAGAAGGTAGTATATCTAACTCCCCAAAGGCTAACACAGGAAATAATCCATAGTAGGCCTCTGTAGTTATGTAAAGAAAAATGCATGAATAAAAGAATGAACAGATGAGTAAATAAAAGATTCTTCATTAAGAATCACCTTCTATTATAGAATCAATATGTTTAGTTTGAATGATATGACCAAATACAGTCTTCAAGCCTTCTGAATATTTTTAGAGCAATATTTAAGACATTTAGTTCCAAACAGAGAAATTTAATTACTAGAATTCTGAGCTATGAGTTTAAACCCTAAACTAATTCAACTGAATATTTGGTGAGGTTAAGCAACTGTTGTATCAGTTTCCTGTGATAATTTGCTGTAATAAATTACCACAAATTCAGTAGCTTAAATCAATAAAACTGTATTACTTTATAGTTCCAGAGTCTGAGATGTTTATCACTGGGCATATCAAGGTGTCCAGAGGATGCATGTCTTTTGGAGGCTCTGGAGGAGAATCTATTTCCTTGTCTCTTCTGACATTTGTAGGTTGCCCACATTCATTGACTTGTGGCCCATTCTCTAATCTTCAAAGCCACTACACTAGACCAAGCCCTTCTCCCCTGCCATCTCCATGGCTCTTCCTCTCTGCCTCCCTCTCCCCTACAGGGGCCCTTGTGATGACATTGTTTCCACCTGGGTAATCAAGGCCCATTGCCTTGTTCTCAGGCCACCTGACCAATAACCTTAATAACATCTGCCATCTTCATTCTTCTCTGTCAGGTAAAAAACACAATTAAGAAAATAATAAACATGGACATGTTTGAGGAGATATTATTGTGTGTATTAACTACAACTATTGATTTTTTGTAGGAAGGAATGATAGTTGTATTGTGTGTATTTTTTTACTCTGTGTCTTTAAGCGGTATATATAGCATAATTTACAGATGAAAGTATATGATGCTTGAAATTTCCTTCAAAATGATACAAGGAAGGAAAGAAGATGAGCACAGAGATGAACCAAAATTGGCCAGAAGCTGATCATTTTTGAACCTGTCAGTTTGGTGTGTGGTAGTTCACTATGATAATCTGTCTACTTCTGAGTAAATGTTAATTTTTGCAAAATAAAATAATAGCTAAAAAGAGGGGTCAAGTTCATAATAATCCTTAGCATATTCTGCCAATTCCCTGTGCTGGAAACTGTGCTCAGCACCTCATCTCCTTTGTTTCTCATAATGAGGAAAACATTAGCAGTTCGTTTATGAACAAGAAACTCACTGCCTTGATAGGTTAGGTGACTGCCCCAAGTATGCCAAGAACCAAGTGCTGAATCCAGGTTTCCTTTGACCTTAAAGTCTATGGTATTAAACACTATCTCAAGTTAAGTCAGCAAACACACATTAAGTGCCACTGTAAAGCACTGGGAAGGTGACAATATGTAGATGTGATGGTTAGCCTTAAGGATATTGAGGCTTAGAACATAAGTGTTAAATTGAAATTCTGGTCCTTGCTCAACCACTTTCAAATGAGGAGAGGCAAATTATCTCTCCTCTGTATACCTGGGGCCATTTACCTCTATGATGAGATCATGGGATCCATTCTGCAAATCACAGAGGACAGTAGGGAAGATCAAATGAAGTCATTTAAGTAAAAGCCATCATGAACAGTAAAGGGCTGTATAAGTAAAAAGGACAAAATACAACAACAATATGATAATGTGTTTGAAGATAAAAAGCTCTTGTGCTGTACAGAAAGAAGGGAATTATCAGTGTGCTCCATCCAATTCTCCTACGTTTTACCTTCATGAAAGCTCCTCAACAAATTCACCTATAGGAAGACCGACCCTAGGAACACCCAGTGACATTTCAGAAATTGTGGAGAACCTTAGTCATGAAACTTTAGTCCCTTTTCCACCTCAGGGACTAAACTTCATACACAGGAAAACCATGGATGAAGAACAGGAATTATATTTGATGTAATGACCGGGAAATGATATATTAATAAGGAGGCAAGAAGAGATGGAATCAGGTGCACGTTAACCTTGTTATGGTTTGATGTGAAATGCCCCACAGAATTTCATGTGCTGAAGGTTTGATTCCCAATGCACAGTGCTCAGAAGTGGAGCTTTGGGGAAGTGATTGGATCACAAAGGCTATCAGTGGGTTTATCCATTGATAGCTGAATGGACTACTATGAGGAGGTGGAAACTGAAGGCAGTTAGTGCAAGACTGGAGGAAGTAGGCTGCCTGGGTGGCCACCTTGGGACTATGTCTTATCCCTGGCCCTCTCTTCTTCCCTTTTCTTCCTCCTCCTCCTGCTTTTCTTTCTCCATCCCAGCTGCCATTATCTGAGCTGCTTTCCTCCACCATGCCTTTCCACCATGATGCTCTGCCTCAATTCAGATCCAGAGCAATGGAACCAGCCAAACACAGACTTTGAAACCTTGAGCCAAAATAAACCTTTCATCCTTTGTGTTGTTTTTCTCAGGTATTTGTCACAGTGATGAAAAGCTGACTAAGACAACCTTCAACATGATGCCTGCAGGATCCGGTCTTAACCTCCAATTTTATCCTCTGTCATACCCATTCCCTCTGCAGCTTGGGTCTGACCCAATGCAGTTTGCAAGGGAAGCTTATCATCTCAAAGCCTTCTTATTTGTGATTCTCAAGGAGGAACACCTTCCGCTGTCCCTTCCCTGCTTCCGACTCATTCTTTAACAATCACGACAGGTCCTTCTTTGGAAGGTTTCCCTGATACCCAAGTTGAATTAGAAATCCCTCATTTGACCCTAATGAATAGTAAAGCACTGTGTAAGTGAGAACCAAATGAATGAGGGACCACGCCCTCACGTGGCTTCCATAAATTTCTACAAACTCCAAACCATATTTTTGTTGTCTATTTTAACACTACACCAAAAACTACTGAAGGCAGTGTGTTTGACCTTCATTGTTCTATCACCAGTGCCTACAGAATGGAAGAGCCCATATTGAGTGATTTGTGATAATTTGTTGGATGAAAAAAAAAATGTATGTCAGGGGAAATAAGTTTTATTTTATCTATGCTTCTTAAAGGAGCAGTTCTTCATCCTTGAAGGGTTCTTTGCTGAGCACTGTGTCGGTTATGAGTGAGCAAGTATAGAATCACCCTCTGCAATCTGTGTTTTTCATCATAATTAAGAGGAGAAGTTCTGAGGGGCTCAGGATCAGAAGTGAGGCAGAAGAGTCCTCAGGGGGATAGCTGTATTAATTTATGTAAGATCACATGCTGTAATAGACACAGTTAGAAACGCCATTGATTTAATACAATGGAAGTTGATTTCTCACTCATGTGAAACAATGATCACTTATGTAAAGTTCATTTATCACTCATGTAAGCTCCCAAAAGATGATTCAAATGTCAAGAGTAAAGGTGTAATTTGAAGTTAGGGTTAGCACTATTGTGTGCAGATGTACTTGGGATCCAGATTGATGGAGGCTTCAATACCTTCCACAGTTCTTGGCCTTCAACATCCAACCAGCAGGGGAGGAAGAGAAGATTCTTGGGCTAGGACATGAGGAAGTGGTATCCACCCTTCCATCACATTCCATTGGGTAAACTCAGTCTCATGGCTGCACCTAACTACAAAGGAGCCTGGGAAATGCACTCCATTCATATGCCCCTGAACAAGGGGCCTTTGAGGAACACAGCAATCTCTACCAGAGAAACCAAGAAAGAAAGCATAGGAAAGACGAATAGAGAGAGGGGAGCAGGAAGGGAAAGGGTAAAGGAGCACTTGAAGGAGTTGGTGCTGGATAGTGTTATAAAACATCTACTCCATCATGCCTAAAAGTCTTCAGTGGGCTGCATTGTTCAGTGGTAATTGTCAATTGGTGGCTATATTTAGAAAGGGAGCAGAAGAATGAGAACAGAGGTAGCATGTGGGTCATACAATTGAATAGTTTTGACAATTACATGCTTCTTTCAATGATGTTTACATTTGTCAAAATATGACTGATGCTCCTTTTGGTTAACTGCCTCTAGAGAATTCTCAGCCTTATAAAAACATTAAGCCTTTTTTTTTAAATGAAAATGCCTCTTAATGAAAAGCCTAGTAATGGCATATCCAAGATTAAGACCCAGTCTGGAAATTCTTTTGTCTCTCTGCTCTGCTGGTGGAGTTATATAAATATGAGACAAGAAAAATGTGAGCCCTGAAGTGCTCATGAATGGATAAAGTATCCTCCAGTGTGTCTGTTACACACCTGCTCTACCCCACTAGGTCCTCCCAACCCCTCAGTAAGGTAAGTGCCATTTTCTCCATTTACAGATGAGGGATCTGCAATGAGCTGGAACATGTAGGTGGTGAGTGGCAGAGCTAAGAATAAGAATTCACACTGCCAACAGTATCAATAACAGCGATAGAAGCACCCACCATGTGCCAGGCAGAAGTTATTGAATTCTAATTTTCAAGACAAAACTATGAGGGTTTTACTAAGTAGTATCTTCCTTTTGCAGACAAGGAAATTGAAATTTAAAAAGGCAAATTATATATCCACATTTTCTCAACTGTTATACACTAAGGTGGTATTTGTACACAGATATTCTGATGACAAGTCTTGAATTAGTCTTCTCTCTCCTCATGTCTGACTAAAGCCCATCTCTATCAATCATCCATGATTGATTTCTGACATTATATTTGCCATACATGAAATAAAAAAAACCCAGAGGAGAGAATATATTGTGGCGATTTTATGTCTTAGAATTATCACTTTAAGGTCCTTTCCACATTGGGGGTGGTTTGTCTGAAATACTCCAGTTCTAGATCTTAGAATCACATATCCTGGGAAACCCCTCAGATACACACAAACCAGTACTGTTGGTTGCCCTACTTCCAACTCTTAAATCTCTGAGTGTCTGTACCTTATGAGACCTTCTTCTCTCTGTGCTAGAAAGAGGAGGATCAGTTGTCCATACCCTCAGAATTTCATCTCTCTGCATATTGGTCAAATATACGTCATCCACCTTCTTTCCTCTTTTGAAGTCACCTCCTATGGCTGACTAAGGAACACATGTGCAAAGTTCCACATGTTGACAGGAATGAGGCTCCACGTACACCCAGTGGATTGTGCAGTTTTATCACCTATGAAGGCCATGGTGAAATGGGGAAATAGTACTTACTTGCATGAGTCATCTAAGCAGTACATTTGATACTAGATGCCATTAGAAATTAGAAGGTCTCTCTCTGGCATGTGCTGTTCCCAAACTAAGAGAATGAAAAGAAGCCATGGATTGAAGCTGAGATAAGATACATGCAGACTGGGTGGCTTTACCAGACCCTTATTTCTCATAGTTCTGGGGGTGGGGGAGGTCAAAGACCAAGGTGCTGGCTGGCTCTGCTTCTAGTGGGGTCTCTGCTGTTGGCTTGCAGATGGCTGCCATCTCACTGTGTCCACCCATGGAGGAGAGAGTCAGAGCACTATGAAACCTCTTCCTCTTGGCAGGACAATAACACCATTGCAGGAGCTTCAACCTCATGAGCTCATCCAGACTTACCTCACAAAGCACCCTTTACCCAAATATTATCACACTGGGGGCTCGAGATTTAAGATCCAGATTTTGAGGGGGCACATTTCTGATCTCACACACACACACACACACACACACACACACTGAGTTTTATTCAGCAGTACAGTCTGGACTTGTGTTCTGATTAGATAAACATGCAGCATTGCCTCCTTTATGAGGTATCATCTACTTTATGAACAGAATTTCTATAGACGACATCATTACTCTGTCTTTAGTCCCTCCAGTATGGATTAATGTCTAGTGTAGAGGAAAAGGTGGGTTCAAATCTTGACCTTATATTTACTAACTTTGGTCTTGGGCAAATCACTGAACTTCTATGAGCCTTGGCTTATTCTTTTAAAAATGAGAATTAAACATTGAGTTCTTGGTTTCATTGTGAAGATGAGTGAACTCCATAGGGTGCACTTTGGATTGTTATGTAGCACATGTGAGAGTCCAACAAGCATTGGTGTCCTTCCCCTGCATTTGTTCTTTATGGTCACCTCAGGGCTTGCTTCTGAATATCATCCATGATCACTTGTTCATAACAAGAGTACATAGAAAACATATAATGGACTGACTGCTTAACTGTCATTTCCCCCAGTGATCTTGTTTATGTGATTCTTTCCTTTCTTATAGTGACAAACCCTGTCTTCCTGGTCATAAAAGGAAAGTGTAACCCATGTGGGCCAACAGTAGGCCCCTGTCCCTGGCTATAGAATTGTCCCTAGCCCAACCAAACAAAATACCTCCCTGGGACTTTTCTCACTGGAGTTGACAAAAGTAAATTCTTTTATCTCTCTAGCCCCGCCATTGTCAAGCTGAGTTGTTCTAGTCATGCTTCCTGTCACATGGAGGCACCAGCTCGAGAGCTAGATACCAGCACTCAGGGAACAGCAGAACTGAGAGTTGGAGACACAGTTCAATAGGATTCTAGTGTTGACACAGTTCAATAGGATTCTAGTGTTGGATCCATCAATTCCTAGAGTTGGGTCACCTCTGGCTTTCAATAGTTCGGTAACTTGAGCATATCAATTAACCTTTTTCCTTAAACTGGTATGAGTTATGTTTTCACTAAATGTTATTAAAAGGATCTCTATGGCTGTCTTAGTCTAGTCTTAGTTTAATGTTTTCTGTTGCCATAACAAAATACCCAAGGCTGACTAGTTTATAAGGAAAAAAGGATGATTTAGGTCATGGATCTAAGGTCCAATAGTATAGCACACCCATCTTCTCAGCTTTTGGTGAGAGTCACATACTGTTCTTTGCATGGTGAAAAGTAGAAGGGAAGTGAGTGCATGCAGAAGGTGAGAGAGAAGATGCCAGCTTCACTTTATAGAGACCTGCTCTCACAATAACTAATTACTCTTGTGGGAACTACGATCCTCCATTCACAAGGGTGGTGTCTCTGTGATGTAATCACTTATTAAAGCTCCCAACACCTCAAGACTCTGGAACAGTGGGGAACAATCCTCATCATGAATTTTGCTGGGGATAAATCATACTCAAACACTGCTATTTCTTTTCAGAGTTTTGCCGCTTGCTGCCTCCTGTTTTAGGTGTCTTGCTCTATAGCACTTTGTCCTTTTCTCTCTTCTCCTGTGGTTTGGTTGGCAGCAACAAGGTTTCCCTGTTGGGTCCTTCTCCCCAACACTGCTCTTGGGGAATCTTCAATATGTTTTCCCGACTCTGAGAGCACAAAGACGGGTGCCTAGTGCTTGGCTGGAGAAGACTGAGTCTGGGGCTCATCAAAGCTGTCCAGTGGCCAAGAAAGTATGTGTGTTTCACAAGGACCAAGTGAAGGCCATAGAAGGCAGCCAAGACAGGGATACCAGCAAGAGCAGGGACTAAAAGTCTGCAGGTTAGCCCAGTTCACTGCCAAGTCAGGGTCTCCAAAGAAACTGCATGGTAGCGTTAACATTTGGATCATACCACTGGGAAGACCTCAATAGCCAGAGGAGAATTCAGCCAACATCCGCCAGTGGCCTCTCATCCATGACCTTGGGAAACCCATCTGCAGTTAAGGGAGTAGGGTGAAAGGTATAGTGAGAGGAGCTCAGAGCACACCAACCAAGTGCCCTTACACTTTGACTGGTATGCATGCTTCTGGACAAGCCTGAGCTCGGCAAGGGGGAAGCTTTAAAGAGGATGTGAAATTCAATTTTGACTTAGACTGAACTGCACTTTTTAATACTCGGAGGTGGTCAGGAATCTACAAAATCTCTCCAATCTGCCATCATAGGAATGGAAGGCTGAGTTTGAAAGTTGTAGAAAACAGAGTAAAACTATTTCCAGATGTTCTCAACCAGATACAAATTCATTTTGCAGAGTATTTGTGAAAAACTGCAGAAATAATAATAATAATACTACAGTAGTCCCTAGCACGGTGCATTCTGGAATAGTAGTACGTCCTCATTGCTATTAAACATGCCACTCCGTTGGCTGCACTTGCATGTAACCACATGAAGTAACCACATTCTGAATGGGCAAATGTAGAAGGGCAGTTGCTCCCAGTGGGCTATGAGCCAGGGATCTGTTTTTAGGGGACCTTGAGCTCCAAAGTGTCCAGAAGGCTAAGAGCAAAATAGAGAAGGTACCTAAGTTTATTCACAATGATCACTGAATCAATGTCTGGACCAACCCACCCCATCCATTGGGCCCTGGCATATTGACTGACACAGTCACTCAAACTCTCAAAGCAGCTTGGGAAATACCTTGACTCTGGCTTCCAAACCCTCTTTTAAGAAGTTTCACCACAACTCTGAGTTTTTTCCTCCTGGAGGCAAGCTACATGCTATTTTGGTCACAGCTGTCCTTTCAAAGCAATTAGATTTTTTCTATCAAGACCAGAATACCTAAGTTTCTATGTTCTTTTTGGTTTCATTTTTCCCTTAATGCTTTTTACCAATTCTGTTATTGAACTATTAAATCCATAAAAGGCAGGTTGAGTGAATGAAATTTATCTGGATTGAACAGACAAAGAAATCAGGTTGCAGTATTAAGGGATGTTTTAGTCGTTTGTTTTGTTTTGTTTTGCTCTGTTGTTTTTGTTTTGTTTTGTTTGTTTTTTTCCTGCTTTGACCAAAAGCAGGAAACAACATAGAGGAAGAAAAACTTATTTGGAACTCATGGTTTTGGAAGTGTTAGTCCAGAGATGGTCAGCTCTGTTGCCCTGGGACCAAGGTGAGGCAGAACATCAAGGCAGAAGGGCATGGTGAAGGAAAGCAGAAATTCACCACTGAGGCAGGAAGATTGTAAATTTGAGACCAGCCTGAGCAATTTAGTGAGAGCCTGTCCCAAAATAAAAAGTAAAAATAAAAGGACTGGTGTGTATGTAGCTTAGTCAGTTTGATCCCCAAGACTACAAGGTGATGGGAACACACAGGATCAGTGAATCCAGAGCTGCTCTTCCTAAGGAGTCCAGGAGGAGAGGGAGGAAGACTACCTATTGGGTGCATGTGTTATTGAAATGTGCTGTAAGCAAAATTCTCCACGGGGTATCCCTGTGCGTCTTCCCACAGCATCAAGCAGTGTTTGCTAATGATGAGCATTACAGGTAAGTTTGCTTTAATCTCATCTAAGATTCATGATTGTGATTCACGTTAACAAGGATCATCATAATGCATGGGGACCAAGTAGCTTTCACTTAAAGTATTTAAACAAACTTTTCTTTCTATCTAAGGGACTGAAAGGAAGTTGCTGCACATCCCTCATTCCTGCATCCTTCCACCCCTCCACCATCCAGGTTGAATTGGATGGGAGGACCACACCTTGGAACCACAGTGGACACAGGCTAACTAAGGAGAGCACCTGCCTGGTCCTCTTGTCAAACCAGGGTCAGGAATCAGGTAGAGTCAGGACTGAAAGTCACCATTCTTTCTACTTAATGCCGTCATGATTGATTTTACCACTAAACATGGATTTTGGAGATATTAGGGGTTGGATGTAAGGATGAGAAGACGGAAGGCAAAAATGATCCTTTTGCAGACCTGGGAAAGTTTGACTGGCAAAAGGGTGGAGGAATGAGAGAAGGAAAAAATCACAGCTCAACTAGAGATGAGGTATCGATCACCAGCTCATGGCCTAGTGTCAGGCCTGGGCTCAGGAAGGTTCAGCTAACCCCTGCAACAAGAGCTTTCCCTCTGAGGGAACGAAGTGGGGTGGCTTTTAAACCTTCCTTTATGACAGGAGGGAGAGTGAGCCTGCCCGTTGTTTTGGTTTAATAACAGAGGTCACCTTGACTCACGAACAGCTCTTTCATCTGCTCTTTTCTCACATGGGAAGCTTGGGACAGTGTGTTGCTTTGAAGGAGCTGTGGAAATAAACTTGTTCTAATAATGGCGGCAGGGAAGAAACATAGGATCCCTCAGGGAGGCTGCCTGTCACCATCATGGTCACTGCCATCGCGTCACCGTGGTTGCCTTGCTGGACGCTAAAGTGTATTGTGTGGGAGACTTTCCAATAACCCACAACTGTAGTAACTGCTATCTTTACTCCATTTCTTATGTGTGAAGTGGCTCCATTTCTTATGAGCCTTCTGAGGCTCAGAAGACTAGGTGACTTCCCGTGAGAATCTCACCCCTACACAACAGGAGAATAATGTTCCTGATCTCCAGTCCCAATTGGTCCTTTAACTTATATTTACTGATATTGGCTACCAAGTGCCAGACATGATGGGAGGTGGTAGCGGTACCAAAAATGAAAAGACACCACCTCCAGGAAGGTATTTATTGATTAGGTGTAAGATAAGCTTTCCCAGGACAACAGGAAGCCTCTGTTTTGGGTCATCACTATCTCACCCTCATGGTGAAGAGCAACTGATAAGGAGAATGGTTGTGGTGTGATGGTTATAAAAAAATCAGTCGAAAAAATATCTAGGCATTTGCTTGAAATGCAAAAGCACTATGTAAAGAATTAGCTTCTCTTTGTGGACTTAAAGTGATGTCCCCTTCACCCATTTCTTCAGGGACAGGGCTATGCCTTTGCACCTCTTTCCCCAACTCTTTTCCACAGGCGAGGAGTGGTAAGGAAAATTCTCAATAGCCGAGATATTGCTTCTGCCCTGGGGATTTCTTATGCCCTATTCATCACATTATAGTCCAGACCCTCTTTGAGTGGTCCAGATGTGAAGGTGACATCTTCCCCAGCACTAAAGGGACACCCCCTCCCACTTTGCCCTGGATGCTAAGGCTCCCACTCCTCAAGAGAGAGCTAGAGCCCAATTTTGAAATTCCTTGCCTTGTGGCTTAAGTCTTCATTGGTAGAACAGTTAAAGTTTTAGTCACAAAAAATTATGCTGGGGAGGAGAGGCCAGCCGCAAAGGAATAAAGGGGCATTACTGAGTCCTATTAGCCATAGAAATGAACAAACCCTGAGGAAAGAGCAGAGGATGGGAACCAGGAACCACCTCCAGCCATCCTCTCAGCTCCCCAGATCACCCTTACACAGCTTCTTCCCCGGTCAAACACCCCCAGGCTGCCCCACCCAGAGGGTAGACCTGGGGCCTCAGCTGGTGGAGGGCTGCAAATAACATGGAAAACAGAAGTGAGATTTTACTAGTAACCTGGAAAAAACAAATACAACAACAATAATTCTTTTAAACAAAGGAGGAATGTTTTCCAAACCAGGGCACATGGTCAAGTTCAAAACTTTAGTGTAGAGACTTGGGGTTTCAGCTCAGAAATACAGGGAGCTAGAAAGAATATTGTGAGAATATTGTTCTCACAATAAGAAAAAAGCTGCACATACTACAAATTAACAGCTGTTTGTGAACCCATCAAAGAACTGAGACCACGAGTCTAACCTGAAGTCTGGGGAGAAACAGACATTTGCAGGGTAAAAACAACACCTCAAGCAATTTGCTTATTTGCTAAGAAGTTCTGTTAAAATCACGTGCATGTGAAATATATGAATGTCAATATATGTGTGACAGCTTTTCATCACTGTGACCAAAACACCTGACAAAACCAACTTAGAGGAGGAAATGTTTACTTTGGGCCCCTGGTTTTGGAGGATCAGTCCGTGGTGGGCTGACTTCATGGCTTTGGGTCTGAGTTGAGGGGAGCATGATGGTCCAGGACAGCTGCTTCACACACAGCAGCCAGGAAGTAGAGGGAGCCATAGGAAGGGGCCATGGGGAAGATGAACTTCATTACAAAGTGAACTATGGATGAGTTAGTCACACTCAGTTACTTTTTTTTTTTACTTTTGTCATTAATTTATGTCTCATTTTAAAATATTCCAAACTTACATAAAATTACAGAGAATAGCCAGGTGTAGAGGCACATGCCTGTAATCCTAGCAACTCAGCAGGCGGAGGCAGGAGGATCATACATTCAAGGCCAACCTCAGCAACTTAGGGAGATCCTCAGCTACTTAGTAAGACCCTATCTCAAAGTTAAAACAGTAAAACAGCCTAGAGATGTAGCTCAGCAGTGAAGCATCCCTAGGTTCAAATTCCAGTACCAAAAAAAAATTAGAGAATAAGGCAGAGATCCATGGTTCAGTCACTGCCCAGAGCTAACAAATGCAGCATATCCCACCTCCCACACTGCCTGCCCTTCCCTGTTTGGATGAGGCAGACTCAGCACTCAGCACCCAGCAGACTTCCAGGGATGCCGGGCAAAGCCCACCCCAACTCCCTAGCTAGTGCCCACCTCTCTATATCCACAGAGTCCTAATCCACCATGTCTTCTGGCATGGCCGTCTGTGCCCTTCCTCTCCACTGGAGCTCAGAGTGCTGGGAGACAATATTAAAGTTCATTTCTGCTTCCCTGAGAACTGGAGAATTTTTCATTTTTCATGTGTGTAAGTACAAGTATCAGCCTGAGATTTGAATTAGAAATTGGCTCATACTGGACTAACATAATGTGCTCCCTGTCATACAGGCCCGAATGGTAAGTGCTGGTTTTTAAAGCCCTGACATGCACTAACAGAGTTAATGTATTATTACATGGTTTAGTTCCTAGTAACACTGTGCGGTGTGTGTGTGCACATGTGTGTGTGTGTTGAGGTGGCAGTTGAGTCCCATGTTACAGGGAGCTGCAGAACTTACACCTTGTCCCGCTCCTGGAAGAGGATCCTTCATGTGTGTTATCTACCAAATTCTAAAACCTGCCCTTTTGAAGCAATGAAGGCACAGATTGCTTCTTATTTTCAATATCTAGTTCATTTGCCCATAGGCCTTGCCATGTATTTGTGGTCATATTCCAGATAACAGGATGATGGGTAAATGACTCCCAAATAGAAATGTTGGCATGGCTCTATTTAAATGCAAGTTTTTCTGCAGCAAAGGTTTTAATTCCTGGGTGTGATTTTTTTTTTTTTTTAATTAAAAGAGAAGAGGGTGTAGCAGAACTTCCTTACCTTGTGTCTTAGGTCAATGCATTCAAAGCAGCACCTGAGTCAGTTTGAGTGGCTGTGACTCACTCACTGCAGAGGGCTCTCAGGAGAGAGAAGTGGCGGGGTGGAGATGGCAGGGGAGGGAGCTAAAGGGGACGAAGTCTCAGCTGGAGTCTGGATGCAGCCTGATTGCACAGGGGGCTCTGGAGCATGAAATACACCTCTGAGACCAGGGGTCTGGCCTGGGTAGAGGGCAAGAATACCTACTCACCGTAGCAGTGGGCTTTATGCAAGAGCCAGAAAATAGAATCTGGAGAAGAATCCAATATCCTAGTTCCATTCTCCTCAAATATTTGAAGGATTGAATGATGAGGGCCACAAGCATCCATTTGCAATGATAGAAAGACACAGCAGAATAAGTAAAAGGTCTGAATGGAAACTTAGGAAAGCTGACCATGTTTTAGATGCTTGGACACACTGAAGCAGGTAATAAAACACAGTACTAGGAAAGCTGACCTTAAATGGTTAATTTCTTCTATTTTTTGCAAAGTCATTCAATTAAAGTGAAAGTGAATTTGGTTGGTGGCTGACTACCTTCCCAACTTTCTGCTGTTCTTTCTGACGATGTCTTCACTGAGGTTCCATTGCCTGTCACAGGACTGCTGATTTCAAGGCACGTCGAAGATGAAAATAAAAATTCCATTTGCTTTCTGCAGAAGATGACTGTCTACTCCCTTTGCACTGGGCTAGAGGGAGCATTCAGAATACATTGCTGGAAGTAAATGGAATTTTTCAGCTATTTAAATGGCAATTCATCCCTGAAAACTCCATTTTATCAAAACTTCTGGCTAATAGTATTTTCCATGCCCAGACATCTCCCCAAGCACCCAAGCAGGAGAGGAAGGAGCCCACGGGAGGGAGACTGTGGCAGGGACAAAGTCTCTTAGAGGGGACTCAGGAACTACCATCTTCAACATCTACTGTGTGAAAACAACAAAAAGCAGGCTGAACAGGGAGGCAAGTGCAGGATGGACAGAGGCAATCAGACTCAAAGTCAGGAGGGGATCTACCTCTTACAAGCTGAGTGCTTATGAGCATGTCATAGGATCTCTTTGAGCCTTCAATTCAAATCTCTACAATGGGTTTAGAAACACCACCCCTGCCTGTCTCAGAGAGCGGCTGAAAGGAGCAGGTTGGAGCAATTTATGTGAAAGTGCTATATAAAACAATGCTATGCAAACAAAATATAGCTGGAAGTGGTGTCCATTGTAGGTGGATGGGTGAAAACCCACCACACCCTGACTTGCTTCCCTTGAATGTAAGTACTGTGAATGTGATAGGTCACACTCATGATTAGGTTACATAATATATTTGACTCTATCTGAACTGAGAAGAGATTTTCCTGTTGACTTTGCTAAAGGAAGCTGTTAGGGCATAGTAAAAACCTCAGGGTCACCTGTAGGAGCTGAGACTGACCACTGGCTATTATCCTGCAATGAAAAGAAACTGAATTCTGTCAGTTACCTAAATCTGTGTAAAAAATGACCCTGGGCTCTCAAGAAAACACATTCTCACCAACTTATAGATTCAGCCTTGTATGTCTTTGAGCAAAACCTCTGCTACTCTCTGCCGGGTCTTTTGACCTACAAAAACTGAGGCAATCAATAGATGTATTTCTAGATGCTATTTGTGGTAATCTGTTGCATAGCTATCTTACATAACTATAGTATAATTGACTGTTTTGAAGTAGTATATTAAGAACTTTTGAAATTCACTTGTCCATAAAAGAAATGAGAAGAATAGTGAAAACTGTCCAAATCAACTTTTTCAAAACACTGGAAATTTGCAAAAGACTTGCAAACCAAGGAACATTTATTCAAGATAAATGATTGCATTTCAGTCAAGCAGTCTCGTGGCATTTTAACTTGACTTATGCCCATCCTCATCTCTCCAGCTCCTCACTAGAATTGAAATTTAAGAGCCTCACAACCACAGTAGCTGTGAAAATGAGTAGCTTAGCAGGCACTGAAGAGAGAAAACATATTTAGAGCTTCCCAGAAGCCTTATCCCCAGAGAATTCTCTATTTGACTTGAGTCTGGCAACTCATTAAAAGGTTCCACTTTCAAGGAATGTCTTCGTGTGACCTAATCAGAATTCACTCTTGGTGAAGAAGTCTACTCACAAAGATATTCGTCTAATGTGTTCAGTGACAATCATTTAACAACTGCTGAAGAAGGTGATACCATTTGGGACTAACCAGAGGCTAACCAAAAATCTTATCCAGAAAAGCTGGGGAATGAACTATCCATGAGGGCCTTTGAAAAACTGCAACCCATGTACACTTTCATAACTTTGTATATGCCCAGGAAGAACCTGAGAAAGTCCTAATCTCTCACCTCTGGTTGTCTGTATGAGATGGAAGTTAAAAGTAGAGTTATGCAGAATTTACCAAAGCACTGAAAACATAACAGACACACACACACACATACACACACACATACACACACACATACACACACACAAAATTCAAGGTATTTTAAGAAAATCTCTGTCCAGTAAGTAGTTAACAACTAAGCTAGTTATATAGGATTTTAGTCTCCATACATGACAACCACAGACTATAGAATTAGTCCAGAAAGTCACTAAACAAGAAAATGATAGCAACAACAACAGTCAACAACAACAAAAGAAAGCCTAATTTCCAAAGTTTCCAACAAGAACAAAAGTATAATATATATAAAGAAACAGGAAAGTGGGAACATATGGCCCATACATAAGGAGAAAAATAGTCAATAGAAACTGCTTCTACCAAAGCCTATGCATTAGACTTACTAGACAAAGACTTTAAATCATTGCAATAAATACAGTCAAAGAACTAAAAGAAATTACATCCAAAAATTACAGGAAAATATGAGAACAATGCATGATTAAATAGGCTATCAACGGAAATATATGAATTATTTGAAAAAAAATTTAGAGTTGAGAATTACAGTAACTGAAATAAGAAATTCACTAGAGGAGCCCAACAGCAGATCTGTACAAGCAGAAGAAAAAAGTCAGTGAACTTGAAGGCACATCTACTCAGATTATTGAATATTAAAACAAAAGGAAAAAGAATAAAAAAAAAACAGTCTCAGAGACCTGAGGGACACAATACTAATAGGTCCACATTATCCTGATACAAAAACCAAGCAAAGACACAATAAGAGAAGAGCAAATCAATATTTCATATGAACACAGATGAAAAAAATCCTTGAGAAAGCAACAGAAAAACTGAATCAAAAACATAAACACACTATAAGCAAATGATATGTATTCCATGCAAGTTTGGTTCAATTTTTTAAAAAATCATTTAGGGCCAGGAATGTGGCTCAGTGGTAAAGCACCCCTGAATTCAATCACCAGTAGAAAAGTAAAATCAATTAATATAACACATTATATTACTAGAACAATGTTTTAAAATGACATGATCATCTCAATAACAAAAAAGAATGGACAAATCATAATAAAAACAATAATTAAAAAACCCCTAAGAATAGAAATTTCCTCAACTGATACAAAGAATCTATGAAAAACCCACAATTAACATTTTGGTGATAAAAATTGAATTATTTTTCCCCATGACCAGGAATAAGACAAGTTGCCCAATTTTTGATTTCTATTCAACATTGTGTTGGAAATTCTCACTAGAGCATGAAAACATGAAAAATAATTTAAAAATATCTAGATTAAAAAAGAAAAAATAGACTATTTCTATTTGCATAAAATACTATCTTATTTCTAGAAAATACTAAGACATGAACTATGTATGTGTTCATATTAATAAATGAACTTAGCAAGATTATAAGATATAAAATAAATATGTAAATATCAAATATATTTATATACATTTACAGTAGACTATCTGAAAATGAAATTATTAAGAAAATAATTCCATTTATAATAGCACCAAAATCCCAAAATATTTAACAAGAAAGTTGTCAAAAAAGTAAAGTTTTGTACATTGAAATATACAAAACACCAATGAAATAAATGAATGAAGACATAAGTAAATGGAAAGACATCCCATGTTCATGGATTATAAAACAATATTGTTAAGATGGCAATGTTCCCCAATCTGATCTGCAGATTTGATGTGATCTTTATCAAAACTCCAGCAGGCTTTTATACAGAAATTAGCAGCATATCCTAAAATGTATATGGAAATGCAAGGAACTCAGAATAGCCAAAATAATCTTGAAAAGGAAGAATAGAGGAGAAGGATTTATAGTTCTGATTACAAAATAAACAACAATCCTTCATTAAGCAAGACAATGAGTGACTGGCAAAGAGTAGACATGTAGATCTGTGTATTAGAACTCAGAATCCAGAAACAAGCCCTTACATTTATGACCCATGAAATTGGCAAGAGTGCTAAAACCATTGACAGGGAAATAATAGTGTTTGTTTTCAAAAAATGGTCCCATGACAACTGAATACTCACATGTAAAAGAATGAAATAATGTTCCTACTTAACACCATATTAAAAAGTTAACTAAAAATGAACTATAAACCTAAACCAAGAAGTGCACCTGTAAAACCCTTAGAAGGAAACACAGGAGTAAGTGCTCATGGTCTTGGATTAGGCAATGGATTCTTAAGTATGACAACAAAACATGAGATTAAAAAACACACAATTTTTTCTAACAAAATTTAAAATTTGATGCTTTGAAGGACACAATTGAAAGGCAGCATTATTCGTAATAGAAAAAGGTAAAAACACAAATGTCCATCAACTGATGAATAGATAAAGAAAATGTAGTGTATCCATATAATGAAATTTATATTCAACTGTGAATTTTACACTTTAAGAAGATGGCCTTCGTGGTACATCAATTATATCTCAATAAAGCTGTCATTAAAAAGAAAACAAGAAAACTAATACAAATCCTATTCATATAGAAGATTTATCCTATTCCTAACAAATTTCACTTCCACCATTTTCAGCCATTTGTACTTCATGAGAATTTGGAAAAGAGAGCAGCCAAGTACAGGTGCAGGAGGGAAACATGAGAGTCCTGAAGAAGAAAATCCTACAGTTGCCAACTTTCCAGTTTGCCTTAGCAAGTTAAAACCAGCTCCTAGAAAACTAAACTGACAAGAAAGACAGAACCATCCATCCTAAGACACCTGAACAGAACTGATCAAATATTTACTGAAAGCCTCCTATGTAAAGATCATATTTTTAACCACCTGACCTTAGGTAAACTCCTAAAAGTCCTAAGGGCTATGCAGACGCTTACTGAAGATGTCAGGTGCCCTTTCTTGCTTTCCTGCCTTTCCTGCACTCCACCTGGTTGCAATGTGTCTCCTTCATACCAGATGTGCGCCTGGCCGTCTAGATCCTTCCTGAATCTAGAGAAAGTAGGATACCTGACCCATATTAAAGATGTGGACACAGATCAGTCTCTCCCTAGGTCACAGAGGAGTATCTATCCTTGAGCTTGGATCTTAGAGCCCTAAGACATGCTGAGTGCCATGGCACATGCCTGTAATCCCAACTACTCAGAAGGCTGAAGCAGAAGGATTGCAAGTTTATGCCCAGCCCCAGCAATTTAGCTGACCCTGTCTCAACATTTTAAAGAATAATGTGGACTTGGATGTAGCTAAGTGGTAGAGTACCCTGGGTTCAATCCCTAGTATTACAAAATACTTGGAAGGAAAGAACAGAAGGGGAGGGATAGAGAAACAAGGGAAGGAAGGAACTAAATCTAAGACATGTGCTTTCTCCATTGCTGTCTCTGATTCTTGTCATTTCAGGGTTTCTGTCTGTATTGAAGAGGAATGCAGGATTATAAGCATGACACACTGGAGTGATGCTTCCTTATAAATTGGTTCAAGTCTTGAAATGAATGCAAGTGACCACAGACAAATCATGAGTCCCTTCTACAGAAAGGCCAACTCTGAGGATGGGTCTGTTTTATTTGATATTGGTTGGTTAATGCTGGGTAACAAACCATCCCACAACTCAGTGACTTAATAAATATCTCTTTCCCACTTGTGAGTCAGCTGCAATTTTCTGGGCCTGGGTAAATGCAGGACTCCCTCTGCCATTTGGGTGCAGGTCTGTGCTACACGATCACATTCTTCTGGGGCCAGCAGCTTCCCAGGGTGTGTCCTTCTCGTGGAGGATCATAGGAAAGAAAGGCTCAAGCCAAACAATGAGGAAAATCATCCTGTTACCCTTTGCTAACATTCTATTGGCTAACAATAAGAGGGCTAGAGAAATATACATAGCTCACTGTAGTCCACAGAAAGATCATAGGGCCAAGGGAAGGAGTGAAGAATAGGAAATAACCAAATATATCAGCCACTCAGAAAAAGATGAATCTCATGCTTTGTTAGTATTATAAGATTCAAGGGTGAATACTGGTCAATTATGGGCTTGAAAGCTAAGCCCAGCCACCATCTGCTTTTGAATATAATGCTCACTGGAACATGGCCATGCTCATCAAGTAACTTGTGGATCTGGAATGTCCTCCTAAAGCTCATATATTGAACGCATGGTTCCCAATGCAGTGATGATCAGAGGTGAGGATTTGGAAACTGATTGGATCATGGGTGCCCTGATCTCAATAATGGATTAATCCACCAAGGGCCTCAGAGCTCACTAGACTATTGGGAGGTGGTGGAAACTGTAGGTGATGGAACCTAGTTGTAAAGAGTAGGTCCTTGAGGACATGCTTTTGGGGACTATATCTTCCCCTAGGCCCTTCTTCTCTCTAGGACAGCTTTCCTTCCACCATGATGTTTATGCCTCACTATGATCCTTAAAGCAATAGAGCCATATGATCATGTACTGAAATCTCTGAAACTATGAGCCAGAATAAACCTTTCCTCTTTCAAGTTATTTTTTCTCAGGTATTTGGTCACAGTGAAGAAAGTATGACTAACATACTAACATATTCTCTTTGTCCGATTTCATACTATAATGGCAAAGTTTAGAAGCTGCAACAGAGACTGCATGAATCTTCTGCAAAGTCTAAAAAATTTACTACCTATAAATTTTTTGCCAAACTCTGTTCAAAGATATATGGTCCTTTCTGAGGTATTTCAAAGTAGCATAAACAAACATACAAAGAGAACAAACTCATTTTTTTCTGAGTGCTTCCTGTACCCCCATTTTTTAGCCAAGAATCAGGATAATATATACTTCCTTAGTCTAATTCTTTGTTCTTAGACAAGTTATGTGAACTATTTGAACTCTACTCCCTTCATCTTTAAAATAGAATAATAGTAACGTACTAAAAAAAATTAAAACATCTGCTTCATTCAGTTGCCATGGAGATTGAATAAAGTAATATATGTTGGTTTGTGTGGACGTTTTATTAGATGTTGAGATTCTAATGTCCACTATCTCAGAATGTGACCTTATTTGGCAACAGGATCATTGCAGATGCCATTAGCTACACTGAGGTCACACTAGAATGTATAAGCCCTTCTTCTAATATTGCTGGTGTCCTAATAAGAATACGGTGGTGTGAAAACTCAGGACACACGAGGACGGTGCTATGTGACATTGGTAACGGAGATCGGAGATCGGAGTGACGCTGCTACAAGCCATGAGTTAGAAGAGGCAAGCAGAATGCCCCTGACAGGCTTCTAAGGAAGTGTGACCCTCTCAGCACCTTCATTTTGTATTTCTAATCTCCAAAACTGTGAGCATGAATTTCTGTTGTGTTAAGTTGTCCAGCCTCAGGAAACTCTGGGAACAGTGCCTGCCTGGCATGTTATAACTCTGTAGTTAATGTTTAAAACAGTTCTGTCATTTCTGTTTATCGTTATAGTAATTTTAAAAGGTCGGTATGTCAGTCTTACCTGGCTTTCCTAAGAAAGCATCATAGACTGGGCAGCTTCAAGAGTAGAAATTGTTTCTCCCAGTTCTGGAGACTGGGAAGTCCAAGATCATGGCCAGCATGGTCAGGGTCCAGGGAGGGCTCTCTTCTGGGATTGCAGAAGCCTGCCTCTGATTTTAAGTCCTTTGGGTATAAACCAAGGAGTGGGGTAGCTGTGTCAAATGGTGGCTCCATTCCAAGTTTTCTAAGGAATCTCCATACTGTTTTCCAGAATGGCTGCACAAATTTACAATCCCACCAGCAATGTATGAGTGTACCTTTCTCCCCACATCCTCACCAACACTTCTTTTTGCTTGTATCTTGATAATAGTCAGTAACACAGCCACATCAATGTTGATAGCAGCTCAATTCACAAGAGCTAGATTGTGGAACCAACCATCTGCCCTTCCAGAGATGAATGAATAAAGAAACTGTGGTATATATACCCAATGTAATATTATTCAGCCATAAAGAAAAATAAAATTATGGCATTTGCAGGTAAATGGATGGAATTGGAAAATATCATGCTAAACGAGATAAGCCAATTCCAAAAAACCAAAGGCCAAATATTTTCTCTGATAAATGGATGATGATACATGATGGGGGGAGGGGGTAAGGGAAGAATGGAGGAAGGATGGCTTGTGTAAAGGGAAATGAGGGATGGGATGGAGAAGGGGAGAAGGAAAGATAATGGAATGAGACAAACATTATAACCCTATATACGTGTATGATTACACAAATGGTGTGACTCCACATGGTGTACAACCAGAGAAATGAAAAGTTGTGTGCCATTTGTGTACAATGAATCAAAAATTAATAATAATAAAAAAGAGAATGAAAAAAAAGAAGCCTGCCTCTGACCAAGCCTTCACATGGCAGGAAGGCAGAGGTGGGGGAGAGTGGGCCCACAAATTCTCTTTTCTTCCAAGAACACTAATCTCATCATCAGAGCTCCATCTTAATGAACTCATCTAACACTAATAACCTTCCAAAGATGCACCTCCAAAAACAATCACGTTGGGGATTAGGGCTTCAATATGTGAATTTTGTGGAGATGCAATTCAGTCCATAATTGTTGGTATCATTATTCCTATTTTATAGGTAAAATTACAGAGTCTCTGTGAGATTAATACATAAGAAAAAAGTATAAAAAGGTATGGCATTGGGAGAGGATTCCTGAGGACACAAGAACTCCTCATGGGTATTTTCACAGACAGCCATGCTTGTTCCATGGTGACGGTGATATTAGAGGTTCTAGAGTCCAGGAGACCGAGTTCAATTCCACACTCTGCCATTCGCTATTGCTGGGACTTTGAGCAGGTCACTTAACTGCTTGGAGTTTCGATATCCTCATCTGAAAAGTGGATGATTCCCAATCTCATGGAACATTAAATAACAAAATATCTGTAAAGAGGGACTGAGAAATATTAAATAAAAGCTAAAACTTCAAAGATGTTCAGGGTGGCCATGACTGTCAGGACAGATTTAAAGAACTTCAATATCCAACAAGAAGTTGGATTAACTATGCTGTGTCCACCTTAAGAAACGCCACGCAAGCATAAAACAGAGCGTCTTAGCCAACTTGGCATTACCGTACCAAATGCCTGAGCCAAATCAATTTAGAGAGGAAAGGTTAATTTGGGCTTGAGGTTTCAGAGGTTCCCGTTCATGGTCCAGTTGGCCCTGTCACTGCTTCGTCTGTGCCAGGGCACATCATGATGTTGGGAGTGCATGGTGGGTGAGGCCTGTCCACCTTATGGTGTCCAGGAAGCAAAAAGAGAGACAGGAAGAGGCCCAAGAACCTCTGCACAGTGCTGTCATGAAGATTAGATAATATGTAGTCCACACAGAAGACTTAAAATGTTCCCAGGCTTACAGCGACATGATAAACAGCCATTATTATTATTCTATTGATATGAAAGGAAGGAAGGTGAAATGACTAATTTCCAGCTATTAATTTTTACCTCTGTGGACCAAGGATGGGAGGTAGGAGGGGGAAGGCTTCTCCGTTCGCATTACCTCTTCTGTACTATTGGAAACAAAGCAATTCCTTTTCATCATGTGATGGCTGAGCACATTTTTTCTTTTTAAGGACCAGGAATTGATCCCAGGGATTCAATTGCCAGCTTTTGTCTGCATTTGATTTAGAGACAGGGTCTCACTGAGTTGCTTAGCGCCTCACCAAGTTGCTGAGGCTGGCTTTGAACTCATGACCCTCCTGCCTCAGGCTCCTGAGCAGCTGGGATTACAGGCGTGCCCCTCACACCTGGCATGGTGGGGCGCTTTCTGCTACTTCTAGGCAGGGCTGCTTTTCAGCCTGACATGTGGGTGTAGCTACTAAGCAATTTCCATACTGGGTGACAAATGACAGAATCTTTGACCCACCGTTCAGCAATATAAGGAGTGCTGGGCGCCTCTGAGATGCTGAATCTTAGTTTCTGGTTTGTTCTCCGACCAGTTCCAAGTCAGAAAATATGTTAGCTGTCACTCCTAGTGCCAGGCGTTGAGCTCAGAACTGGACACCCCTTGTCTCTGACTAAATATCTCTTTAAGATAATTACTCTCATTTTCCCAGGGACAAAGCAGAGGTCACTTATCACATGATTTGTCTAATCATAGGGAGCTGGTGAGAGGAGGTCATCTGGCCCCAGGGTCATATTCCTTTCCTCTGCTTCCACTGGCTCACAGTCTGTCTCTTAGAATATCTGTATGTTCTGCTTCAAAAAGTTATTTTCCAAAGTTTATTCTCTCTGCTTTGTACTTCCGACTTGTCTCGGCTGTTTCAACTCTGTGAATAATTAACAAGTTAAGTTTGACCTCTGATCTAAAGTTGACCAGTAAGCTTGATTATTTTCCCTGAACGAAAAGACAAGGACAATTTCTCTGCCTAGGTGCGTTGCAAAGCCTGGATCGGCAAGGAAGCCAAAACCACCCTTCTAAACTCCCTCCCTCTCTTCCTCCTCTGACACATGACATCTTCAACCCAAGGTCACCAGGTTTGGAAACAAGATTTCGAATCCAAGGAGACTGGAAGTGGTTTTGGAAGTTAAACAGGCTCAGGTTTAAGGCATTGTTAGCTCTGTGACCTTGAACAGAGTTACCTAATTCCCTCCCTCAGCTCCTTCCACATCTGTAAACAAAGGAAACAGTGTTTATATGCACTAAGTTAATATTCAGCCCTGATATGAGCATTTTCCTGCAGGTATCAACCGATCAAAATGCTGTACACAGCTGCAGCAGGGGCCTGGGAGCTAGGGACGCACAGGGACGCACAGGCACGCGCTGGTTAGTCAGATTGTGGGAATATCCACAGGGGTCACAGGCTGGATGACCCATGAGGTGGGGGTGCTCTGCTGATGCAGGGTGAACTTCAGGCAAGTGGCCATTGCTAGATGGTATAGAAATGTACTCTCAGACTGACAAATAAAAGTGGACAAATGATAACAGGCTCAGTGTGGGTCCTTCACAGGGGGTTTTGCATTTCTAGGGGAAATGTCTGTGTCTGGTTCTGTTGCTATCTTGGCCTAGTTGGGCTGTACTGGGGCTTCTGTGTTGTTTGTCCCCCTTGGAAGCTTGGCCCCAGGGTGCTGGTACTAGGACATGGTGCAGAACCTTTGAGAAGTGGTGCCCAATGGGAAGCCCTTAGGTCAACTTCTGTGGGACCCACTTCCCCTGTTTTCAGCTATGTTCTCCTCCTCAGTCACCTCTGTTCCTACCATGGTGTGACACAGCCAAGAGGACTCTCACTAGAGCTGAGTGAATGTCAGTGCCATCCCCTTGAACCTTCAATATTGTGAGTAAATATACCTCTTTTCTTTATAAGCTCAGCCTATCTCAGTATTTCATTGAAGTAATGGAAACTGGGCTATTGTAGTAATTGCAGTAATGAAAAATTGCTATAACAAGTTACCGCAGACAAGATAGCTTATTTTTTTAAAAAAAGCAGCAACAGCACACAGAGGAAGGCACAGTGGTAAATACCTATAATCCTAACTACTCAGAATACTCAGAAGACTGAAGTGAAAAGATCATGAGTTTGAGGTAATGAGACCTTAATTAGAAAATAAATGAATCAATCAATAGATCCAGAGTTAGGACCAGTGGTACATGCCTATAATCCCAGCAACTCTGAAGGCTGAGGCAGGAATATTGCAAGTTCGAAACCAGTGTCAGCAACCTAGTGAGACTCTGACTCAAAATAAAAAATATAAAAGGGCGGGGATAAAGCTCAGTGATAGAACACACCTGGGTTTAGTCCCCAATACCACAAAAAGTCAGTGCGGGAGGGGTCCTGGGTGAAGTCCCGAACACACACACACACACCACAATTTCTTTTTCACAGTTCCTGAGGCTAGAAATCCAAGATCAAGGAGCTGGATGACTGGGTTCTGCTGAAGGCCCTCCTCTGGATTGCAGACTGCTGACATTTAGCTGTACCCTCACATGGAGGAAAGGAGGCAAGAGAACCTTCTGGGGTTCCTTTTGTAAAGTCGCAATCCCATCCATGAGCAATCTGGCCTCATGACCTAACCTCTTCCCAAACACCTCATCTCTTCCATCTCTTAGCACCATCTCACTGCTGGGCACAATTTCATTACAGGAATTTCGGGGGAACAGAAGCATGCTGTCTATTGCAATGGCCACACACTCTCACGTGATTTCATATAATCTTCACAAATACTCAGGAGCTGTTATTGCAAGTCCATTTTTTAGATGAAGTAACTACATCTCCAGAAGTTACAAAGGCTAATAAGAGGTAGAACAGTGATCCTCATCCAACCCAGGACAGGCATGGCCAGGGTCTTAGTCACGATGTGAGAAGGAGATTCTGAAAAAAACTTAACTTGAGAACATGGATGGTAAAGAATGAATAGGAGTGCTGGGCCATAAGACAATTCAAATGAGAAATCAAAAAACTACTAGATGTGTAGGATCCTTGGACAAGAATGATATTGAAAACATGGATCCCACTGTGCTTTACAAATGGAATAAGACGTTAACAAAACATGATTGGCATAGAGGAGAGATAGACATTCTTTGCACTATGCTTATTCAAGCTTATTCAAAATTAAGCCCAAATAAAACACTTTAAGAAATCTACAGCCCTTTGCAAGCAGAAATCTG
Source organism: Glaucomys volans (assembly GCA_020662805.1). Classification (NCBI taxonomy): domain Eukaryota; kingdom Metazoa; phylum Chordata; class Mammalia; order Rodentia; family Sciuridae; genus Glaucomys; species Glaucomys volans. The sequence goes on along the minus strand of JAJEJO010000467.1, from coordinate 887,033 downwards.
TGTTAGTCAGGACGCCATTATGGTAACAAGTTACCTGAGATAATCGACTTAAAAAGCATTCAATTTGCTCATGGTTTCAGAGGCTCCAGTCCATGATCTGTTAGCCCTGTAGATTTGGATCTGTGGTGAGATGTCATATCATGGTGGGGACCACATGGTGGAGCAACCCACACACCTCACTGAAAGCAAGGAGAAAGAAGGGGGCCAGATGGCAACATTCCCTCCAAGGGCATCCACCCCGGTGACCTACACTGCTTCCACCAGGCCCCGACTCCTAATTGTTCCACTCCCTCCCAATAACACCATGGACTAGGTCTCAAATCCTCAGCACATGGGTCTTTGGGGGACATTCGAGATCTAACTGGTAGCAGGGTCCAAGCTCTCCGTTATCCCTCAGCTGGGTAGTTCAGTCCCTTGCCCTCACAAACCCACTTTTCAGAGTAACAGGAACCACTGAAGAAGATCTACACTGAATATTCCACTTTCAACAGCAGGGCAGCAATCTGAAGAGAAGCCCTTGGGATTCTGAGATTTGGGAAAGAGAGAACAGGGACGACTGTTAGAAGTAATTGCAATGTGGGAAAATACTAGGAAATGACATTGGTCAAGCTATGTTGTTTCATTTGGTGCATGTACAAATATGTAACAGTGAATCCCATCATTCTGTACAGTTACACCAATAAAATGTGGAAAAAAATAAAAGATCAAGTCTAGGAAATTGGTAAAGGAAAAAAACGGAAGCAATTTGAGTGCATCTGGAGCATTAGTTCAGGAGTCAGAGGACCGGGAACTGAATCCTGGTTGGTCTGTCTCACAGCTCAACAAACGTGTGCGGCAGGACTGACATTTGTACAGTGAAGATGACCATGACAGCCTCCAGGCTACATGGATGATCTACATGGATGATTAAATGAAATAGCATTTGGAAACTCCAAGAATTGAGTCTAGCATATAATATATGCTCAATACACGTTTGATTTCCCCTTCCTGTGCTCCATTTCAACACCTATTCAAAGAGTGAAATAATAACACCTTAAGGAGAGGGCTCAAAGATCACTGTGATAACCTGGGAATCATGATTTGGAAACACATCATTTTACAAATGAATGTTATCTTTACAGCTGGAGACACCCAACCAAGGTGGCCCAAATGCGCTCTTTCCTGAGCACATCCTGTAGTTATATGTATCAAATCGTCTTCAATACTCAAAGGTTCCTCTGGCTCTTTAATTTTTCCAACAAGCATACAACTACTGAAGCAGATTCATACTTCTGGAGAGAGTTAGGATTTTCCTAATGTGTTATTAGCCTGGGCTGTAAACCCATGACACATGTGGAGAATATTTTTGGTTGAGATTATCCATTCCCTTCATTCTTGAACCTCCAAATCTTCCCCTTCTCCCCAACATCAACCTGTTCACCCTCAAGCTAACTTCTTCCCTATCACTTAACATTCTTAAGTAAAAAAATCATCTTTGATTCTTTACTTACCTTCTCCTGGAGCTTCCCCCATACCATAGTGCATCTGCAGCTCTTCGTAGAGCTTGTATCTCAAATCTGTCTCCTTCATTTATCTGCTGTTATCCTAACTCAAGGCATCCTTATCAATGATAGGATTACCTGAGAAGCCCTTAATTTCCATTATTACTCCTCAACCCAAAATAAACCCATTCTAAACATGGTTAGGGAGGATGGGCTTTTAAAATCACAAGTCAGATCAAGTTGCACCCTTTGAGCAAGACCTTTCAATGGCTTCTCATTTCCTTGAGAATGAAATGCCAACTCTGCCAAGGAACCCAAATACCTATAGGGTAAGGTTTCTAGCAACATTCTTTCTCCAACAAATATGTATCGAATGTGTGAAAGTGCTGGAGATTTAGGAGGAAAACAAAGCAAGTGGAAATTGTGTATTCTCCTGGAGGTAAGCTTCCAGGACATTGTTTCCCTATCTCTGTAACCTTGACCCACAGAAATACATTTTACTTCTTGTCCCTGCAAACACTGTGGTATTTGGAAAAGGGGAGGACCTTACCTGACTTCATGAGATAAAGTAATAGCAAAAATTTTATCCAGTGTGAGTGTTGCTAAGATTATTATGATCCTCTCTGATATTTTCTTACCCAATTTCATTATGAAAAAAATATGCATATATGGTTATAACAATCTCAATTGATTTCTCAACCCCATAGAGCAGAATGCAGGGTTAAAACCCGGTTGGACCCAGGTGTGCAGCTACTGATTTTGTGACCACAGGTGAGTCACTTATTTCATAAATTTTATCATCTTTCAACTCATGAGGAGTCCTCACAATCAGTGAGTTAATTTATTGGGATGCATATTGACAGAACCTGGAGTGAGGGAGACTCTCAGCACATGCCCATAAGTTTCTGGGCCATTCTCTCATCCCCACTTCTCTCGAGGTCCCTGAACACATCATCTCAAGGTACTTGAGCTTTGTCCTCCTTGGGTTTCTTTCTCCCAGGACATCACCCAGCTACCTCTTCTCATTATTTATATCTTAGCTTAAATGTCATTTTCCTGAAGAAGCTTACCCCTCCTGGATGACTAAGGATGAAGTGAATATATATGTTAAGTCACCGTTTGAATTTCTGTGTAACCTTTATCCAGTATTCTCTTGTTGGTTCATTTCCCAACCGTCTCCTGGCTAGAGTAGATAACTCATGCAGAAATAGGGTCTTTGCCTGCCCTTTCCACAGCCCTGACCCCAGACTAAAAATAATGCCTGACGAACAGCAGGTTTCAGGAAGTACTCATTGCTGCATGAGGGGCCAAGAGAACACATTCTTCCCAGAATATACTAACATGCAGATGGAATCAAATGGTAAATTTCCCCCAAATCACACAGGATATTGGAGTTTGAAATTCTGGATTCCAGCACAGCCTGCGATAGGCTCTGGTGTGGTCTCCTAAATTCAAATGCTGAAGTCCTAGTCCTTGGTTTCTCAGAATGTGACTGTATTTGCAGATGGGGTCTCTAAGGATATAATCAAGGTTAAGCAGGTCATTAGGGTGATAACCCAATGCAATTGGTATACCTATAAAAAGAGGAGATTTAGATATAGACGGGTATAGAGGGAAGGCCAGGTGAACACACAGTGAGAAGACAACCCTCTACAAACCAAGCAGACAGAAGAAGAAATCAGCCCGGCAGACATGATCTTGGACGTCAGCCTCCAGAACCCTGAGTGTTTCAGGCAGCTTTTCACTGCTTTGACTTAAAGACCCCACCAGAACAGCTGTAAAGGCAGAAGAGCTTTATTTAAGGGCTCACAGTTTCAGAGGTCTTAGTTCATAGAAGGCTGGCTCCATTCCTTGGGGCTCAAGGTGAGGCAGAAAGAACATCATGGTGGAAGAGCGTGGCAGAGGGAAGCAGTTCACATGGTGATCAGGAAGCAGAGAGAGAGACTCCAATTGCCAGATACAAATATACACCTCAAAGCCACACCCCCAATGTACCACTTCCTCTAGTCACAGCCCCCTGCCCCCAGTTACCACTCAGTTAATCCCATCAGTGATTAATCCACTGATTAGGTTAAGGCTATAACCCAGTCATTTCTCCTCCAAACTTTCTTGCCTTGTCTCACACATGAGCTTCTGGGGGGCACCTCACATCCAAACCATAACGACAAGAGAATGAACTTCTGTTGTGATGCTGCTGTGGTTTGGGGCTTTGCTATGACACTCCCTAGACAGTGGGCAAATGGCGAATCAGCTCTAGCTCTCAGTTTTCCATTTGTAACTTGAAATCATGCGGCTGGCTTTGCTCATGTGTCAGTTATGTAAAAGCTCAACACAAATCCAGCCATACAATAGGACATTAGCATATGTGTCATTTCCCCTCCCGACAAAGTCTTTCTTTACTCCTAATTAAATCATAGGTAAAGTTTTTCATGAGTCCATTAAAACGTTCAAAATTGCATGACATGATGCTGGAGGTCACACTGCCCTGTCCATGTTGGTAGCCACAGGACCTGGGACAGGAGCAAGTCAGACAGAGGCAGGCAGATGTGAACCTCAGACCACGTACTGAGAAGGACAAGAATGATCACCCATGTTATTTCCCTTAGGCAACTGAATTTACAGTCCAAATCTAAGGTTTTCAAGATGAAAGAAAAGTCTAACTTTATATTTCTTCTGGTTACCCTGTCCTGATCCAAGGTTTTGGGGAGGTGTCTGAGTCTTGGGTCGCCTTTGGGTCTTTTATCCCTGCAACTTCCCGTCTCACTCTTATGGAACATGGGGATTTTTGTCAAATCAGGACACGTGTACCCCAGGATCTGGTCTCTGGGACCCCATGAAGCACCCTCTGTGACCTTGCTGTGTCCCTAGGGGAATGCCAAAAAGCCATAGTTCAGGGCCACAGTCCTCCAAACCCACGCATACCCTTTGTCCCCATTGCTGAGACTCTCCTCTCTCCTTCTGGTCTGAGCTGCCCAGAGTCCTCATCTAGGTACTCCAGATCCTTGGCTGGGTGTGGGCTTCACCAAAGCACAGTAAACACTGGACAACGAATTTCCATCAACTCGTGACATCCCTGTATTTTATTGCCCCCACCTATGGCAACCTCACTCTTTTCTCCTATTTCTGCATGCCATCTTCCAAAACCCACCCCGACCTCCACCCTGGGCTTCATCATTTCTTCAGTGCACTGAGATCTTGATGCCGCATGGACTCAGTTCACTATTTCAAGCCATTTACAAAGCAATTGGAATGAAAGATCTGAAAGGCTTGCCAAATCCTTGCAAAGAAACTCGGCACATTCACTGGCAAATAAAGCTACAGAATGCAGTGATCGAGATGTACCTGCAGTGAAAACAATATTCACCGCTTTCCTGAAATTTAAATTGGGCTGTGAGTACTGTATTTTTTCTGGCAAGCTTCCCTCCAAAAGGAAATCTCTTAAGGCAATGTCCCTTCAACTTCAGCTGCATCAGGACTTCCTTGAGGGTTTGCTAGAGGGTTTAAATCCAATGTCTGGATCACACACCTGTAGAACTTGTGATTCAATAGGTCTGGGCCCCACCCAAGAACTTAACTTGTCAAAAAATTCTCAGGTAATACTGACATTGCTGTTTCAGGAACCAAACACCGAGAATACTCGACTTAAGACAAGTAATTAATTTCATTTGAAATTAATTATTTGAGTTATATGAATTTGCTGTGCTTGAATTATACTGACTGTGAGATGGAGAGAGAAATAATAAACACATCTGCCTACGTCTTACAGTTTTCTACAGGGTTAAATGAGTTTGCATACGGAAACTGTTCACAATAGGATCTTGTACTTTTACACACTGTATAATGGTGAACTTTTTATTATCATTAACATCATCATTATGCTCTTTGCTCCCAAATTAAAAAGTCAAAACAATTGTGCTTTTTCATTGATCTTAATTAATAATAACCATACAGAGTTGTCAAGAAAATGTTAAAATTATATTAGAGTGTGTTCAGTTTAAGAAAACAAAAAGTATTACATAGAATTACTTAAGGAAAAATGGTAAAAATAATGGTGTCGCTGCTTTGAAATACACTCTGGCCGTTTTCAAAATTCTAAACATAGAATTACCATACGATCCACTGATTTCAGTTTTAGGCATATTCCTCCAAACAAGTGAAAATAAGGACTCCAAGAGGTAATTGAATGCCAATGTTCACAGCATCACTATTCCTATTACTCCAAGGGTGGAAATACCCCAAAGGCCCATCAGTAAACGAATGAATACCCAAAATGTGGAATGTGTGCACAAAGAAATAGTATTCAGCCATAGAAAAGGACAAAGTGGTGACACATGCTTTAAAGGAGACAAACCTTAAAATCATACTAAGAGGCCCCACATCCTACGACTCCCTTTATATGAAAAACCCAGGAGTGGCTAATCTACAGAGAGAGAAAGTACATTAGCAGTTTCCAGGGAAGGGGGACAGGGTCGGGGAGGGGCGACTGCCCAATGGGTAGGAGGCTGTTCTTTGTGGGGGTGAAGAGGATCTAAAACTAGGCAGTGATGGTGGTGTGTGTCACTGTGGTCATTCTTATTCTAGCTGAATCAGACACATTAGAATGGTCCAAATGGTCAGTTTTATGTCATGTGCATCTCACCTCAAGTTTTAAAATGGTAAAACATAAACCTTTGGTGCTGAAGGGTTGGGCTGCTGTTATCAAGATTCTGAAGTCCTGCGAAAAGCCACGAACAGGTAGTATTGCTTGTCTCTCCAGGCCACATGACCAAAGCCAGGTGCACAGCTCACACTGAGGTTGGTTGCATCTGGCCTGAGTCAGTACTGATCCCTGATCATGTGGACTTACTGCCATTTGTACAACGATTTCATAGCATGCCTATTTGAAGAAGCAAGTAGATGTCTGTAAGCATGTTACAGCCATTCCGTGCATAACACATGCTCAGCGGGCATTTGTTGACTAAATATATTTATTTTCTCTTCGTATCTGTGGAGAACTGGTTGCAGAAAATCCCACAGATACCAAAATCTGCAGATGCCCAAGTCCCTTGCATAAATGCCGTAGTCAGTGCACATAACCTATACACATACCCCGTATGTTGTGAATCACCTTGAGATCACTTATGCTGCCTAACACAATGCTGTGTAAATAGTTGCTACACTGTATTGTTTAGAAAATAAAGATAAGAATAAAAAGTGTGCACCAATGCAATACTGATGTTTTTTTTTTTTGCGGCCTGCAGTTGATTGACCTGAGGATGTGGAGCTTAGGAAACAGGGCCGACTGTGATCGCTCCCCTATTTCTTCCCTGCTGTAACAAATTGCCACAGACTGGCAGATAAACAATATAACACATTTTATCTTATGTTTCTGGAGTCAGGAGTCTGAAACAGGTCCCGATGGATGGGTTAGATCCAAGATGTCACCAGGGCAGCATTCCTACAGGAGAAATGGTTTCCTGGCCTTCACAGCTTCTAGGAGTCACCCACATTTCTTGGCTCATGACTCCTTCAAAGCCAGCAGCAGAGCATCTTCTAATCTCATTGAATTGTTCACTGCTTATTGAAGTGTTGTTCCCAATAGTCAAAAGTTGAAAGCAACCCAATGCCCATCAATGGTTAAATGGATAAACAAAATGTGTTATTTACATAAACTGGAATATTACTCAGCCATCAAAAGGAATGAAGTTCTGACACATGCTATAAGTGGATGAACCTTGAAAATCTTATGCTAAGTGAATGCATCCAGGCCTTCAACCCTTCTCCTTCTTCTGATAAGGACACTTGAAAGCACATTGTGTCAGCTCAGATAATCCAAGATAATCACCTCATTTCAAAATCCTTAATTCAGGCACATCTGCACAGTCTTTTTTTTTTTTTTTTTTTTGCCACATAAGCTAGCATATTCACAAATTCTGGGAATTTGAATGTGGACATTTTCGGGGAGGGCATTATTTTGTCCACCATTTCATCTTACTACATGATTAGAAGACAGAAAAACTGGTTTGGGGATCTCAATCTCACCGCTCAGTGGCTGTGCCACCTTCTCACTCAATCTCCTTCATAGCATGCTTAAAATGGGATTATGTCTGCCTTGCAGGGCTATTTTGAAGATATGAGATGAACTGATAGGACCGGCACCAAGACTGATCTCAGTGAGCAGTGCTGTTATGATTTTAAACCTTCTACCCTTTTCCACAGAGTTATTGTAAAGGTTAGACATTAATGAAACTCTCGGGTGAAATGCAAAGTTCCATTTAGATACTGGTTCTGATTTTTTTCTTGAAAGAAACAACCTGTACATTTCTTTTATTTTTCATTTTCTTCATTCCAAGTCATGTGGGATGGAGAGGTGAGTACCACTCTCCAAGCAATCTGGCCTGCAACCCCTGCTTAACCACCACACACTCCTTTGGAAATAGAATATGCATTCTCACCTTTTGATATCTTATTCAATGGGAGAGAACAAGGGAGCTGCTGGTTAAAAAATTTATTGAGAAAATTTTCTGTGATCAAAAGCAGCAGGGCATATGGAATGTGCTAGACTGTGAGGTAGAGGAGAACCCAAATCTCAGTGTGTAAAAAATGGCATGTCTTTATTCATTCATGAGTATTTATTGAGCACTTACTACTTTCCAAAAACTATCTTACATGTGGTGCTTCAAGCAAACGAGATCCTTGTTCTTAGTCTAGTTTGGAGAAGCAAACAATTACAGGATAAGAAAAGTCATGTGAAGAGGTGATTGCAATTTTGGAAATTGTTGTAAAGGAAATAAACAGGATGTTGTGATAGAATACCAAGGTGAAATACAACAGCAAAGGAGGGTAGTATTTATGCTGCGACCTGGAAGGTTAGCAGAGTAGCCAAGGTCTTGGCCATTCCGTGGGAGGGACACTGGGTGAACTTTAGGGCCTTGCATTATTAAGTTGTAAGATCACTTTAGTGGATTCCAACAAGATTTCCCCTCCCCCAAATGAAACAGAATGGAGTAAATCAGAATAGTATGCATCACAGTACAAGTGGAAGTTGTTTGGTGACAGTTTAGTGTCAGACACGCACATACACACCTGCATGTGGAGCTGAGTCGGCGGCCCTGTGTGTTTCGTTTTTTTGTTTTTTGTTTTTTGTTTTTTTTTTTTTAACCAGGGATTGAACTCAGGGACACTCGGCCGCTGAGCCACATCCCCAGTCCTATTTTATATTTTATTTAGAGACAGGGTCTCACTGAGTTGCTTAGGGCCTCACTAAGTTGCTGAGGCTGGCTTTGAACTCGCGATCCTCCTGACTCAGCCTCCCAAGTCGCTTGGATTACAGGCGTGCGCCACCATGCCCAGATAGGCCCTGTGTGTTTCTACACAGGTCAGTAGTCAGGAGGGTGGGAAAACACCACTCCCAGGCAAAAGAGGCCTCCATGTGTTTAGGAAAGTAAACACACACCAGTGTGGCTGGAATAGTCCCTGTGAGAGTGACAGGAATAAGGTCCATGTCAGCAGAGGCCAGGTTGCTCAGGCCAGCAGGCCATGGTAGGGAGCCTGGATTTCATTCTGGGTACTATCGGAAGCCACGGGTGGATGTAAAGCCATCTGGGGCACATTCTGATTTATGTTTCTAGAAGGATGATTCAGGAAACCTTCCACAATTATTTTTGTATTGTTCATCTAAGTTCATAACTGGACTCTAGAATTCACTGGGCTGACCAATATCCCAACGCTTTGGGTAATCTGTTCACAACAGAATAAAAGTGGCTCATTACTCATTTTAATTCTTGTCAAAACATCTGAGGACAGCTCAGGAGGTGAAACCTGAAACCCTCAGAAGTGGAAACAACCAGGAACTAGTTTTTAACTGATGAGTGGTAAACATTTCCAACACTTGAGAATGTTATTAGCATTATTAGAACGTTATTTTATATAGGTCCATTTGGCTGTTCCTCTGAAAATTTAAACTGGGCATAACCTTTATCTAGAAAGAAAACTTCCATGAGTAAATCCTTAGAAACACCCACATGTGCGTCAAGAACGGGTGAAGCAAGGTGTACGTGGTGGTGTTTGTAATTAGGAAAAAATGGAGATGGTTTCAATGGAGACCATGAGAGAATAGGTAGATAAGAAACAAAAGCTTGTTTACTATAATCCATTATGTAGCCATTTAAAAAGAATGTTCCAAACACTTTATGTACTAATTCCAAAGTCCTGATTTGTTACAAGTTAAAAAAAAAATGCAAGCAGCAGAGAAACATGGGTAGTATGAAATAACTGCAGGTAAAAAATTAAAAAAAGACAACTGGAAAAAACACATGTGGATGAGCATATCCCAATGTTCACAGAAAAAGTCTTAAAGGACGTCACAGATGCCCTGAACACTTGAGAAGACCCTTGCCTATCACCTCATATATTTTTTTAAAAATTAGTTATACATGACAGTAGAATGCATTTTGATACATCATACACAATGGAGTATGATTTCTCATTCTTCTGGTTATACATGATGTAGAATCCCACCAGCTATATAGTTATATATATGTATCTGGGGTAATAATGTCTCATTCTTTCCACACCCTTCCTATCCCCAAACCTGATCCCCTCCCTTCACTCCCCTATACCTAACCTAAAGCAACTCTTCTTCCTCAGCATCTCCCCCACTGTGAATTTGCATCCCCATATGGGGATTGGCTTATTTCACTTAGCGCGATATTCTCCGGCAAATGGCATCATTTCATTCTTTTATTTATATTCTTTTACATATTTCATTGTATATATGCCACATTTCTTTTATCCATTCATCTGTTGAAGGGCACCTAGGTTGGTTCCATAGTTTAGCTATTGTGAATTGTCTTCAAACTTCTTTTGCATTATTTTGTATGTAAAAATGTAGCAAAATTACTGGGTGTGGTGGCACAGGTCTGTAATTCCAGTGACTTGGGGGTCTGAGGCCAGTCTAGGCAAACTTTGAGACTCCAAAATAAAATTAAAAGGGTTGAAGGTGGAGCTCAGGGGTAGAGCACCCCTAGTCTTATTTATACACACACACACACATACACACAAAGAGTAACAAAATAATATTAACAAAAAATATTCCTAGGCAGGGCAAGCAGAGAGAGGCAGTAACCAGGGAGGTAAGAAAATGATCAGGCCTTTATAGTGACATCAGTGCTCAGAGGTTCACCTCTGAGTTGTCACATTAAGGGAAACCAAAGACTCAGATTTCAAGGTGCACCTGGGTATGTGGTGTGTTTTCACAAATTATTTATGACATTTCCCAAACACCGGAGGCCAGATGGGTTGAGCCACTGCAGAGCCCAGGTTAGCTGAGTAGTTTAACTCTAGTGAAGCTTGTTTGGCTAGATCTGTCCCAATCAAATTCTCCTGAGAACTGAGTTGGGTACTGAGTTGTGAACAGGGATCAACACTGGGGAAGGAACATGGAACGCCCGAGCAGCTGTCCTTGAGCACACAACATGACGTGCCAGGACTAGTTCTGGAGGATTTAAGTGTGTCACCCTCACTCCCTAACTGTGCACGGTAGTTGACATGCTATTTTCATTTTGCAAATGAATACCTATCTCTTGGGTGGCACCGCGCAGGGAGGTGCTGGGTGAGCAGGCCGAGGCCTCCTAGGGTCTCTCTCAGCCCCTTCAAAACAGAGAAGTGCCTGTCCTCCTGGGTTGGGACTCTCGTGCTATCCTAGGGCCAGTCGGACGGTACTGAAGATAAGAGGACACTTCTGCTATAGTAAAATGGAGACCCCTGCAGTTTGTCCTATGGGAACCTACTTGGTTGAAGCCTATGTCAACAATACGAGAAAAGCAGCTACTAAGTAACTTGTAGTGCTCGCTCTCAGGTCCCCCACGCCTCCACCCACCCGAGAGAGATGTGTGCTTTGCTGTCAAAGCAGAGGGTTGAAGAGATAGGAGAGCCTGTTGGAATCTCTTCTGAGATGACCTGCCCAACCTGCTTAACCCTGACCCCTCCCCACCACCACATGAGGTCAGCTGTCCCTGCTCCCAGGCCTGATGTCCGTCTGTTGTGTCATCAGGCCTTACCGCCAGGTTTTCCTGGGTTGCTCTCCTTCCACAGAGGAATGTGGGCAGGTGCCTAGACTCCCTGGTATTCCTCTTTCTAAGCTCCCGTGGCAGCCAGTGCTGGTCGGCTCATAAATACTTAAAGAATGACCGCCATTCCAGCCAGGAATGTCACTGGGCCTGGTGAAGAAAGGAGAAGAGTCTCTTAAGATGAGATAAAAGGAGCTAGAAACAGTCCAACTCAGCCTGGGGGGAAGAAAGGAAGGAGGAGAAAAGATCAGGTGTGCAACTGTCCTGTAGGGTGCTGCAATGGTGAATGCCTTCATCAAAGCTCATAACACATGCATGCAACGAAGAGTCCTCATGTAAACTACGGACTTCAGATCACAAGGTGGGGTCAGTGCTAGTTAGCCCATTGATCCCAACAAGATGGATGCCACACAGATGCCTGATGGTGGTGGCAGGCAGGAGGAGACAGTGTGTGGGAAGTCTCTGTGAATCTAAAATCTGCTCTAAAAAATCAAGTTCAGCCAGGAGTGATGGTGCACGCCTGTAATCCCAGCAGCTTGGGAGGCTGAGGCAGGAGGATCGAGAGTTCAAAGCCAGCCTCAGCAACTTAATGAAGCTCTAAGCAACTCAACAAGACCCTAACTCTAAATAAAATATATAAAAAGGCTGGGGATGTGACTCGGAGGTTAAGTACCTCTGAGTTCAATTCCCAGAAGATAAAGTTTATTAGTTTTTCAAAGAGTACTAAAAATATATATTGGTACGAAGAACTACCACCATTTGATGCTTTATGACTTTAGGGATAAACTTCACTTTTTCTGAAATATGAAAAAACTGGACTTCCTTAAAATAAAGCATGAACATCCAGTGAGAGGCGAGAGAACTCTCTCTGTGGACTGTGATACACTGGCCAAGAGTGGAGCCAGGCAGCAAAGGGGAATGGACTCTGGCTTGAGGGGGGAAAAAGAATCAGTTTTGAGCATGGCAAAGGGGCAGGTTCAACGCCGCCCACTTAGGTAAGTGCCCTGGGATCCTCTTGACTTATTTATTCAAGCAAATGAGCGGCTCTGGGGAGCATCAATTTTAGATAAGTCAGGTGACTTAAGGAAGTTACTAACTTGCCCTAGTCGCAGAGCAGGTCAAAGTTGGGAGCCAGGACACAAAGAGGGCTGTGTGTTACCTGACCTCCACCTGTTGGAGTGGAGGAAGAAGTCACAGAAGGGCAGACAGAAGGGAGCTGACGAAGGAGGGGCTGTCACAATGCTCAGTCACAGGGAGGGCAGGGTCATTCTGGGATGGTCGGTATTCCAGGTCTGTTATCAGTACTCACGATAAGAACTTAAAATCCCCTTTGGCTGAGTGGCCTCCCTCTGTCCCTATTCACCTTGCTTTCCAGTCATGCCCCCAGGTGCTGCAATAGCAGTGACGCATCAGTGCTCTTCAGGTACATTGCAAGCAGGAATGTGGTGCTTCAGAGTTTTCTCCCTGGGCTAAGGAGAAGGGCTGGTGGGAGTGATCAGGTCTTCCAAGAGAGGAACACCAGCCTGGGGCTTTGGAGACCAGTGTTCCTGTTTCAGGCCAGAAACTGTCATGTACTAGCTATGTGACATCAGAGAGTCAATTTCCCTAAACCTGCTTACTCAACTATAAAATGAAGATGACATTAGGATCTGTCCAGAACATGGGATAATGATTAAAACTGAACAGCGTGGGCAAGGGGACATCCTCCCAGTTAATGTCATCACGGTAAAATCCTCTCTTATCCTTCCGGGGCCATCTAACACCCAGTGCCTTAAACATTCTCAGTAAATAGGTATTGGATTAATGAGTAAACATAATAAAATGTGCAAACAAAGGTAATGGTTCATCTACTAAAGATCAAGGCTCGACAAACATTTCAAACACTATGACACCTGGCTGAACAGTGAAGAATTAATAAGAATCATCTCTTTCATATCTCACCAATTTCTTGTATCTAACTAAGAAAATCTGCAAAGCTAAAGGGAAGGTCTCCCTCTCCTAGAAAGTGTCTGTATTTAAGTAGTTTTATTTCTGTGTTCGTGTGTGGCATTCTAGATTGAACCCAGGGGTGCTGTACCACTGAGCTACACCCCCGGTCCTTTTAAATTTTATTTTGAGACAGTGTCTTCCTAAGTTTCTGAGGCTGGCCTTGAACTTGCAATCTTCCTGCCTCTGCCTTTGGAGTCACTGGGATTACAGGTGAGCATCACCATGCCTGGCAAAATAAGGCTTCTAAACACATACGTTACGCCAGATTTTCCAAGCTAATCATAATGGTTATTGATCTGGGCCTCAAAAGCATTGTTTCATCTTGTCCTCACAATCCTCATGTAAGGTAGATATGATACCACTGGATTATTACATATTCATACTTACATCAGTTTATGTTAATATTAATCATGAAATGCTAAATATAGTATTATTTTGCACAAACAACTGAAGTTCAGAGAGTTAAGTAAGCTGACCAATGTCACAAGTACATCGTACTAAGGAGGAAGCAAAGTTTCCAAGAGTAACTACTCCCAAAGTTCCTGGCCTAATGATCAGCAGAGGCTGGAGACGAGGAACTCAGGACCTTTGACTACAAAGCCTTAACTACTTCCTTTTCCCTCCTGTGTGTTCAGATTTATAACTGAAAACCCTCCCGGTTATGAGAGCAAAAAGAACTACCAGAAGAGCAAGATAACCAGACCCTGGGAGCTAACCACACTGTTCGAGTTTCTCAGAGGAGGCAGCCCAGATGGCCACGCTTGACGAGGCACTCCAGTCTGTAGGGCAGAGTGGCCTGCCAGCTGAATGACATCACCAATCACAGTTGCAAGGCTGTAAAACCTCCTGCTGTTTTAATGCTCTTCACATCCAGCCTGCCAGTGCCACCTGTCCACTCCGATGTGGGCAAAGGCCTGAACCCCCACTCCACTTCCTAACTGGCTGGTGACTTAGGGCCACAATAGCATTAGCAGGACAACCGCCGGCAGTGCCGAGGGCAGAGAGGACAGTCTTTTCCAGCTGCCTGTTCAATGCATCCTGAAAACCACGGCTGTGTTCATCCCCTTCAAATCACTGTCACGCCACCTTGAGATAATCTGGGGACTTGCTAGTCTAGCAAAACCCAACCCCAAAATTCATTCACTCGCTCAAATTCTAGTGAAGGTCTCTGCCTGGTTCTTTGTTAAGCATTGGAGACACATGAGCCAGCAGGACAGGTTGTGCAACAAAGCCCGGGAGAGATGAATGAGCACCAGGAACCGAAGCAAAGGCATCTGGGGAGCACTGGAGTCTCATGCATCTTCTCCCCAGACTCCCTCCCTTGCTTAATGCAGTCAGAGCCCACTCCAAGCACCTGGCTCTCTCCTCCACCTTTCCAAGGCTCCACATTAATACTACATCCTCAGGGAAGCTGAGGATGACTCTGACTCACGGTTGGAGACATCCTCTCCCACACTCCTTGCATACTTCCTCCACTGCATCTATCTCACAGCAAGGTAATCGAATACCTTCTTGTGAATTTCTTTTTGGTAAGTAGCGATCTGTCCTAACAACATTGAGGACAGTAACTAAGGATCGAGTGCATCTTTGCATTTAGGCAAATTGAGGAGGCGCCCAGTTAAGAACTGAGTGAATATTAGTAATATCATTTTCTCTCTTATCATAGGTTTCCCCTCCCTGCATGTTTCTGGTCTGATTTCACTGGGACTACACATTCCACGTGCCTATCTATCACCAATTTCAAACTCCAATTATACTTACACACACATCTGCTTTATTTGTATACCTACTACCATCAGCACTTGGCAGAGCCTCCATTTATTATAATCTGTACTATATGTGTGAGTGAAATTGATTTTTTTTCTTTTGTTTTGGTACTGGGGATTGAACCCAGGGGCGTTTAACCACTGAACCACATCCCCAGCCCTTTTTTGTAATTTCTTTAGAGACAGGGTCTTGATGAGTTGATGAGGACCTTGCTAAATTGCTGAGGCTGGCTTTGAACTCACAATCCTCCTGCTTACTGAGCTGCTAGGATTTACAGCATGCACCACTCTGCCTGGCTGATTTTTCTTTCTTTAGAAACAAGTTCATGGGCAGGATCACTTCTAAAAAAAACAAACAAAAACCAAAAATGAACCTCTATGTTCTAGTTCCTAGTGTGAAAGAAAGGTGAAAGCTGTCAGAATCAAAATAGAGTCATTTGTATCAGAAATGACTGATAAAAAATAAAAAATAAAGCTGGGCCGGGCATGGTGGTGCATGCCTGTAATTTCAGCCACTTGGGAGGTTGAGACGGGAGAATCACAAATTTGAGGCCAGCCTCAGCTAATTAGTGAGACCCTGTTTCAAAATAAAAAATTAAAAGTATTTGGGGATATAGCTCAGCGGTACTGTGCCCCTGGATTCAATCCATAATATCAAAAAGAGATAAATAAATGAAATTGGGAGGTTATGAAGGAAGGGTCTTACATGCAATTGCTTAACTATTGCAAAAGACTCTGCCAGAATTACCAGCTTGCAGAGTCCATCATGACCTTAGACAAGGACATCTGCCTGGCTGCTGCCTGTTCAACCTGACTGACACCACTCTCCTTGTTAATCATTGTGGCCAAGGATGATTATTTCAAAATATCTGATGTGATCCTTCTCATTTTTGTCTTTAAAAACTTTCCCAGGCCTCTGCCTCTGAATGTGCCCTAGTTCACCGTGGCACCCATGTCTCCAAGGCTAGGCGGTGCTCTTCCATTCAACATCACTCTTCCTTGGAGACCTGGTGTTTTAGATGGATACCAGCCTGGGGCTCTGCATCCTCCCGCCTGTCACACTTACTCCAGGAGCAGATGCAGATCCGAGCCAGCTTTTGCATTTATTCTACAGATAAAATTGCTGTATTTGTTTAATAAGCAGTTTCCCTGGTAAATTCAGTAAAGGAAATAAAAGCCCTTTGCACATATTGTGGGTCTGTTCATTTTGCAAAGCCTTTTAAACGCTTTGGAACATGTCATTTTCCTACATTAAGCAAGCTCAGTCCACTTAGGATATACGGGCATAGCAGCCTCCACCAAAACCACCCAGGGAATAAACATGCATAGTCTTCTTAGGTTCCCCTTCCCCTGCAATGAGGCCAATGTCAAATTAGACTTCCAGTCTGGGGCTTTCAAAATGACTTCATTGCTGCTTGGGTTTCCTATACCTTCAGCATTCATCCTTATTTAAGATCCTCATAGGAACCTGTTGACAAAGCCCAGGCATTTGAACCTCTTGGGAGTTTGTGGCTTCAGCCACTGGTCTAGGGTGTGCTAATGCCTCCCAGGTTCCACATCTCCCCCCTACCAACTGCTGGCAACTGCATCACTTATGCCAACAGCACCACGTGATCATGTCTGCCCATTTGTTGTAATCAAATTATGTGGAGAGCATGCTCCTTTTAACTGGTACTCAAACCACCCACCCAAGATGCAATATGGGTTGCCAAACACCGTAACTCCTTGCTGTAGACTACATAATGAGAACATGGAATCCAGCAATTTCTGCATTGATTCTGAAAATCAATGTGTATTGAAAATTTATGTTTATGAGATATTTTTCATGAACGCTGATAGCTTAAAAGCAATGGGTGCTTAATTCTCACACAGTAAATGCAAGGTTTGGAGTCACTAAATGAATTCATCAAAATGTTTACTGAGCAATGCAAAGATGATACATACTAAAATTCTCTGAAAAATTATAGTAAGCTGAATAGCTTGAATTTGGATCAAAAATATCAGAAAATAGCACAATATACAAGTGGAAAACATACAAATTCAGTGACCCCCTAAAAGATGGCTTAATAGAAAACCTCAACCATTTTTCAAAAGAACTTGATGGATTTTATTTTAATAAGACAGAGTGAAGAGGAAATGGCTTAAAAGATATCATCAATCTTTTATTTAACTAAGCACTGCCCTTCATTTTGAAGGAAATGATACAATTTCAAATTGGAACTTCCTTCTCAAGAAGTGGTATAAGAACATAACATTGATTGAACGTACAACCTTCAACAAAAAATAAGGTTTATACAATTTACTGGGAAATAAAATGCATATGAAGTTCATCCCATTAGTGTAATTCTCCATGGGTCGCAAGTATTATACCCAAGAACAGAACAACATAATGAAAAATTTGAATAAACCAGTCAATTTTATAGTTATCCTGATTTAAAACAAAACAAAAAAAAAAGCTTCACAAGTAAAATCTAACTTTCCAAACAAATCTTATGACCATGATCACACGAGATTGTATTCTAATTTGTAAAAAATGGCTAGACAAGCACATAATATCAAGAGTCTTCAACACAGTGGATCCCATTAAGGGTGGGGGGACAACAGAAAACAAGTAGTCCTTAAATTTTCTTAGCTCTCCATAGCATATGTCATATAAAATTAAAGTTTTGCTTCCAAAAAATATGTTCCATGTGGTTGTAGTGTGGTCCAATGGTGCTGTTAGGGCCCAAAGCACCAAGGACACAAGAAGTATAACCACTTAAGTGTTTCTTTTTTCCTCATAAAAACTAAAAATTTTCTTAAAGGTCTGGAATAAAGTCTTCTGCTAGGTATTTTTAGTGCTACAAAGTCATTTTAAATTAAATGTGGAATAAAAGCTACAAAAACTATGAGTTCTTTTAATATAAAAAAGTTGTGTAGCTGAAGTTGTGGGCTTCTTTGACACACACAAGCAGTCTCAATAAAATATTTGCTCAGGTAAGAAAATAGAATTTGTCTGGTTTCACTTAGCATACGTTCCAGTCCATGTCCTGCTTTTTCCCTGCCAGAGCTTCTGAGGAATATTGGAATCGATATTTCTTTCCTTCAAAGAGCATCCGTAATTCACAGTACAAAATAGTTTTAAAGTCTTATTCCTAAGGAGAAACAAAAATTATTAAATATCTTTATTTTTTTCTAAAGTGCCAGATGTAGCCACTGCCAGGATATTTAAAAATAAAAAAAATCACTTCTCCACAGCACTGCCATCTTAAGATCCCAGAGTTATTAGGAGATCTGACCCCCTTTCTTGGAACCCTCGCCAGTTGGTTGTGGCTTCTGTGGCTTGTCTTTAAGCAGTATAAGAAAATTTCCAGTGGAATCGCCTATTCCTAAGTATTATACATTTAGCATCTCTGGTGCCCTGTAGAAACCCTGGCAGCACGTTCCAGAAAGGATGGTCTGGCACAGATCTATTTCCTATTCTAGTCCAATTTCAAGCCATTATCAAAAGCCTCTTCATGGAGTAGGCTGCTCCTGGAGCAGGTTTTACAGGAGCTCTTCCTTCAAGTTGAGACTTTCAAGGCATCTCATTTGGAACAACACAAAGTCACTGCTACCCTCAGTGTGACCACTTTCCATTCTGGGGAAGAGGAAGAAGATGGGGGAAGAGTGGGGGATGGGGGGGTGGAGGGGAAGAGTCCTCTGGCCCAGAGTTGTGGGACAGTGACAACTCTTTCTTTTCCTCCCTACCATCTGGACGGTGGTCATCCCATCTATTAGATCTAGTAGGTTCTCGTAAATGTCTTTGCCCAATTTTCTCTTGTACTTCTTTTCTATGAGAGAATACAAATGCAAAATTATATTAAACATGGAAACTAGACCTCCATTTCCAACGGAGATTGGTTTTCCTCCAAAGTCCAGCAGGGCTAGAGTGTGGTTCCCTTCTAACAATCAAAGGAACAGGACCTGTTTGGTGATCACTGTGAAAACTGGCAGCACAGCTAATGCCCTTGTGACAGGAAGGTTTCATGTTGGGGTAGAAGAAGATTTGAGCATTTAAAAACTATGGCCTCAACTTCTTTGTCTGAAAAAAGTAAACAGACAAGAAGATCCTTCAAGTCTCTCTGCCTTAATTTACAGCTCTCCAAGCAAAAAGCCCAAGGATGAAGGTGGTTGTGGATTACTCAACACAGTTCTATTCCAGCTGTTAAGAATTAGTTCTATTCCAGCTGTTAAGAATTAGTTCAATGATCTGTCCAAAGTAGTTTATAATGACACTCAAGAAGGAATTACAAAACAAAACAAAACAAAAAAATGAAACCCTCAAACTTTACTCAGCTTTTGAGAGCTGAGTAAATGGGCATTGCCCCCTGGCAATGGGCACAGAGAAGCACTCAAAATCGAGGGCACACCCACAGGATACAAGGGACAGGTGGAGAAAATATTAAAAGCCTCACACTAAAGCACACAGTTGCTTAGTAGCAGATCCAAATAGTATCTGCTCAGTCTGCCACTACCAGATCCCATAGCCACCAACCTGTGTTTTAGGCCTGTCATTAGATTCTGTGCTGATTATACCAAGTGGCAACTGTAATGGAAGTCACCCCTCTAAATTGCAAAGGTTCCGAAGGGGTGTTCTCCAAGCAACAAGGAGAGTGCTGAAGTATTAGTAAGACTTTGTCCCTTGAATTAAACTGCATCAATGTGGCTGGCCAAATAAGTATCTTTCTACTGAAACAGGTCTCAAGCCCAAAATTTTACCATCAGCAGAACAGAAGAGAGGGTGAGGGAGATGGGCTTGTGAGAGGAATTCAAAAAAAAACAAAAGGAAAAGATCACAGGATCACCAACAAAGCTTTGTTTTTAAAAGGGCTACCTTCACCATTCAGGAAGGAAGTGGAAGAGGAGATTAACTAATTCTTGCCAGGGCAGCACTGTTCAGCTGCTTCCCTAGTGGATACTTCACAGGGTGACACAAGCCAACCCCTTCTGTGACCTGTGGACCAGCACAGCCAAGCAGGTTTAATTAGATCACAGACACAAAGGGCTATTCTCTCCTTTGCTAACAAATAGCAGAGCTTTAAGTGTCTACAACAGCAGGCAGAAAAACAAAGGCGCAGAACTGAACCTTAATTGAATCCTTCCCATGATGGACCCTTACAATGATTTACTTGTAACCTGGGAAGGGGCAGGTGGAGCAAGAGACTAAGCTAAGATCCAGCTCCTGAAGATGAATTACTTGGGGACGGAAAAGGGAGGTAGTCTTTGTGGCCCGAGTTTGTTCAACTATTTGTTACACTTAATAGGGGCTGCTTGGTTTTGGTCTGATGCTCCCAGATCTTGTCGCGGTTTCACTAGCCTTGCGCCCCAGGAATCCCATAAAATAAATCACACCAGCCTTGTGTATCCCACTCACAGCTCAGCGGGGGAAGATGATAAGCAGCGCTAGGCTGCTGGCCACGGAGGCGCCTCCCCAACCCTCCTCTGGCCTCTGTACCAGGCATCCTCTGAGCTCAGTGTAGGGGCGAAGCAGAGGTAACGGCAGGGATCTGATAGGTGCTCTAAACTTTTCTCCAACCTTGCGTGTTTAAGGGTCCATTTTGAACCCAGATTAAACAAGTCTACAGTTTGCCCCACAACAGAAAAGAAGACAAGCCTGAGGGGGCCCGGAAGGAAATACTATACACTCAAAAGCACTCCTACCTGCTCCCTCTGTTCCCTTCCTCCTTCCCTGTCCACAGCCAGCTGCGCATTTCACCAACTCTCCATTTTCCAAAGGGCCCCAGAATTCCAGGGGGGCCCAGAAGGTGGCAGAGGAAGGAGGGAGGAAGGGAGGAAGAGGAGGAGAAAGGGGACAGCGGCTGCTGCAAATAGCTCCCTTTTGCAGCGCTGCCCTCCACTTGCCCGTCAGTGTGCCACTGCCTCTCCATCCTCCCCCTCCAAGCCGGGTGAAGGGGTGGGCCTGGGAGGCGGCGTAGTCCGCGCCATATCGCTGTCGCCCTCGTCTGGCTCTGCCGGGTGCAGGTGCATGGCGAGCTCCTGCAGTACCGCCGCGCGTCCGATCTGGTCGTTACGCCGCTTCTCCATTATCAGGTCCTCCAGGCTCTGGAACTCCAGAGTGTGGCTGCGCTGAGCCGAGAGTTGAATCTGCAAGCGGTAGGGCTGCTTGCCAATGCGCAGCTCGCCGCCGATCTTGAACTCGCGCTTGCCATAGCGGCACCAGGCGGCGAAGCTCTCTGAGTTGCGCCAGCTGAGCTCGCGCTCCTTGGCGCCCACGTGCGCCAGCGCGTTGCGCACCACCGCACTGGGGCTCAGAGGCTTGTAGCGGTACAGATCGTTGACCACACGGCCGCGGCGGCCCTGGCTCGCGTCAGTCAGGAAGCTGTTGCTCACCTCCAGCCGGTGCAGGTGTACCACCTGGAAGTTGCCCACGTACACGGCCCAGTGCGGGTACTGCGCCTGCGACACAAACTCCACCAGGTCGCCTGGATTGCACTTGTTGAGCAGGTTCTCTGGTGTGTAGGTGCTCAGCGCCGCCGAGCCCGGCGCAAAGCTCTTCTGGTAGATGCACTCGTCGCGGTAGAACACTGAACACTCGACCTCGTGTAGCCGCGGGTCATAAGGCTGCGGCGGGGGCAGCGGCGGTCCGTCCCCGCAGTCGGGCAACCCGCCGCCATCCGGCCCTTGGGGCGGTGGCTGTGGCTCCACGTCCTCGTCGTCATTGGAGAAGATGTAAGAGACGCCGATGCGGGGACCGTCGTCCCGGTCCACACCAGTCGGGTCGGCTGTTGGAACTTCCTTGTAACTTAGGTGGGTCAGTTTCTCCACCTGGTTGCCCATCACGCTGTGGACACACGTTCACACGGCCGCAAGGGGAGAAAGCGAAACCACCACTAGGGTCATTGGCACAGGTCCCCGGACAGGGGCTGCGGCCACCTGTTGGAAGAGAAAGCAAGAAAGCTGTACCTGTAAGAGCCCCTCCAGGAAAAGGGCATTTTTGTTAAGAGAAAAAATGGGGCCATTTTAGGGGAGTCGTGGCTGTCGTGCGCCTATCGTCGCTTCTCCTCCTCTGGGGTCAAGATAACAGGAGATAAGGCAACTGCCGCTCTCCCCGTCCCCAGCATTCACCTGGTCCCGGCAAAAGCCATTGCATCAGCGGCTCCTACCGCTTCCGCCCGCGCCCTACCTGCCCAGCCCAGGCAGGAGGGAAGAAGGAAATAGAAACTTTACTCCAATCGCCCCTTTCCCAAGTCCCCTCCCACTGCAGGCCCTACCTGGCCCCTGCGGCGTCCCTCCACGCCTTCATCCCCGGGGAACAGGCAGCGATTCCGTAGCGCGGCCGGGCAGGTGAGCCGCCCTACCTGGCTCACCTGCGGCGCTTCCTCCCGGGCTCCTGTCCCCTCCCCCGCGCTCGCCGGCCTCCGGTTCGGGTTACCAGCGCGAACTCACCGCCGGGAGGTGGAAGCCGAGGGAAACTGGGAGGGGCCCCTGCCGCACCCCGAGACTTCTAGGACGAGTTTGCGGGTGTGGGCTCCGCAGTCCCTCCTCTCCCAGCACCGGCGGCAGCGGAGCCTGTTAAGGGGTGCAGAAGCATGTCTTCCCCGCGGCTGCGTCGCGCCCCAAGACTGGAAGGTGGGGGGCAATTCCTGTTCCCACCGCGCCCCCTCCCTCCTACAGGCGCTGCTGCCCCCGCTCAGCCAGCTCTCGAGGGAGGTGGGGCGCGAGGAGAAGGAGGCAGCCTCGCTTCCCGGCGGCGGTAGCTCCCGCTCGGGCCGGGTGAGCAACAAGCGCCGGAGCGGGAGGGACGGGATTGTAGATCCGGCTCCGGGCTCCCGGGCGGGAGCGCAGCCCGTGGCATTTAAAGAGACAGGCGCTCGCTCCTGAGCTCGGGTCTTTCCCACACGTTGCTGCGCCGCCGGGATCCCCACCCCCGCCCCGCCCACCCGGGTCGCTCGGCTCCGCCCGGGCCACGCCCCCTCCGGAGCGGTTTAAATCCCGCTGATAAATAATCAAGCCGCTAACTGGGGCCGGCCCCCTGCGCTGGCCCCTGGTACCCGCTGCCTCCGTGTCTTTCAGAGCTGGGGCTCGAAGAAGTTGAAAGGCAAGGGCCACCTGCCAGTATAGACATGAGGAAGAGAAAGAGAGTTAGGGTTTGTTTCTTTTCCCTTCCATTTCTTCCTCCTCAGTACTGGGGAGGGAGGAGCAGAGTCATCAGGGACTGCTTTTTTTTTTTTTTTTTTTTTTTTTTACTGGTCCAGAACGTCATTTCTTGACTTAAAGATCAGAGGAAGGCATTCTTTACCTGCAGGACTCGAGAAGCTCTTCGGCTCAGAGGCATTTCCAGAATGAATATGTGAAATCTGGGGGTAGAAAAAAAGTTCAGAGAAAGGAAACGGTGTAAAACAGAATGAAGGCAGTTACTGGCTGGTTCTTAAAACCGGCGCGCCGTTTATGACATGCTCCTCGAAGTTATACAAAGTTTATTTCATGACCTCTGTTGTTTCTAGAGAGTTACCAGTTTGTTGAGTCCTGGGAAAAGTCATGCAGAAATGGCAGCTTTTCTTGGGGGTGGGGGATGTAGGAATTGCCTAATTGTCCTTGAATTAGAAACAAATTAGCCGAGGCCCCTGGTGGATTTCCTTCCTGCTGACTTTGAGAAGGAAGTGACAAAAGTATTGCTTATTAACCTCCTCCACAAGAGGACACTTTCCCCCTGCTGGCTTCATTTCTTGTACCTAAGATGTAGGCTACCAAAGTGTGTGTGGGTGGGTGTGTGTGGGGGGGTGCTATTTATTTATTTATTTTAAATAATGGGTCAGGATGTTGGTTGACAATGGACAAGTTTAGGAAGCGCCCAAACTCATTTGTAAGAATGCAACATAAGACTGATGCCCTGTTTTCCATCATTGTTTCTTTTGACTAAATTTTTCCAAGTAATGCTATTATTTATTCAGTATGTATACCAACCCCTGGAAACAGAAATATGCTACTACTGTGATCCTTTTTAGTTGGAGAGAATAAAAAAATCAATCTACTTATGTACCTTTAAGCCAGAACAATCAATATTGTCAGGGTTGTGATGGAAGTTAGTCCTTCAGCAAGTCTAAGATCGCAGTATGAGCTCGACCAAAATGAAGCTTCTGTGCAGATGCAATTGAAATATTTTCAGACTGGTCCCAGGCCCATGTGACTGGGTGACACTCCCCTGGGCCTTTTGATAACTTACTCTGGGGCTGCTGTTAACTGCTTTGTGAGTGTGTGTAGGTAGGTACCCATTTTATAGGGAAGAGTCAGACTGATCAAGGGCTGATCATCTCATGTCTGTCAGACTGGGACCCTTTGCTACTGACCCGTATGGTAGGCCACCTTGCCCCTAGGTGGCGCTGAGTGGGTTGACTGGTGATGAGAGATTTCATAGAAGGATACCCTGAATGACAGGGTGCTGCCCACACTCTGAATCACAGATCTAATGCTTGAGGTAACTAGGCCTAGTTGTGTCTCCTAATTTCTCAAGGTGCACATAGTGGTTAACTTCTAGAACTGACCAATGTAAAGTTTCAGAGGGAAAAGACCCTGAGTCATCCTTCTATCTGAATGCCTGCACTTATCAGTTGCTCAATAAATGCTTGATGGATAGTGGAGGGAAATCCTTGGCCATGGATGAAGAATTACTTCCTGATAAGGCTGGGAGAAGAGAAGTAGTGGTGCATACCTATAATCCCAGTGTCTCAAGAGGCTGAGGCAGGAGGATAGAAGTTCAAGGCCTACCTGGGCAACTTTGCAAACCCTTGTCTCAAAATGCAAAGGTAAATTAGCATCCGCATATCAGAGAAAACATTTGGCCTTTGGTTTTTGGGGACTGCCTTTTTTTGCTTAGCATAATATTCTCCTGCTCCCTCCATTTACTGGCAAATGCCATCATTTCATTCTTTTTTAAGGCTAATATTCCATTGTGTATATGTACCACCTTTTTAACATTCATTCATCTGTTGAAGGACCCTTAGGTTACTTCCATAGTTTAACTATTGTGAATTGAGATACTATACACATTGATCTGGCTGTGTTCTTTAAGTCCTTTGGGTATAAACCAAGGAGTGGAGTAGCTGGGTCATATGGTAGTTCCATTCCAAGTTTTCTGAGGAATCTCCATACCACTTTCCATAATGATTGCACCAATTTTCAATCCCAACAGCAATGTGTGAGTGTACCTTTTCCCCCACATCCTCACCAACATTCATTGTTACTTGTATTCTGGATAATTGCTATTATGATTGGAATGAGATGAGTAGTTTGAGAGTACTTTCTCTATGAGAGTAGTTTCTCTAATTGCTACAGATGTTGAACATTTTTTCATGTATTTGTTGATTGACTGTATTTCTTCTTCTGTGAAGTGTCTGTTCAGTTCCTTAGCCCCTTTATTGATTGGGCTATTTGTATTTTTGGTGTTGTGTTGTAAGTTCTTTATATATCCTGGAGATTAATACTCTGAGGTGTGTGTGGTAAAGATTTTCTCCTAATTCACAATAAGTGGGGAGCAGGGAAGAATAGAGTTACTTTGGATTAGGTAGAGGAGAGTGAAGTGAGGCGATGGGTGTGGGGGTAGGAAGGACAGTAGAATGAATCTGACATTATTGCCCTATGTACTTATATGACTGAGACCAGTGTGATTCTACATCATATACAACTGGAAGAGTGAGAAATTATATATATTTCATTTATGTATAATATGTCAAAGTGCTTTCTACTGTCATGTATAACTAATTAGAACAAATTAAAAAGAAAAGGTAGTGGAGATATAGCTCAGTGCTATACTTGTCCGTATCCACCCCCAACACACACACACCCTGGTGGAGTTAATCCCCAGTACTGGAAAAAAACCAAAAAACAAAAGAAAAAACTCTCTGGTTTTATAAGACAGACAGTGAGAAAATAAAAACCAAGAGATGACGTCATTTGATAACTAACTTCTGGTAGATTCTTGTATTAAATGCCCATCTGGGGTTCACCCTCCATCTGGTCACCTTGAGTGCATGGTCGGTGGTTATTAAATGGCTTTCGAACATGCTTGGCTCATCTCAGTTATTAAAACATTTTAAGTTTGTTTTCAGCAATTTAAAAACTTAAGAGAACTCATGAAAAAAATTCATATTTCTGGCTTTACTGGATGAATCCAAGGCCATGAGCCCATCAGGCTCATGATTCAGAAAGAACTGGCTCTGAGTGGCAGTTGCTTTGAGAGATGTGTTGTCCACTTGCCTAGCTTACCTGGGGCCCTTGTGTGGCCCTGGGAGCTTCTCTGCTGGCATCTCACATTTTATCACTTGATGATATGCAATTCAGCACCTGCTCGTACACTGCTTGGTATTATTTTCTAAGTTATATATTTAAATGTCTCTTCTAGAGAGAATTTAATTCAAAATATACTTCTTGGACATACTTGGTATTATTATTATTATTATTATTATTATTATTATTATTGGTCTTATATTAGTCTTATTTGCTGTGCTGTGTATTCTACAACAGGATAAGTGTTATAGATCTTCCTGTCTCCATAGAACTCAAGTGGTCAGAGACACAGACTTTTCAGGACACTGTATCATGTCCTGGGAGAAGGGGAAGTAGAGACTGCTGAGGAGGTGAGGTGACTCTCAAACATGTGGATACAAAGATGAATGATGGATGAAGTGCCTGCCACCAGGGGTCTTGGCCGGGTAGGGAGAGTACAACTCTAAGATTAATGATACCTACCATTGAGTTAGCTCTTGATTCTTTTATAAAGGAAAAAAAGTCTCAAGAGTTTGTGGCTTCTCCCAGCTGGTAGGTGGGAAGGTCACACAGGTTTGTTTTGCTTCTAGGTCCAAGCTTGTAACCACTTGTTTTAAATAGAGACAAACAGATTCTAAAATATTTAACAAATATCTGAGTGTCTGGTTTTACTGGACTCCAGGGAGACAGCCATGGACATGGCAGGCAAAGTCCCTATTCTTATGGCATTGTCTTGGTGATGGGACCAGGCAAATGATAAGGAAGAATGTCAGAGAGAGCAAGGCTATGAAAGAGAATCAAATAGGGCCATGGGACTGAGTGAGTGTCACAAAGGAGCAGAGGAGGGGAGGGGCCTACTTTGGATAAGATTGTCAGGGAATGGTCCTAAGGAAGTAGAACTTGAGCTGAAAGTGGATGGGTGACGAGGGCTGGCTTTGGTATTCTCTCCAGAAGGAAGACTGAGAGCAAAGACCAGAGAGGAGAAGGATTTGGGATTTTTAGGAAAAAGGAAAATATAGGATTGGTTATGACGAGTACAGCAGTGAGAGGGACTGTGCTAGGGGCCACAGGTGGAGAGGGGACACCGGTGGAGAGGTAGGCTGCCTTTGGAATGCGTAGCTGTTCTGCTGATTGTCCTGGGGAAAATGAACCATAGGAGAAAGAAAGGAAGCAGGTGCCACCAAGGGCCACACTATGGAGAGGGCAGGTAGAAGGAGCCTGGTTAGCCAAGGACAGCCTGTTGAAATGCTGTTCTTCACAACAGCCTCGAAGTACAGAAATGCTGGTTGGATTTGAATTCTCTGCCCTCCTGCAGCTTCTGCTCCCCAGCAGCCGACCTGAGTGTCACATCCCACACACCTTGGAGGAGACACTCAGCAGAAACAGGCCCCATGGAATGCCAGGTGGTCACTCTCACGGTATCCCTGTCCACATCAGTGGGGGACAGCTGAGAATTGACGTTTCTACCTGATGAGGCCTGGTCCCGGATGCCGCAGTGGAGTGGAGGTCTTGGCTGAAATGAATGACTTGCTCCAAGAACGTACAAAACAGGAGCAGGAGGGAGGGCACGCTGCTAGGCAGTCTGGAACGCTGCCTGTCCCCAGTCTGGGCCCCAGGCCCCTGGCAGCAGCACCCAGCCCAGCGAGTTTTGCTGGGAAACAGGATCCTCTACACCTCCCTTACACTGGCAAACTCTCAGATTGACTTAGGCCTGTTATTAATTGCTGGGACCCTAGGAAGTGAGCAGTAGCAAAAAGGAAGCAGATGACCTCTATCAGCACCATGTTTGCTGGGCCTCTGAGGGAGGGCTGCTGATGCTCTTTGCCTCACTGTGAATCCCCAGATAAGAAGCACCTCCTAAATCCTGAGGACTGTGTAGACACCAGCCACAATTTATGCCCCATGTGAGAGCCAGATGATGATTCTAGTTTGAGGAGTGAAAGGATGACCATCTGTTGTGGGTGTCTTCTTGCTAAGGCTCCATACCCATCTTGTGGCATTTCACACATAAGAATGTTAGACTCGGGCTGGGGCCGGGGCTCAGTGGTAGAGCACTTGCCTAGCATGTGTGAGGCACTGGGTTGGAATCTTGGCACTACATACAAATAAGTAAATTGACAACTAAAAAAAAAAAACGATTAACAAAAAGAATGTTATACTCCATGTATGTAAAATACATCCAAATACATTCTACTGTCATGTATAACTCAAAAGCACAAATAAAAAAGTGTTTGAAAAGAATTCAAAGTCCACGGGAGGTCAACGTGGGACTCTTGCTCGTTGTAAGGAAGTGGTGAGATTCACATCCAAATGTGTCTGGCTCCAAGTCTGTTGATCGTACTGTGTCAAGCAGCCTTGAGGATCACCAGCATACGTGTTTGTTTGCTCGATCAGAAACTGGCAGTACGAGTGACCAGCATGTCCTGGTTGGCCTGAGACTTTCCTGGCTTTTGCACTGAGAACTTCATGGCCTGGGCAAAATGGCACAGTTGGTCACCCTGCCCGAGTGCCTCCCTGACCTGGTTATTGCCCTTTCTGAGCCAAGGGCTGTCTTGAGGGCTGAGCTGGGAGTGATGCTGGGTTGGAGGAGGGAGGAGAGCAAGGAGAATTGGGTGTTTCGGAGGAGTCTTACTCAGAGCAGACCCCAGTGTCCAGGCAGAGACAGTCATCCAGTAAGAGGGACCATGCAGGTTGCATTTGGCACAGCCTATTTTTGTCATTCATTCTTTTTTTGTAGGTGTTTTTACATCAGCCTTTTATCCAGGTAAGGGCTGAGTCTTCCCACCTCTGAGAGGTCCTGGCCTGCAACTGCTTCCCTCAACCCTCCCAGCCCACCTGTCGTTGGTTATAAAAACTATTTCAGGGGTGGTGCATTTTAGCTGAGTTATTACTTGACCTTGACTAAGGATGGAGGCACAGAGGCTGCTGGAGGAGGCCTTGCCTTCTGTACTGTTTTGCTCAGGTGACCACAGCAGGCTGGTCTGTCAGGTGGGCTGGGATGATGAGGAGGGGCCTCGAGATGGGGCTCGGGCTGTAGCCCACCTCGCGCGCTCAGCTCTCCATGCAGGTTTTCTATGCGTGAGCTTGAAACCTTTCCTAGAGGCGCATGCACCCGTGGAGTCCGTCCCTCGCAGAGGCCTGCTGTTCCTGGAGGCCCTTGCCATCATATGGTTAATGTCGAGCCCAAGTTTGATTTGTGCTCAGGAGTCTGAGCTTGTAGCTGGGCTCCTGCAGGAGCCTCATGAAAGATGCATTTCGCCAGGCAGTTCCAGGGGAGAGACTGGCTTAAATTACAGCTCTACAAATCCAAATATTGGCACATCTGCAAATCCAAATGTAGGGATTTAAAAAAAAACTCTAAATTCTAAGAATCATATTCTGACTTCCTGTGTGAGAAAGGGAGGGTGAGGTATTCAGACAAGGCTGTCAATAATGGGAGAGTCTTCAGCAGAGCAAACCCGACCTCCTTTTCTTTCCCTGGGCCTTTTTCATGCTTCTGGGAAAGAAGCACTCTGACAAGAGAGAGGAAGACAGCATTGGTTTGGTTCAGCATGGCTTCTGTGGACCTCCCCCCCAGTACATGGGGTAGAGGAGGGCTGAGCAAATCTAGTTGGTCAATCCATCTTTCTCCCTTCATTTCTAGGCCTGGGGCCCAGGGATTCTCATAGATCACTCACAGCGCTCCAGCCCTGGGGATCCTGTGTGACTCTGAGCCAAGCCAGGCTGCTCTTCTGCTCAGAACCCTCCCCTGGCTCCTCATCTCCCTTGGAGAGGGCCAGGGCTCCTACAGTTGTCTCCAAAGCCCTGCCTGACCTGCCTCCACCATTACCTCTCTGACACCCCTGTCACTCATACTCCAGACACACTGGTCCTTTGTTCTTGCCCTTTCTCCCGTGGTATGCCAGGGCAGGCCTATTCTCTCCCGGAATCTTAGCACTTCCTGTTCCTTCTGCCTGGAACACTTCCTTCCAGATACCTTCATGGCATGCCCTTTAAGTCGGCTCAGATGTCAGCTTCCTGGTACGCCTTCTCTGACCACTGTACTAAAAATTACCCTCCCGGACACACTCCTTATCTCATAAAATGATTTGGATGTGGCTTGTCCCTGAGGGATCCCTGTATTAGAGAATTGGTCTGCAGTGTGGTGTTGGGGCCTTTAAGAGGTGGGGCCTGCTGGGAGTTGGTTAGGTCATTGGGGGTGCAGCCCGGCCTGGGTAGTTCCAAAGAGAGTTGTTACAAAAGACTGAGCCTGACCTGTCAATTGCTTTCTGGTGTCCTCTCCTGCCAGGTCAACTCTCTCTCAGATACTTCCATTATTGTGATGCCTTCAGTCATGAGGCTTTCACCAGCGCTGACCCGAAGCTGAAGCCCTGGTTTTGGACCTCTGAAACTGTGTGATAAATAAGCCTCCTTTTTTTTTTCATAAGTACCCAGTCTCAGGTATTTTATTATAGCAAAGGGAAATGGACTAATACATCCCTTTTCCTTTTCTATTACTTGTCACATATTCTATTTATTTGTCATCTTAGTATTCTGTATATTTTACTAATTTATTTGGATTTATCACCTCTCCCAGGATAAAAGTTCCATGAAGTCAGGGATCCTTGTTTTGTTCACCGTGTCCCCAGCTCCAGGAACAGTGCTTGGCACGTGATAGGCTCAATAAATTTTAGTTAAGTAAAAAAGTGAAAGGGTTTTTGTGGTTGTCTCTACTCATCTTCCCAGGTCTTTTTGGTATAGAATTATTCTCAATTTACAAAAAGGGACATTAATTTTAAAACTTACTAAATGTTTACAATATGCCAGGCGCTGGAGTCAAGGCCATGGAGTCTCAAAGGGTTAAGAAATCAGGCCAAGGTAACATGACTAAGTTCATTTGAAAATACAATGCTGTGCTGTCCCACGTGGTAGCCAGAGGTCACATGTGGCTATGGAGCATATGAAACGTCACTACTCTGAACTGTTCTCTGTCATATGTACAAAATGCACTCTGAATTATGACTTGTGCCAAATGGAATATATTATTAAAATGAACATCACCTGTTTCTTTTTAATTTTTTCAATGTGGCCAACATAAAACTTAAAATTGCTTGTGCAGTAATTGGCCTGTGGGCTGCACGGTATTTCTGTCCTACGGCACTCGCTCTCCTAGCTATTTTCATTCCACCTTGATCTCTGTCTTCAAGTGCATTTCCTCTTGGACTCTTGAGGGCAAAAGCTCAGTGACCTTGTCTTTCCTATAAGAGCAAAGATATGCAGAATGCATCAACAAGTCTCAAAGGTCCTAAAACACCTCTTAGTTCAGGCTGTTATAGCAATGAAAAATAGACAAGGTGGTTTTATAAACAGCAGCCGTTCCTTTCTCACAGTTCTGAAGTCTGGAAGGCAGAGATCAGGGCGCCAGCCTGTTGGATCCTAGTGAGGCCTGTCTTGGGTTGCAGACTGCCACCTTCTGGTTGTACCTTGTATGACAGAAAAAGGACAGAAGAGCTCTCTAGGACTGTTCTCTGAGAGCAGAAATCCCATTCCTGTGGGTTCCACCCTCAAAACTTCTCGCCTTCCAAGGGCCCAACCTCCAGTACCATCACGGTGTAGGTGGGTGTAGGAATTCACCATGCAGATTTGGGGAGAACACAAACTTTCAGTTCATAACAATGCCTAAAGAATATAAGCCTCTCTCCAAAGGACAGTCACTTTTATTGAGGGGTGAAAAGAGGGTAGAAGTGGCTTCCAGGTATGATGTGTCTCATGTGGCTTCTAAGTAAAACCGGCAGCCCCTGCACCAATGTGAGAGTTGGTCCTGTGAGGGAGAAGCTCCCAGTGTAATGGTGGTGGGTGAAGCTGACCGTCTCAGGGCTGGGCTCTCACCCGTAACGCAATAGTGGGCACTTTCTCATCGTCTACGCCCTGTCAACTGAAAGCAGCTCTCTGAGCAGCGTGTGGCTGCCCTTATGGACGTGCTTATACAGAATCCAAATTAAATGGCAGCAGCTCGTGTTTGTTGAGGACCTGCTGCGTCCAGCGGAATCACTGGTGTAACCCTCACCTGCAAAGTTGGGACTGTTCTCAGTGTCCTCACTTTACAGAGGAGAAAACAGAGACATGACAGTCAGACAGTGCCATAGCGTGGGGTAACATCTGGCCACCCACCTGGCCAGACACTGATGGGTAGAGCCGAGTCCCTTTGACCCCACGTTCCTCTTTGACCATCCATGGATTGGATGATGAAGTCATCCCCTTTGAGCCCAGTGCTCAGTGCTGAGGCCGATTCTTCAGCAGGCTTCCAGCCTTACTCCTACGGTCCCCAGCCTGCCCCAACCGCATCAATCTTTGGTATCCTGATCACAGGAAGCTCATAGTGCCCCAGACCTTGAGGTGACTATTTCCTGGGACCTGCAATGCTCCCATCCTGTTCTTCCCAAAGCTGAATTCTTTGCATTCTTTATGCCTCAGCTTAAGTCCTGGAAGAGGCTTTTGCCAGCCAGCCTTTCTCCCCCTCCCTCTTCCCTGGGCCCTTGTTCTCCAGCACAACACTTCAACAATGGCGACTTGACTTCCTTAGTTATCCCCATTGCTGATCTCTCTAGAAGCCCTGGCTTGCATGTGTCACTCTTGTACCCTGCGTAGTGACCTCTGCACAGTAAGTAAGTACTTAACAAATATGTGCAGAATGAATGAATCTGTTCAGAGGAGTCTGCCATTCTTATTCCAAGGGGGGGTGGGCGGAGTTTAAGAAAACAGCTCCTTCAGAAAATCTTTTCAAGTATGGGTCAGGTTTGCAAAACCAAGGTGTTGAGCGGCACCAAGAGAAAGCTGATAAAGTGTGGGTCAAAGAGGAAATTGAAAAAAAAAAAACAAAAAACGGAGAAGAAGAAAATAATAAGGGCCTATTAAGTAGAACAAATATCAAGAGATGGGTTTTCTGAAGTTTGCATCAGGAGTTAATTGCTACTTTGTTGAATGAATGGGATTTGAGTGCATAGTGAAGGACGGGTGGAGTTCTCGGGGTGCATGTCCAGGAGTTGCCTTTGGTCAGAGGATAGGGCTTGTCCCTGGGCCCTGCGGCCAAAGCTGAGTGTGGTCCTCTGGACACTGCAGTCCAGGTTAGCCTAGCCATCCAGTTCCAGGGGTCCTTTCTGAGCACCTGCTTTGTGCCATGCCTCTTGCTCAGGGGGTGAGCTGACATGGGAAGACGACTAAGATGTGACCCCTCACACCAACAGCACTTCCTGGGTGTCCAGTGAGCATTTTTGAAGTAATGGATTCCTGAGTGCCTAGAGTTTGGCCTTTATTTTAAGGGGCATGAAAGTAATTGGGGATACCAGACAAACAGTGCTTAGAGGCAGAGCTGCAAGTTAACAGCTGCGTACTTACCTTGGGCGCATCGGAGTGGCCAAAGTCACTCCATTCATGGCTCTGAACCAGCAAGAGGATGAAGTGTGTCTCTGAGGTGGCAGCAGGACTTACTTTGTGACAGGCACTGTGTCACCTGGCAAACCCTCTCTGCCCCATCACAGATGTGTTAGGACACTCATACCCATAAAGTGAACCTCCAGAAGGGACTCATCCCCGTCTCTGATGGCTAATTTTTTTTTTTTATTTATTTTTTATTTTTTTGTTTTTTGGAACCAGGGATTGAACTCAGGGACACTTGGCCACTGAGCCACATCCCCAGCCCTATTTTGTATTTTATTTAGAGACAGGGTCTCACTGAGTTGCTTAGGGCCTCGCTAAGTTGCTGAGGCTGGCTTTGAACTTGCGATCCTCCTGACTCAGCCTCCCGAGTTGCTTGGATTACAGGCGTGCGCCACCACACCCGGCTTCTAATGGCTGATTTTAGATGTCAACCTGACTGGATTAAAAAACACCTGGGAAACTGGCAAAGCTGTCACCAGTTACTTCTGAGTGTGTCTGGGAAGTCGTTTCCAGAGAAGATAGTGTGTCAATGGACTGAGCGGGGACAATGAATGGGTAGGATCACCATCTAATGGGCTGGGGGCCAGATGGCACAAACAAAGCAGCAAAAGATGAGTTTTTCTTCTCTCTCTCTCTTCTTGAGCTGGGACACTCTCCTGCCTTAGACACCAGAACTCCGGGTTCTCTAGCCTTTGGACTCCAGGGCAAACACCAGTGGCCTCTTGCATTCTCAGACTGAGAATTGCCCCATCAACAGCTCTGGTGCTGAGGTCTGTGGACTTGGACTGGACTCTGCTGCCAGCATCCTGAGATCTCCAGTCTCCATAGAGATCTGGGTCTCCATGACCTGTGAGCAGATTCCCCTAACAAATCCCTTCTCATTCATTTACTGTCTGTCTCTCTCTCTCTCTCTCTCTCTCTCTCTCTCTATCTATCATTTCTCCATCACTTACTGGTTTGGTCTCTCTGGCAAATCCTGACTAATATGCCATCCCAAAACTGGCGACTTCAACAACCAATGGAATGTGGATCCAGGCAGATCAGAGTCCAAGGCCACGCTGCACAAGGCACTCCTCTACTTCAATATTTCCATCCTGCTGTTGTCACAGACCACAGGAAGGAGCTTCTTGGTGAGGCAAAACACCACCATTAACAAAGCCAATGCATTTCTTTTCCCTCTTCCTCCTCCTCTGAGTGGGGTATAGAGCAGTCGGCCAAGGGCTTTGGCTGAGCGGTCTAGGCTGTAGCACACCCCTACAGATTTCAGAAACAGACCTGTGGAAGGTGGCCCCTTGGGTATTGGAACCTGAACTTTCTATACAAGGGTTTCCCAGGGTGGCCAGGGGTAGAGGATAACCTGGGAATCCTGACTCATTTGACAAATGGATTAATTACCAGGGGGAGATCTGAGTCATTAGAGCTTGGGGGCATGCCAACGAAGATAAATAAATTGGATTTCAGTGTGCTGTACCAAATCGCTGCATCCCTGCAGGCGCTTGAACACAGCACCCACCTAAGCATGAAGAATTCTTCCAGTTTGGCAAGGTCAAAAAGATTCCCATTTCTATCAGGCAAATTTCCCTTACCTAGTTCTTTACAAATTCCTGTGCAAATTGCCAAGGACTAGATCAACATTTACCAAAGCATCTTTGGCCTGTTTCCTTCCATTGTCCACAAGCCCCAAGGGCTCTGGCTTCCTCAGTCATTATGTGGATGACTTTCAGGCAGAATCTAACTTGGAAAACTTATTAACATTAACATTAAAACTAATTAAAACTTGGAAAACAGATTAACTTGGAAAACTCCCTTCTGAAGGTCTCTACTTAACTAGATTTCTGTTTAACTGGAGGTTGAGTAAAACCTGCCTAGTTGCATCCTTTGTTATTGAAAATCTTTTCAAACTGTGTTAGTTCACACACCTGCGTAAGTTTCTGGAGTAGAATAAAAATAATTACATTTTTAGTTCATGATCAGGCATCTTGCAGTGCCTTGGGGCATTATTCTGCCGATCTGTTAGGATTAAAATTTAACTGCAGTTATAGACTTCTAAGAGAAATCAGGCCCTACCTGTTCTGAGCTGCAGAGGAAATCCATCCAGCTTTGTAGAAAGCAGAATAGTCTCTTGCCTTCTTAGTGCCTAGCAGAGTGTCAGGGGCTGGTTCTCCAAGATGCTGATAGTCAATAAACACCTGACGTTCTGTCCTTCACAGAGTAGTATCTTGCTCTTCACTGCTAGTGACTGTTCCAGGTGCTGGGCTAAGTACTTCACTTGGACACAGATTTCTTCTGAGTTGCCTTCAGTAAATGGACACTGGTAGGCTTTTTCTCCACAATGGAGCCTCAGAGAGGCTGAGTGACTTACTTCTGGGTCCTCCAATTAGCACCACGGGTCTCCCCTGGGAACTTGTCAAAAATGCAGGATCTCCCTGACCTGCTGGAACAGAACTCACATTTTAAGAAGACATCCAGGTGACTCTGGTGTGTTAGTACCTGGAAAGCACGGGGTTGGGAAATCAGTCTCTGAAGCTTGGCCACTTGTTTTAATCCAACACTTTCTCTTTGTTTTTGTGCAATCTCAGGCATGTCACCTGACATCTTTGTGCTTCAGTCCCTGATTTTAACAGCACTCACCTCTCTGAGCTAGAGTGAGCTCCAAGGCAATGCACCTGGAGGGTCCAAGGCAGTCGAGAGTAGTGTCCTTGCCCTGCACAGAAGGGTCTCCATGGCTATTGTTGTTAAGGATTTTGTTTTTAATGTATGTGTTCCCTGGGCCACTTTTGTATCTTTGAGGTCTTGGTACCCAGACCAAGGATGTTGAGTCTGATGGTTATATTATCTGTTACCCTGATGGCAGGTTTCTGCCTCCCCTGCCTGATCATCCTTTGGCATTGGGGCTCCTGATGCCATTAAAACCCACTTGGACAGGTTCCTTTTAAACCTAGGATCATCTGCTTGCACCCACCATTCTGGACAGGTGAGTCCACAGGAGGCCCTGTGAGGTGTCAAGTGCAGATTTCCCAGCCTGTCACAGCAGAGCTGTCCTGGCTCTGGGGTCTTTCTGGCAGCTGGAACCACTGCAGTTCAGCTGGGAGAGAAGACACACGCCTGGATGGAGGGGTTTCTGTGGCAGCAGAGATGCTGGCTTCTCTCTCCTTGCTCCCTCTGTCACTGTAGATGAAAGCCAGTGTGTCCACCAGAGAGACCGATGATCCCCAAGCCTGCAGCCAGGAAAAGGCAGCAAGCAAAAGTGGACCACCAGCCGAGCAGCATTTGCTGGAGATTTATATGGAAACCTACCCATGATCACAGAGCTGCTGGATTTATAAGGAGTGCGGGGCAGTTTGTTCTTGTGTGCTGAGATAAGGGCAAACAAATCTCATGCTGTGATGGAAGCTCCTATCTGTAGACGTTGGGACAGGTCCCTCGCCCCGGATGCTGAGTGCTGGCTCGACAAACCAGCCCTGAGGCCTATTTCTCAGAGACTCTATCAAGAGGTCATGCTGGGGCCCAGGTGTTAAAGGGGAAGGGACATGCCCGGGTGTAGGGGGACTCTTGTATCCTCGTGCTTGTGGAAGCTCAGAAGTAGAAGTGGCCATAGCACTAGTGTTAGTATCTGGAAAATCCTGAAGAGACACTGTGATGGCCTGGAGGACCTCGTAGCCCAACATGAAGAGAAAACACGCCAGGAGATCCAGGAGATGAATGTCCCCATTGCAGACCACACTTGGCCTGGGTGCCTCATCCACAGCCACCCTGACCTGGCTCTTCTCTCTCTATGGTCAACAGCAGGTAGCTAAGTGTTCTGTTTCTCTGATCTCTCATCACCCCTGATGGCAGGAAGCACTTTCCTGGAGTCTTCCAGGAAACTGAAGCATTGCAAAGACCCCCCTCCCTTCAAACCCTGATTCTTGTGATCAAGTCAAATAGATTTCAGACCTGTCACTCAGAGTAACAGGCTATGAGATATTTAGAAGGGATGGGAGGAGCCAGGGCTGTGGCTCAGTGGCAGAGCACTTGCCTATCATGTGTGAGGTACTGGGTTCGATCCTCAGCACCACATAAAAATAAACAAAGGCGTTCTGTCTATCTACAACTACAACTTTTTTTTTTTTTAAAGAAGGGATAGGAAAGGAGAAAAGAGACACTCTTGAGGTATGGGTCTCTCAGAGAGGGGAGGTATGTTGTTCCTCCTCTGCACTCCAGTTTTATTGGGGATTTCAGAGAAGTTTCCAGAGTCCCATTCAGGTCTATCGCTTGACTTTTGACAGACAGCAGGATGACATCAGATTTTCCAACCCCCACTGTCATGACAACTCAAGGTCATTTGGCCCATGCTGACCAGTTCTAATTGGATTCTTAACCATAAATTCTTACATATTTTATGTTTAGGAGGAATTTTCTTTATTGCCTTGAGTTTCAGGATCTGATCTGTTAAAAGGATCACAAAAGCCTCCCCTTCAGGGTAATTTGGGTTCCTGTTATCGACATTATTTCAGGCTTGCTTTTCTCCTGCAGATAACAGGTAATTTGCTGAGGAATGTGACTTATCTTGTCCACTTAAGCCAGGCAGGGCTGCTGGTAAATTGGTTCTTGGAAAAGAGCATGTGGGCCAGCACAGTGGGCCCATTTTCTGGAATTATTCCCTTAACCTCATGTCCCCACCACTCACATCTGTCTGTCCCCCATCACACTCACTGGGCCACTGAAACTAGTTGCTGCTGTCCCTTCTACCATCATGCCCACCAGCAGGGGACAAAGGCAATGTGTCAATGAACTTTACACCCTGTGTGTGTGAGCCCACTCTTTGTGTGTTACTGTTGTTTACAGAATAAGAAAGCCAGAGGAAGGAGGATGAGCATTTTTTGAGATGTATAGGATTGCAACCTAAAATTTGGAAAGTTATCTTTATCCAGCTAAATATGTTATTGGTGTTTTGCATGTGATCATTAAGATCTTTAGTCATTATATAAGGTAAGTATTATTATCTCCACTTTAGAAATAATGAAACTGAGTCTCCAGAAAAAGAAATTCAACCCAGAAAATGCAACTCTTGTGTGGTGGAACCAGGATTCAAGCCTATGGCTGTTATATACTCATCCCATGTTGTCCAAGCCAATGCTGAAGTCCTGATACGTCACTGTCCATGTTCTTCTTGGGACTTCCCAGAGTCTGTGCCTGGGTCCCATTTTTCCCATCTGTAATTGGGCAGAGGGTCAGTGCAAGATCCCCCAGGCTGCTTGTAAGTGGATGTTCAAAGTGCAGGAGGAGAAGGAAGGATGCAGCCAGGGAGACTGGGTTTTGAGGCTTGCACAAAGCCCAGTGTGAACCCCAACAAAATAAGGGCTGCTCCCCAGACCTGGGCATGAGCGAAGCAGATGGTGAGCCAGCCAGGAGTGCTAGGGCCTTCCAAAGGCAACACAACCGGGGACTGTGAGCCTGACCCAGGACCGAGTGACTAGGCCAGGTGTAGAAAAAAGGTTGTTCCCCAAGACACATTGGCCGCATTCGTGTTCAGAGCAAGGCAGACTCATGTGCACGTGGTGGAGTGCGTGTGTGTGTGCACAGAGGAGGAGACACTCATGAGCATTGTGTGAGGCCAGAGACACAAGACAAGGTTGCTTAATATTGCACTACGTGGTAGGAACTCTCAGGCTCCCCTGGCATAGGACACTCAGGTCAGGCAGTCTCCCTTGTCCCACTGACCCCATGATGGTGCCAATCATGTGTGCTAATACATTATTTTTAGTGAAAACCAGAGTAAGAATAATATGTGTGTGTAAATAAATAAATTTGTGATTTTTCCCACGATTTTCCCACATGCAGACGATTTCTCAAAGTTTATCTTCAAAGTAGGTAAGTATGATTGCCTCTGAGTAGGGATCTAAGTGCCAAAGTTTAGAAAGAAAATAACTCTGCATATCATTCTCTTTTGTATTATTTGACTCTTTTGCTCCTGAATGTGAATTCCTCATTCAAGATGACAAGAATAGATGTCAAGTGTCTGTCTTACCCCTGGATGTCTCTGCATCAGCTCCTCTGAATGAACGGTTGTTTCTGAGTGTGACTGACCCTTGGTGTGTTTGTGACTTGGCTAAAGGCTGCTTCGTAGTTTAATGGAGAGAATTGAACTGTGGGAGACCTTGGGGGGTGAGGAAGAGGGAATGCTCCAGAGGAGGAAACTCCTCCAGCAGAAGGCAGAGAAGGCCGAACTAGCCAAGCATGTGATTTCTGCACATTCACTAAGAAGTAAGCGGAGTTCTTCCTCCTGATGTCCGGCTGCAGTGTCTGTGGTCAGGAGTGTGAGGAGATCTGCACTGGATGGAGGGAATTTTCTGCTTTTTAGAATAGGGTAGCTGTATTCCCTATAGGTATTTTTTCAGGGATGACCTGTGCCCCCAGGGCTGAGAAGCACCCTGTGAGAGGAGAACTCCAAGAATACCTAATCCCTGCGCTACACCTGGCAATGGGGAGGTACTTGACTGTCTTGCCTCATTCACTCCTTAACCAGTCCTGTCAATCAATACTCTATTTCACCCATGATCCTCCATGCTCAAGTTAAGACCCAGGGTGTTAGGAGCTAATCGCCACCCCAAGATTTCACAGCTAATCAGGCTGAGTCACCAGGTTCTCTGCCCACCACCCTACTCTGCCTGGAAGGAAGGAAGCCAGGACTTCCATACTACACTAAGAATTATTATCTTAGTATAGTGGTTTTCAAACACTGGCAGAGCAGAATAGGCCTCAGGGCTTGTAAAACACTATTGTTTACCCCCAGCACAAC
Source organism: Glaucomys volans (assembly GCA_020662805.1). Taxonomy (NCBI): domain Eukaryota; kingdom Metazoa; phylum Chordata; class Mammalia; order Rodentia; family Sciuridae; genus Glaucomys; species Glaucomys volans. The sequence continues at coordinate 846,307 of JAJEJO010000467.1, read as the reverse complement.
CGTGCCGATTCTGTAGGCTGGGGACAGGGCCCGAGAATGTGCATTTCCATGGAGATTTCAGGTGATGCAGAGCATGGGTTGTGGAGAACACTTTGAGAAGCACCCTTGCAAAGTAAGATTGGAGAGGGGCTCATAAAGCTTATGTGGTGATTTTAGTGTCGAATGTGATGGAAGCAGGGAAATATGACATTATGTTTCCTTATGATTTTTTTGAGTTTTAATAACTTATGTTAGTAAATATCCAGGGGCTCCTCTCACAGGGGCTGAGAAGCGCCCTGTGAGAGGAGAATTCCAAGAATACCTAGTTCCTGTGCTAGATGCTATGGCATCTATATATTTTTTTTCCATAGCTTTATTGAGGTAAAATTGAAGTACAATAAAAATGCACATATTTGAGTATGCAATTTGATCAGTTTTGACATGTACATACCCAATACAATTAATATAAAAAGCATTTCCATTACTTTTTAAAAAAATATGAACTCACACAGGGTATGTTTCCTGTATGATTTATTACATTAGAAATCAATCACCTTAAGATCTATAGAACCCCACCCCCATGTCAACTATTTCAAAATTAAATGGCACACTTATAAATATCTCAGAGGCCAAGGAAGAAAGCACAAGAAAATAAATAAATAAAAAGTGCTTTGAACTAAGTGATAATAAAAGATTAAAATATCAGGATCTCTGGGATGAAACAGTACTCAGATGAACATTTATAACTTCAAGTACTTGTATCAGAAAGAAGCTAGATTAACAAATTGTATTAATATTATGTAGTTGGGAGGAAAAAATAAGAATAGGGGCAGAAATAAATGAAATAGAGAAGAAATAATACATCTAAAATTTGATAAAAAAAAAGTCCAATCAAGAAAAAAGCAGGGACACAAAAATTAATATCAATGGAAAGGGAGCTATCAAAACAACCCTATAGATGCTAAAAAGTAATATCACAATTGTAGGCCAACATGTGTGATAGCTTTCATAACATGGTCTACATTAGAGAAGAATCCATGTGCTGCTGAGAAGAAAGTGTATTCACTCACCGATGGATGAAATGTTCTATATATGTCTGTTAAGTCTAGATTGTCAATTGTATTTTTTACTTTTATAGCTATTTATTTAGTTTTGTTTGGAGGATCTATCCAGTGGTGTTGAAGTCACTCAGTATTATTGGGTTGTGGTCTATTTGATTCTTGAAATTGAGACGGGTTTGTTTGATGTACATAGATGCTCCATCATTTGGGGCATAAATATTTCCGATTGTTATGTCTTATTGATGCATCATTCCTTTAAGCAGTAAGAAATGTCCTTATTTGTCCCTTCTGATTAACTTTGGCTTAAAGTCCACTTTATAAGACATGAGGATAGAAACCCCTGCTTGTTTATGCAACCCATGTGAGTGATGTGTCTTCCCATCCTTTCGCCTTCAGTCTGTGGATGCCTTTGCCTATGAGGATGAGTCTATTGTTAGGTCTTGGTTTTTAATCCAAAGGAACACAAAGATTAATATCAATAGAAAGGGAACAATCTGCCAGTCTGTGTCTTTTGATTGATGAATTTAGACCATTAATGTTCAAAGTTATTATGATAACTTTGGTTATCAAAGTTTTGATATGATCTGTGTTCCCTGTTATTTTGGTTTATTTCCAGTTTTTAATTTGAATTAGTTTCTCCTTTGATTGACTATTCCTTTAGTGTAGTTCCTTCCTTTGCTGGTTTTTCACTCTTTTTTCATTTCATCTTCATGGAATATCTAGTTGAGAATGTTCTGTAGTGCAGGCTTTCTAGTTGCAAATTCTTTTAACTTTTGTTTACCACAGAAGGTTTTTATTTCATCTCAAAATCTGGAGCTTAATTTTGCCAGATACAGGATTCTTGTTTGACATCCATTTTCTTTCAGATCTTGGTATATATGATTCCAAGATCTCCTAGCTTTGAGGGTCTGGGTTGAGAAATCAGCTGATATCCAAATTGATGTCCCCCTCTAGGTAGGTAATCATATTTTTCTCTTGCAGCCTTTAAAATTCTATTCTTATTCTGTATGTTAAGCATTTTAATTACAAGGTATATGGTATCTATTTTAAAGTTAATGGGGGATATGACTTTGTGCCTCACATGAGCTAGAAAGAATAAGTGCACTTTACAGTGTTTGTTGTGGAGAGGACCATAGTACTCCCCAGAGGAAGGATCAAATCATTAGGCATGATTCACTGTGTCCACCTGACAGAAAAAATTCAAGTCATTTCTCCTAAGATTGTATTTGACTTTATGTAATAGACATCTTAATCAGGTGTCTTGGAACCAATTCCTGATTTTCTTGTACAACAGCATTTCTGGAGTTAGATAGTCACTAGGATAGCTTCAGTGGCTCACCAGTATCAGGTCTAGCATCTCTGTGATCCTTTTTAATTTTCTTTTTTACTCAAGGTCTCAAAATAGATGCCGTGACTCCAGTCATCATATCTGTGTTTATGTAAGGAAGAAAATAAAAAAGGACGGAGTGTTATCCACTTGATCAATTGGTTATACCCTTTATAGCTTCAGCTGCGTCATATAGCCATGTCTATCAACCAGGGAAATGGATAAAACAAATAGTTGGGAAAATTTCCTCTCTACATAAAATCAGGGTTTTGCAGTCAAGGGAGATGGAATGATTGGATATGAGGAATTCCTTTAATAACCTTGCTCTAGTAGGTTGGGCAAAACAGGAAGATGCTGCCTTCTTGAGAAAGACAAGAATGGGGTGGCTTTAAAGAATTTGCAGGAGGAAGCTTCTCCCGTATGACAAGCCACTCCAAAACTTAGTGACTTTTTAGGCTTAGAGTTCAGATTTAAAGCTTCATCAATTTGCTTATGTATCTATGGATTGGCAGCTTGGACCCCCAGACCCCTCCTGGGGGCACATCCTTTCTTCACATGGTGTCAGCAGAGCTCAGTGCTCTGGGTGAGCTCAGCCAAATGGCTGGGACAGATGCTGTTGCTTGGACACCTGCACCTGTCTTTCCACACAGCTTCTTGTCCTACAGTCTCTTTCTTCATGTGGTGGAGGAAACATCTTAGCAAGCAGCAAGCTACCTATGGCTAGGTCATAAATGCCTCCAGAACTCAGTGAAATAAACCACCACCATTTTATTTGCTTGTAATTCTGCAAGTTATCATTCTGGGCTGGGCTCAGCCTGGTGGTTCTCTGGCTGACCTCTGCTAGCATCCTTCATGTGGACTATGATGGGCTCAGTTAGCGCTGGATGTTGGCTGAGCCACCTGACTCCAGAAGACTAGCATGGTTTCCTGACATGGTGAGAAGGTTCTAGAAGCAGCAAACAAAGGTAAGTTTCCACCATAAGTGCTTCTCAAGTTTCTACCTGTACCTTGTCAGCTCAATGTTCATGGCCTAAGAAGTCACATGGCCAGGCCCAGAATCAATAAGGTAGGCTGCTGTGCAGGGTAGAGTATATAAGGACTCATGGTATATTGGGCCCTATTCCTGTTCCATCTACCACGTGTGCCTTAAACCCAGGAGTGAGTATCCCGGGGTGTTCCCATTACATCTTTGTTTTTCTCTGTGTATTTTCCTTTGGATGCAGCCTTTCCCACAAGGCAGGAATCTCAGGTGCCCTCACCTCCAGGAATCACTTTCTCAGCTCCTCACCCACAGAAAGAAGGGTCTTCCCCCATGAAGTTCTGTTCTGAGGCCTGCTGGGAAGAACTGGCCCTTCAGTTGTGGGGCAGAGGCCCATCCTGCAACTAAGCCCTTGGGGATAGTGTGATTGGCAGTTCCTATTTGAACTTCATGTTTGGACAGAGGTTGTGGAAAAAGATTTTTAGGTACTACCCTAAAAAAATGAGGTGATTTCTGTCTGGAATGACAGAGACATATCAGCCAGAAAAGAAAATGGGTAGGCCCAAATGGTCCCTGTCCAGTGATAGGGACAGTTTGCCTAGAAATCCTACAGACTCTGGAGGATTTTTGTTTATTTTGTTAATTGGTTGGGAGGATCTAGTCTTAATAAGAATTTAAGCTAGTTTAAATTCAGTTATCATCTTCTCCAAAAATTGCCTTATTAAGCCAATATGCACATCCCCCTTGTTTTCTCTGAAAAATCTGTGTACTCACATCCACTGCTGGCCCCTACGGGAGGCTGCCGGCTGGGTGTTCTGTGAAGCCAACATACAGTCCTCACTCCATTATCTTGTCAGTCACCTCCCCCTGAGATTGTGCACAGAAAAGCAAAAGAAGACCTGAGCCGTTAATTGGCACCTCGGTCACAATCAGGGAGGGTCTGTTTCTCCCTCCAATCCTGTTAGCAGTCGAAGAGCAAACTAAGGATGTCCCACATTGCCCTCTGTGCTATGTAGGATCTGTGGCAGAAAGAGCAGCCTCAACGGAAGCCTGCCAGCTAAGTGCCACTGAGGGTCCCCAGCATGGGTGGAGTTTCAGGGCCCATCTGGCCTTTTTTTTTGGAGGGAGGGAAAGGAAGAGGCAGTGGCTGACAGTGCTTGGAGTGGAGGAATGCCCGCCTGTGGGGGGTCCATCCACTGTCCACAAAGAGCAGATTCCTGAAAGTCTTTGAGGCAGGCTCTGGAGGCAGGTAGCCATGTTGATGTGGATGCTCTGCCTCTTGTCTCTGTCACCAGAGAGAGGCAGATTGCTCTCCCAGGGGTCTGAGCTGGCCTAGGTGCAACTTTATTTCAGATGCAGCACTCTCAGAAGCACTCCTTGAATGATGGAAGAAACTGTTCCTCACCAACTGGGTGCCCGGCCCAGCATGCATGGGCAGGTAATTGGTAGCACCACTTGTGTTAGCAGGTTCTGGTTGGCCTTCAAGGAACTGAGGAATCCACTTTGGATTCTTGGTTGGCAATGAGAGCATCAGATCAGCATGTGACAGAGGAGTGCTGGCCATGACTCTGGAGGATGTGGGCACTTTGGATTCACCTGTTCCCATCCCCAGGGGCAGAATTCATGCTTCCTCCTCCCTGCACACCTTGGGCATCAGTGTGTCTCAGGGATGAGGGAGAAAGGAGGGATCTGACATGTGTTTGTGGGTACAAATTGGGAGGATAGGTTTAAGACAGCACCCCTATTCTTATTTTATACATCGAGAGACCAGCTAGGATTTAATATTTTCTTATGAATAGACACTTGTTTATATTTGTAGAAATACTGAGCAGAAAGTCTAGCATTCTCATATACCCCTTGTCCAGTTTCCTTTATCATTAGTATTTTGCATTAGTGTGGATATTTTTTATTATAACTGAAGAACTAATTTTGACATCTTATTATTAGCTAATTTTATTTACACTAAGCTATTTACATTTAAACTTGCTCCTTGTGTTGTACATTCTGTTTTTTGAAGCCTACATAATGCTCTGGACTCACCATTATAGAATCACATAGAATAGTGTCACTGTTCTAAAATTGCCCTGGGGTCTGCTGTTTATCCCTTCGGCCTACCTGCTGAACTCTTGGTAACCACTGATCTTGTTTCTGTCTCCATGATTTTGTTTTTTTTCAAGAATATTGTATAGTTGCAATTTTATAGCTTGTAGATGTTTCAGACTAGCTTCTTTCACTTAGCAATTTACATTTCACATGCCTCCATGTCTCTTTCTGGCTAGGTAGTTCATTTCTTCTTATCATTGGATAAAGTTCCATTGTATGGCTATATCACGATTCATTGAATCTGAATTCTTTGAAGACGTTTTCTAAATAAGGCATATTTTTAAAGGATCAGCTTAAAGTTTTTGGTTTTCCTTAATGGGCTGATCAGGCTGTGGACAGATGGCCCTGCAGAGAGAATGTGCACAGAGATCGATGAGGGGTGGAGTGAGAGTGGACTACTTACAGAAAAACCCAGTTCCTACACACATGCTCACACACACACACACACACACACACACACACACACACATACACACATTAACACACGACATCCATTGAAAATGGCAGGTATTAAGGGATGGATAATGGACCAAGAATGAGAAGATGTGGTCCAATGCGAGTTAGCAGAGACTGGGATTTGTCTGTCTGTCCATCCATCCATCCATCCATCCATTCATACCTCCACTCTCCATTTACTCATTTAGCACTGATTTAATGATGATCACCTGGTTATATGACAGCATGCTTGGTCCCAAGAACTTGAAAATGAGCAAAAGAGATGCCATCTCAACTAATGGAACTTTCTGGAGAGTTGGGCATTTGCCAGTGAAATGAATTGGTATGAAGTCAGAAGCAGAATGAAGTGCTTTTAAGAAGGAAACTGGACATCTCTCAGAGGGCCAGGGCAAGTTTCCTGGAGGAAGGGGCACTTTAGCAGGGATCTTAAGGTTATCCATGAGTTGGCCTAGAGGAGGAGAGAGGGCGATGCTCCAGAACGAGTTCAACCAGCATCCTGCTTGCCAGGTCCTTCTGCCTCTTTTCCATGGGGTGATTCCATGATGGAAGCACGGCTCCTTTGGAATGATGGGGCATGGGTTAGGCAGGATTTTAAGTACCAAAGTGCTGCAAAGTATCTTCTGGCAGTTTGGGAGGCAAGAGTGAATGAAATTTTATCCTCTAGTCCTACTTTTCCTCCAAAACATATTTTGAGCAGTCCTGATGTTCCCAACACAGGGGTTATAAAATTAAATGAAATATGGCATCTGCCTTCATGGAGGAGGCTGGCGAGTCAACACAGGGTGGCATAATGCGCTCCCTGATGACAGCTCTTATAGGGACATCCATGTCTGTGTCAACCTGCAGTGTACTGAGTGGCTGCTGTGTGCTAGGCATTGGGTTGGGCTGGAGATGTGGGCATGAAAGAAATACACCATCCTCCTACAAGTTTCTCCATTTCTAGTGCTGGGGACAACCTGTCAATGAAATTTAGTGCAGTGAGTGCCAAGATGGAGATGAGATAAAGGAAGTACCTGAAAAAAGGTAGCATCGAGAGTCCTTGATCTAAATCTGCTTTGCTTAAGACAGAGGAAGTCAGCCATTTCCTAATTGATAATAAAATCATTTATGGAAATGCATGATTCTAAATGTTTTCTTCATTTAATCTGAGCCCAAGATGATAAATTTCTCACTCTGCAGAGTGTCCCAGCATTAGATAAAGATCCCATTCAGCTTCCCAAAGCAGAACACAGAAAAACAGCATGAAGAGGTCAGTCAGCTTAGCTGCAAGCAACATGGATAGTGATTTCCCACTTCAGGTCCTCCTGGGTCTTAAGACAGCTTTGCATTCTTGTGACCAAAAGACTCAACAAGAACAACTTAAAGGAGGAAAAGTTTATTTTGGCTCATGGTTTCAGAGGGTCAGTCCATGGTCAACTCCATAGCTTTGGGCCCAAGGTAAGGCAGAACATCATGACAGAAGAGCATGGCAGAGGAAAGCAGCTCAGGACATGGCAACCAGGAAACAGCTCCACTGATGAGGGACAAAATATAAACCCCAAAGGCAGGTAGGCCCTAGTGACCTACTTTCTCCAGCCATGTCTTACCAGCCTACAGCTACCACCCAGTTAATCCATATAAGTGGATTAATCCACTGATTAGGTTAAGGCTCTCATAACCTAATCATCTCATCTCTGAACGTTGTCTTGCACATGTCTTTTGAGGAAACATCTTCTATCTACACCATAAGGTATTTTAGGTCACCCCAACTTTCCTTTTGGAATAAAGAATCCATCATTATCTGTCCTGTTGTGTTTGGTTATTTTAAAGAAGGCTCAGTCAGGAGAATTAGAGAAAATCCATAGGGCCTTAGAACATATATTTCCAGTCAGGATTCGAGTGTGGATGAGATCTGACAGCCTTCAGCGCCTCTCTGCACCAGTGGACGTCCTTCCCCCACAGCACAGGCAGACTTCAGGACCAGGGGACAGCAGCCTCCTCGTGGAGCTTGCCCCTTCATCTGTCTGATGAAGAACTTACAGAGGGACAATGGCAGTGGCAGCAAACTGCCCCCACCACAGTGTGGCTCTGCCACACGTAATCCAAGAGGAGTCCCTCAGAGCTGTATGTCCGGGGCCTCCAGCTTGCCTGCGTTGCCCAGGGCTGTCCATCGCTGCTACCCCAGAGCAGCTGAGAGCCAGGCTCTGGGTTTAGATCCAGCCCTGCCACCCACTAGCTGGGGGTCAGGGCCAAGTTGCCTTCTCTCCTGGAGACTCGTTTGTTAAATGGTATAATAATGGTACCTCTGGATCCCAGTAGGAAATGTTTGCTGGGCTCAGGTTAATTTATTTACAAAGGGACAAATTATAAATGTGTAAGAGTGGTGGCTTAGAAAACCACAGAAGACAGTGAAGAAGCCAAGGTTAGAATCAGCAGAGCTGCGACCATCCGCAAGGGACGGGGGCCCAGCTACAGAGCAGCCTCCCTTGCAGGGAGAGCAAGCACATGGCAAAGGTGGATATGGGTATGGAGGGCGTGTGGGAGACGGCCAGCAGAAGCTGATCCACAGCGTCACTGACAGATCAGATAAGCCATGACACCAAGGGTTAGCACAGCTGCTGGCACCCCGTGTTCAACAGAGGTCAGCTGTGACTATGAGCATTGCTGTTTCCTCTATTGAAAGTGAGAGCTGTCTGGGTTTAGGGGTGATGGGCAGGAAGCAAGAAGCAGGACAGGAAAACAGGGTCATCCATGTGCAGCACCCCACCATGCTCAGGTAATAACAAGCGGTGCTTCTTTCCTTGGAAGACAGATCCTGGTTTAGTTTCTCCTGTCCTGTGGATGGTCTCACGTTTGGTCTACCACGTCCCCAGTTCCTGCACTTGTATCATTTTTTTTCTTGCCATTCCTGTTAACATGTGAATATGCTCTTCAGAAGAAACTGTGTTTTAAGCTACTGTGCACCAAAGTAGTGGCCTCCAAAGGAATAAATGTTCCTTGGGTTACTGGAGGAACTGAGTGGGGCCTCAGTGTGACCAGATGCAGTTTCATGTGGGATGTTCAGACACGATCTGTCTTCCCCACAGAGGATGGTTGTTTTAGAAACAGGTAGACTCCTGATCCTGGAATGAACAGACCTTCCTGGAATGAACAGACCTTCCACTTGGTCTTGCGTGTGTCCTTAACTGCCTGGGTGAGCGTGAGCAACTCATGCTGTCTAATTTCCTGCCAAGTCCCAGGCTTACCTCACAGGAGTATCTACGGATTAAAGCTTGCAGGAAATAGGTGAGTCCTTTTGCATGAAGATGGTAGCCTGCCCTTCTATGGATGACCCCCTGGAACCCTCCCATCTGCTCCAGTGGACGCTGCAACCCCACTTGTCACTTCCTTGAAGAAAATGAGGTAGCAGAGGTTTCACTTTCTACCTTAGGTGCAGGTGGCAGACCCGGGATGCAAACTGACTCTGCGTGTGTCCCCTGGACACTAGCCCTGCTGGAGCGATCAGCTCTGAGTGTGAGACCTGCCCCAAAGTGTGTGCTCAGGAAGTGCTTATTGAATTAACTAGAATAAACACCAAAATCTGTACTTGGAACGTGTTAACTTCATGGACTATCTGTCCTTATTTGAAGGAAATGGGGATACAATGAATTTGGTGAGGCCTAAGAGCAAGCCAGGTTAACGCTTCAAAGTTCTGCAGCTGCTATGCAAGACCATTTATGTGGGGTCCTTTCTACAAGCGCAAAGTTCCCTAGCATGATGCAAACACACATGCACACTACCACCTTGTCATCGGTTTCCTTTCCTTTGCAGGGTTAAGCTGGGACGCTCGGGAGCAACATTCCAACACATCTCTGTACACTGACGCAGGAAAACTTCAGTAACTCCCGTTTAGAATGTTGCCTTGGGTAAGAAGCAGCTAAAGACTGCGGGAAGGAGGAGTGAGATAAGCCTTATCGCCTTTGGACTCGACTGCAGTTTAACCCCAAGGTCACTGGGAGGCCAGAGCAGGAGGGGAGAAGTGCTGGTCCCTATGCCAGCATAGCCTTGGGCAAGCTGGCCCCCCTGTATCAGCCTTCCACCCAGCCCAGCTGTGAGCAGTGCCAGGCCGTGCCAGCCCTGGCAACACAACCACAGTCAGCCCCCACGAAGGGAATGGATCCTTCTGCCAGGCAGGAAAGCAGCACCCTGTCTGACCCTGGTTCCTCCTGGCCCACACAGTCCATCTCCCCACCCACACAAAAGAGTCTTTGAGAACCTGGTTACCTGGAGTTCAACTTTTCAACAAAGCTTTTTGTTTTTCCCCTTTAAGCTCCACAGCTAAAATACCAGATTCCACCGTTGCTAAGATTAAGGAGGATTTTGTCCCCTCCTTTCTCCCCGAGCTCAGTTTCTGTTGACTAGGAAAGAGCACAGATGGATTACCATGTCCTTGCCAAAGGGAGAGAGGGTGCCTGAGCCTCTGGGGCCTGTGGAGGGACTGCCCATTCTTCAGGCTTGTGCTAACAGTCCTTTGTCACTCCTCAGCTAACAGTGAAGTCACCAGTAACCAAGGCCTAGCGCAACCACTCAGCCCTAAGTGCACACAGGAGGACCATGGAGTCGGAGTAAGAGGCAATTCAACATGAATATTTATATACTGTACACACCGCGTGCCATGATTCACTCAGCTTATTTTCATTTTATGCATTTTCTTCCCATTTGCCGTCTTTATTTATTGCAAAGTTAGGGCTGTTAGCAAAATAACACGTCAAGGTAGATTTTCTTTTTCCTTTTTTTTTCCCAATTAATTTTCCTGCCTTTGCATCTATTTCTGGGAAAGTGTGCCAATACAGCAGCAGAACTGGTCGCCACTGCCAAATCCTGGGAGACTGGGGAGTGTTGTCCAGCGTCCTGATTGTGTTGTTCCTGCCAGGGCCCCACCACTCATGGCGGGGTGGGTGAGGCCTGGGGTTGCTGAGCTATGGCAGCTCACATCAGTCACCACTTAGCCATAACAAATCACCCTTTCTCTTCTTTCCAAGATGGAAATGTAGAGACCAACGTTCCTTGGTCTGAGGTGGAGTCCTGGGTTTAGAGCCAGCACTGGTACTGACTAGCTCTGTGATGTGGCACAAATGACTCCATCACTTGGAACCTCCATTTCTCTTATAGAAATGAGCACATTAATAAAGCCTTCTTCATAGAGGTAGGTGTGTGTTAAGTTCATTAAGTGTGTTGAAGTGCTCAGTTTGACACACAGCAGGCCGAAGCAAATGTTAGCACCAGCTACACACGAGCCCCTAACAGCGGCCCTCTGGAGGTGCTAAGGCGCTGCCTGGCTTGGGAACTTCATTCCTTGCTCTGAGCCCATATCTGCTGCACTTTGAAGCTATTATCTGGAGGTCATTTGTTTTATTCCAAAGCTTATGATTTATTCACAATGAAACATACCTCAATATCTCTACTTTATGTGGAAGTTATTTGAAATCTGGCAATTTTGAGCTTTGATGCACCTTAACCTGGATTCAAATGATAATAGTGAGTTAAAAAAAGACTCAGTTGGGGTTTCCTCATGCAGTGTCTGTGTAAACACTTCAGAAATGGGGCGTTAATGTTTTGACTCCTGTGAGTTCCACTGCAGTGGGGGCCACCATTCCCATCACTCAGCTTTGCTGCTGCTGGCATGATCTTGTCTACTGATTTGCCCAGACTTTCATCACTCAAGCCCAAGAAATGTCCTATGCATCTCTGGGTGACATTTCCAAGAGACACTAAGACACACTGTGCATGGCCAGAAGAGGGCCACCAGGGTGGTGAAGGTTCTGAGATACATGCTAAGAGGAACAGTTGCCTGATGTGGGCGAAGATCAAACTTTACCTTTGAGGCTCCTGACAACAGGTCTTGGGCAATATGTGTAAGTTACTGGAAGGAAGATTTGGGTTCAATGGAGAGACAGAAAGAAAGGAGAGAGGGAGAGAGGGAGAGAGGGAAAGAGCTTCAAGTCTGAAAACAGATCAGCAGAAGAATGAGTTCTGATGAGGGGAAGGGTTGAGTTTCCCCTATCTACAACTGTGCCCGATGAACTGGAAGCATATTTTAACCATGCTGTTCCAAGGATGTGTAGATAATGTAGATAAGAATATAACTAAGGGCCTCTCTACTCTAATGCTCCCTTATTGTGGTATATCTAGTGCCCAACCATGTGCAAAAGGCTTTCCTTATTTTAGTTTTTTCTACCTCTCCAGATGCAGATCATCGGTTGAGCAAGAAATAGCTATTGCACCTCTACTATATGATGTCAGGTACCAAGTACGCAACAGGAAACAGGACCTGCTTTCAAGCACCAGATAGCCTCACAGGGCAAATGAACAAGAAGCGCACATTCGTAACAGAACATGGTAAAGGCTCTTGGGGAAGCACTGAGAGCACACAAGAGGAACACCCAGCCCTGTCTGGAGAGAGAGAAAGAAGACTTCCTAGAGGGAGGGCCACCTACGATGGGATTTTGGTGGAGCTGTCTAGCTGAAGAGTAGCCCAGCAGGCAAGGCATCAGCATGGGCAAAAGCCTGGAGGTTTGAGAGAACAAGATGGCCCGGGGCAGCCGGCAGTTATGTTTGAGCATATATGGAGGTGAGAGTAGGGAGGAAGAGATCTGAGACCTGAGAAAGAAGTTGTTGTCGATGGCAAAAACAGCGACAGTTTTTTCCATCTCATCAAAGGGGAAGTCTGTTTTCCTTTATCAGACCCTAAATCTGCATTGGCCTTGGGACTCACTTTGGCCAGTGGGAAATCAGCAAATCTGGTGCAAAAAGAGATGTGAGAGATATCTGCACCCAGAAGTTTTTGTTACACTCAGAACATCAGCTGATATTTGTAGAAGTCCAGAATGTCCTCCTGGTGATGAGAGACCCTGCTTTGAACAAGCACCTATTCCCAGAAGCAGAGTGGCATGGGGGGGGTGCAGGGGACTATGATGAAAGAGTGAGCCCAGATGACTCATCAGAACAACTGCCCAGCTGAGCCCAGCCCACAGAATTGCCCACCCACAGAATCAGGAACCAAATAGTTTTCTTGTTTTAACCTGCTGCATTCTCGTGTGTGTGTGTGTGTGTGTGTGTGTGTGTGTGTATGAATGTATGTGTGTCTTCTCTTTTTTCAGTAAAAGCTAATTGATGTGGCAGTCAGAGATTCATAATTCACATTAAGGAATATGGACTTCAATCGAGGACACCATGGATGCTTCAAAGGGTTAAAGCCATGGAAGTGGCAGGATCAGATTTATATTTTAGAAAAAGCATTGTTGAATCCAGCCAATGAGATCATGTGTATTTAAGTATCTTGCAAATTGTAAATGTAAATAGAGTTGATGAATAAAAACAGTATGACCCATGGCCTGGACATAATTTCAAAACAAACTCTGAAATCAAATCCCATGAAAATATTTAGTGCTGATATATTTTAACCAATGGTGTCTCTGGCTATAAGAAATTCTCCCCCAGACGGGCGTGGTGGCCACGCCTGTAATCCAAGCGACTTGGGAGGCTGAGTCAGGAGGATCGCGAGTTCAAAGCCAGCCTCAGCAACTTAGCGAGGCCCTAAGCAACTCAGTGAGACCCTGTCTCTAAATAAAATACAAAATAGGGCTGGGGATGTGACTCAGTGGCTGAGTGTCCCTGAGTTCAATCCCTGGTTCCAAAAAAAAAAAAGAAAAAAAAGAAATTCTCCCCCAAGAACCTTGGTGCTGATGATATCCAGCCCTGGGATGGGTAGAAGAGGTGACCAAAGCAGGGTGGCATGGAAGGAGGGTCAGAATGTGCCAAGAGCATGGAATAGTCTCCTCTCTCAAAGATGACCTGGAGCAGCAGTTTTTTAGGCTAATTTGATTCATGCATCAAAGACCTGAGTCATGGGGCCTCAAGAAAGCCTTTCAGGAGACTACCATAAAGAGATCATTAGGGAATTGCACAGGGATTAGTATTCATAGCACTATTTGTAAGCGAAAAGCTTATCATTAATGTCCAACAGCAGGAAAACGATGCCAATTATTGCATGATTGAAAACTATGCAAAAGTTACTATGGTATTTTCCAATATTGTGACATAGATGAAAGTTCATAATATCACAAAATATGTACAGGGCAGACAGCAGATAGTTGTCTACTAATATCTATTCTCCTTTTTTATCCTTAATGATACAACTCCTAACTTTTAGCTAGACACGCGATTACCCAGGGAGAGCTCGTTTCTCAGCCTCCCTGGCTGCTGAGGTGTGACCATGTAACTGAGCTCTGGACTGCACAGTGAGGCCAGGAGCAATGTGTGCTACTTCCTCGGTGTCTCCGCCTATTTCTGGAGATGCTCACATGCCTATTCTCATTCCTAATGATTGATTGACAGATGTGATAATGAGGGCCTGAATACACGCCATGGACCCAGAGCATACGAAGGGAGCCGTGTCTCACGTGTGGATGAAACCTCTGCCGAGAGGGACAGCCTCACCTAAGTCCAAGTGAGCCCATGAGCTGCTGAGGGTTGGAGGTCATCTGAGACTCAGTGCTCAGAAGGGCAGCTGCAGAGTTGCAGCAAGTTGCAACTTTACTCTAAGCCTGGCACCAGATCTTTCAGATAACTATGGCATTGTGGGCACTGGGAGCGGTATGAAGAGCTAAAGAAAGGACTCATAGGAATACAAATGGGTATTTATAAAGTGTGAATCAACGTGGACTCTTGGTTTTGTGGTCATTTTTCCTTTTGCCTGTTTCTGGGTTTTGCTGCCCCCCTCCATTCATGGGAGTTCTCCAGAAAAACAAAATATATCAAAATGTATATTATATGTATATTATATGTATATATGCATATGATATGTATACATATATTATGTAAAATACATTTTATATATTTAAATATATATGCAGATATATGTGTGTGTGTGTGTGTGTGTGTGTGTATGTGTGTATGTGTATATGAATTGTCTTATGTAACTGTGTGATTACGGAGGCCAAGAAATTCCACCATCTGCTGTCCATAAGCTGGAGAACCAGTGCTGTCATTCAATCTGGGTCTGAAGGCCTGAGAACCAGGAACTCTAATATCCAGGAACAGGGGAAGATGCATGTTCCAGCTGGAGTGGAGAGGAGGAGAATTACCTCCTTCTGACCTTTCTGTTCAGGCCCTCAAGGGGCTGGATTATGATGCCCACCCACATTAGTGAGGGCAGATCTAATTAGTCCAATGATTCAAATGCTCATCTCCTTTGGAAACACCATCATGGACACATCCAGAAATAGTGTTTTGCCAGCTACATGGACATCTCTATCCTAATCAAGTTGACACATACAGTTAACTATTGCAACCTGCCCCCAAATTCACATGTGGAAGTTCTAACCCCCAGGACCTCAAAACAACTTATTTGCAATAGGATCTCTGCAGATGTACTCATACACTCATGAATGTGGGCTCTCATTCAATATGGCTTGAGTCTCCAAGAGGACACACAGACACAGAAAAGAGGGCTCCGTGACAATGGACTACGTGATAATGCAGACTGAAGTGCTCCAGGTGCAAGGGAAGGACTGCAGGACTGCTGGCAGACCCCTGGAAGGCAGGGGAAGATCCTCCACATGAGCCTTCAGGGAGAGGTGGCCATGCCAACCCCTCCATTCTGGACTCCAGTCTCCCAGAACTATGAGGAAACATGTTTCAGTTGCTTTGAGTCATTTGTGCGGTTACAGCAATCCCAGGAGACCTGTACACTCTGGCCAGTCTCTTTGGAAACGGTCTTCTCAATCTCTTTAAGGTAAAGAAGCCACTCAGCTCCCTTTAGACCTGATTTCCCCCCCTCAGGAAGTCTCTCCATTCCTCTCCTTCTGGAAGGACCCAGGCCACTTGCCCTGACTGGACTTGTTCCCACACCCTCTGTACCCAGAGACTTCCATCCACCTCATGCCAATCTGAGAGCCCATCTTGCTTCTTTGACTTCTTGACTGAAGCCCCCCTTCATTGTGAAGTCATGAAAGGGACCTGAAGGATCTTTTTTTCTCCCTGAAATTTTGTTTCAAGTTGACAAATATTCAATATAACTAATATCCAGCAATTAAAATTTTGAAAAAGTAATAATTTTTCAAAAGAATAGCTATATACGACAACACACTCTCTTTTTCACTTTTAAAATTTTCCTACAGTATTGTACTACAACATTGACTTTCAGGAATATAACTCTGTGAATTTTAACACAGGTGTGATGCAGAAGTTATAGTACTCCTTGAGACAGCCCTCTAGAGTCACCCAAACCAGGCCCTGTCAACCACTGATGTGTCCTCCCTCCCTATACATAATTTTATCACTTCAAGAGGTGTATAGAGTGGAATCTAGCTAGGTGCAGTGCTCCATGCCTGCAATCTAAGCTACTCTGGAGGTTGATCACAAGTTCAAGAACAGCCTCAGCAACTTGGCGAGCCCTAAGGAACTTAGCAATTTTGTCTCAAAACAAAATTTTTAAAAAGGGCAAGGGATGCAGCTCTGTAGGTGTAGAGCACCTGCCTAGCATGTGCGAGGCCCTGGGTTCAACCCCCCAAATTGTAAATAAAAAAATACAAATAATAATAGCAAAATAATAATAATAGAACAAAATGGAATCTTATGAGATTGGCTTTTTACATTTTTCCCTCGGCCTGATTCCCTTGCGATCCTTTCAAGGTTTTGCATGCATGCACCTTTGTTTCCTTCAAAGCATTGGGCGTCATTCCATTGCATGGATGCACCAGTTCGTTTACTCACGTGCCCAGTGAAGAACTTCCAGCTCTTGGCCATTGGGAATACAGCTGCTGTAAATACCCAGCTACAGATTTCTGGGTGAAGGCAAGTTTTCATTGCTCCAGGGGAAGTGACCAGGAGTAGAACTGCTGGGTGGTGTGGTGCATGCATGCGTAGTTTTACAAGAAGCCGCCACACTGTTTTCATGAGTGACTGTGTCATTTTCCATTCCCACCAGCAACATGCAAGGTTCAGCTGCTCCACAGCCTCACCGGCACTTAGTGCTACCCGTATTTCCTATTTCAGCCATTCTAATACGTGCGTAGTGGCATTTTATGGTCTAATTTGCATTTCTCCAATATCTAATTATGTTGAACATCTTTTCATAAGCATATTCGCCATCCTTGTATCTTCTTTAAGAAAGCATCTGTTCTTTTGCCCGTTTTAAACTGGGTTTTGTTTTCTTTCTATTGAGAAAGAGAATTTTTCCCATATACATATTCAAATCTTTTGTCTGCTATAATTAGAAAATATTTCCCCCTTGTCTGTTGCTTGTCTTTTCAATCATCTAATAATGTCTTTGAGAAAGCAAAAGTTTTTCATTTTAATGAAGCCCAGTTTATCTTTTTTTTACCTTTTTTTTCCCTTTTGGTGTAATTTCTAAGAACAGTTCTTTATCCTTTGTGTAAATCTGTCTTGCAAATTGGTTCCCTATATATAGTGCCTCTCTGGCTCCTTCAAGATTTTCTTCTTTGCTGTTAGATTTCATTAGTTTGATTACAACGTACTTGGGTGTGGAATTCTTTGGGGTTACCCTGTTGAGGTTTTTCTTGGTTTCTTGAATCTGTAGGCTTATTCTTTTGTCCAACTTGGAAAGTTTAGACCATTATTTCTTCAAATGCTTTTTTCCTCCTTCCTGGCACTCCAACGCCCTGAATTTTAGACTTAAAGAATTGTTCCACTGCTCTCTGAGACCATTAACTTTTGTTCAACTTTTTTTCTCTCTCTCTGTTTTTAAGATTGGATAATTTCTACCTATCTATCTTTAGGTTCATGGACTATTTTCTCTGTCATTCCCAATCTGCTATTGAGCTTAACCCATTAGTTTATTTTTTGGTTATTATATATTTTTTAGAATTACTATTTAATTCTTCTTTATGTCTTTTATTTCTTTGCTGAGATTTCATAATTTTCCCAGTTGTTCTAGGAATGTTTGCCCTTGCTTGTTGTAGCCTGAGTGTAATAACTGCTTAACATGTTGCCAAAAAGTTATAATACCTGGGTATTAATTTGATAAGCTTGCCATAACAAAATACTACAACCTGAGTAACTTGAAAAACAAATTTCTTCCTCACCCTTCTGGGGATCAAGGTGTTGGCAGGCTGCCTTTCCTGCCAAGGACCCTGTCCTTGCTGGCAGACAGGGGTCTCCTCCCTGTCTCCTCACAGGGTCCTTTCTCTGCGAATGCTTCCCCAGTGCCACTTTTTGCGAGTCCTGATTTCCTCTTTTTATAAGGATGTTGGTTCATGTTGGATTAGTCTCTTCTAATGGACTGTAAGTCAATTACCTTTTCAAAGACTTTATTTATAAATACGTTTCCTATCTCCAAATACAATTGCATTCTGTGCTCCTGGGGATTAGTCCTTCAATGTATGCATTTTGGGGGGACAATTTAGCTCATAACACCATGTCATTTTGATGTTGCCATTTGTTAACTATCTTCCTATGTAGACTGAGGTTTTACTGAGTAATTTTGGATCATATCCTGCACCCTTGGCATGCTTGAAAGCTCTTGGCATTATTCAAATCCTATTAAAAACACAAATATTCTTTGCTTTAGCCAGCAACTGACCCAGTTAAGTTCAGGCTGCAAGTTCCAACCTACCCTCTATGGGTTGCAGGAATGTTGTCAGGTCCACTTTCAAAGGCTTTGCAGTTTCAAGCAGATCCATCCCACCTGTGCCTCCCTTGAGAGTCACCCGCGCGGCCCGTGTAGTGGCCTCAGTGTGTCCAGTCTCAAACTCTTTGGTATGTTGAGTAGGATCATATCTACGCATGCACAGGTTGTGGGTTAGCCAGGAGTTCATAAACAACTTTGTGGGGTTACTTTCAGGATATGCTCCCCCCTTGAAATCTGGGGGACTTGTTTTCTGGGGAGCCTTCCTTTTGCTCCTTCAGTTGCAACATTGGGGCTTTCGTCATATGACTCTGCCACCAGATTCAGGGCCCACTGCTGGGAGAAAGAATGTAAATTGAGGGGGAGCCCCCCATCTTCTTGAAATTATAGCCCCATGCTCAGGAAGGAAGGGCCCACCCCCCACCTTCAGTGGGCCCTGCTGAGGCCTTTGTGCCCACACCATGCGGTGGTCTGGGAGCTGGGGTATGAGAAAGCAGAAGAGAGAGGTGGGGGACCCCCTATTTATTTAAATGCTAGGCCTTCCCTTTTCACCCCCCGAGGCAGCAGGGAGGGCTTCTCCTGGAACTCTGCTCATAGCTGGATTTCAGGTGGAGGGAAACACACAGGAGGAAAAGTGAAGTCTTCACCCCAGCTTTGGGAGTGGATCAAATTCTGGTCTTTCTTCCCACTCATTCTACTGCTGTCTGTTTTCCAGAGTCCCCAGTACTGCTCCCCGCATTCTGTGCAGGTTTCATGGCCGTGTGGGTGCTCTAGGTGGAGATGGAGTGGGGAGCACTGAGTCATCCCACCAGGAGCGGGAGCCACCTGAAGTGGAGCCACGTGGAAACTGGGCAAGAGGAAGTCTGGAGCGCAGCCTCCCAGTGCTGAGGCTTCAGCACACACGCAGCTAAGGCGGAGGCCTCGGGTGAAGTGGAGGTGAAAACAGTGTTTCGGAGGGAAACGTCTAAAAATGTACAGAGGCCACAAAGGACACTGGTGCTCATGGTACTTGATTTCAGATCACAATGAATACTTTTATCTTCTTGAATGAAGATGACTGACTAGCAGCACCTTTATGCTTATGAGCAATGATCAGAGTGATTTTCTACTTGATGAAGTAGAAAAACAAAGAATAGGGAAGAGAATCCTTCTCAGGGAATTTAGAAGTCAAATGACAGAAAGAGGAATTCAAGAGATGGATGTGGATGGTGTCAAGGAGTCTGGGGCAGCTGAACACAGAGAGTGAAGAAGGAAAGAGGAGGAGAGCTGAGGTCTTCTCAACAGGACCAATGGAGCACAAGAACACGATTCAGGCTACTTTGTTGACCACATGGTGGCACTGGTGACATGAGACAGCTTAGTGCTCTCCTCTCCAAAACACGTGTTTTCCAACACATTAAGGTGCCTGAAGAAAACATAAAAAATCCAATTTCTATTTATATTTTACCTTTAAATATAAAAAGGTCCTACACCTTTCTACTACTTACTACATGGACTATGGGGGGCTCCATCACTTAATCAGTAGGTTGGATGATGGAGACCGTGGTATTATATATGGTTTGCACACACTTGCAAGGACGGGAGCCCCGCAGCTCAGAGGTTGGTACTGTCTGTTTTGTGCATTCATTCACTCTGATTGTATTTTGACACATGCCAGTTTTCATATTATTGGTGAAATGCATGCTACATGGTGTAATGTATGATATGATAAAATTCATACTATATTATTGATTTTAGCTAAACTAACTTTCTTAGAATGTACAAGTGACTTAACACATTTCCTGCAAAGGATTATAGGCCAATTGATACTAATAATTCAAGTCAAAGGTAAGAATAAGAAAATAGAAAAAGAAGATGTTACTTCTTTGAGTTTAGATTCTTTTTCAGTCACATTGTGGGGGAAAAGCAATGACTATTAGTGACACTTTCTTTTTTTGCTAAAAAATATAAACATTTAATTGATCTTATTGATATTAAAGCTATGCTTTTGATAATAAATGAAGAATACCTTTTGAATGAAATTCATGCCTTAGACAAAGAATTATGAAAATGTGTATTTAAAAATATTTTCATCATTATATGGATTTGTTCTGGAAATTGAAACTGATATATGTTGCATATGAAATTCTTATATTTTAATACTAAGGCTTTGAAACTCAATTTTTAATATATGTTTAAGAACGTTCCACAGGCAGACTTTTAAGTAGATTTTGAGACAATTTATTCAGAAATATAAATAATAAGTACCCTGCATACATGTGCACAAATAGTTTGACATTATGGAATATGGAAATTTATTGGTCAAATATCAACATAAAACCCAGAATTAATGGTGGATGGGTCCAAAAGGTAGGGACTATAATTTAATAATTAAAGTTAATAACTTGTATATGGATATGTTTTTCTGTATGGACAAATAGATCTGTTGTTTGAAAGTCATTAAAATTAAAAACTAAAAATAAATTTAGAACCAGGTCATTAAATCACTGAACCACAAAATGTTGTTTATAGACTTTCAAAAACAATGAATTTGTGGCATACAGTGGCACATGTCTGCAATTCCAGCAACTTGGGAGGCTGTGGCAGGAGGATCAAAAGCTCAAGGCCAGTCTCAGAAAGTTAGCAAGGCCCTGTCTCGAAATGAAAAATAAAGAGGACTGGGGATGTCAGTCAGTGGTAGAGCATCCCAGGGTTCCATTCCCAGCATCAAAAATCAAATACTATAACAACAACAACAAAAAATGAAACGTATTCAATCATATGCCCCTTGTTAAAATTAGCTAATACCTTAAGAGCAAAAAAATCTTCATATTATTAATAAGGAAGCTAATATAATATAAAAATTTAATTCACTTTCTATAAATTTGAGTATGCTTTAAAATAGACATAGTCATAATTACAAGTGACACTTTATGCATTGTCCTATGTAGAAGGCACTGATCAATGCATTTTAACTCTCACAATACCCAACCATGTACACAGTTAGTGTCCCGACTTAACAGATGGGGAAACTAAAGCACAGGTAGGTTAAGAAACAAGCACAAGACCAATAAGCTAATAAGTGACAGAGCCAAGATTTACTAGTACAGTAATGCATATATGTAAATTACTACATTTAAACAATAAAAAGACCAGTGGAAGTGTGGATTTAAAGTTTGGAGACTAAAACCCAAAAGCATGGGAGCAACATATGAATGTGTTCATGGAAAACTCACTCCAATAGATAGTATAGTATATTAGCATGTATAAAGCACGTGCATTATCTGATATAATTCCTACAGCAACTTTTGAGATAGTCATGTTAATCTCAAGAACACAGCATGATGAAACTATTGTCTAATGAATTTGGGATATAACGTTTAATATAGCACTTACCATGTCTGAGACTTAGGGTATTTTTAAATGTCTTTAAATTTGTTTTCTCATCTTCAAAGTGGGCAAAATAATACATGAACTTCGCAGAGCTATTGTGGAATTAAGTGGCAAGGTAGAATATAACATGGAGCAAGGACGTAGATTCAGCAGCTGAAGCGTCTGGGGTATGAATCCTGGTTCTGCCACTTATGAGATGCCACTTCCTTTGTTAAGTTATAATTGTTCTCTCTGCCTTTGTTTTACCATCTTAAAAATGGAACTAATAATACCTGTTAGGGGCTGTGCAAGGCGACTGGATGGGGGTAGGGCATCAAGCAACCTGCACATGCGGAGAAACAATGTATCCTTCGCCCAAACGAAGAAGCTATTCCTGGGCTTCAGGGTGACTGAAGGGGGGGGGCGGGCATCAAGCAGCCCTGCGCATGCGCAAAGAAACAATGTAACCTGCACATGCCCGAAGAAGTAGCCAATCAGGCGCTGACAAACAACTCCAGCCAATTGCAGGAGGACATGGACTTCTCGAGCCTCCCCTCCCCCACCCCGGAGTTAGAAAAACCCAGCAGCATAGAGGCCACGTGGGACTTCTCCAGCCTAGCACCCTGCTGGACCAGTGAACCTCGCCCAGGAGCGTCCCGCTGTTTGGTTTCCATTGTCTGTTCAGCTTACCCCAGCCTGATCTTACAATACCACCGACCATACATGGCTTTTTGTGTGCATTCCTTTAAGCAATGTATTTAGGATCTATCAGCTACAATATTCTCAATAAATGATGGCTAAGATTTGCAAATATAAAATGCTCATCCCAGACTAGGCACTCAGTGAATAACAACAGCATGCAAACATTATAACCACTGGAGCTTTGGTCATGATTATGCAATTAAGAAGCATCTAGGTCTCCTGCTCCTGGGTTCCATACTGTCATCCCCTGACACTTACATGCACAGGTAGGATAATTCTCTTTTGAGGAAGGCAGGCCTAGTCTGTTCCTGGAGAGAGCAGAGTGTGCGCTTGCTTATCCAGTAACTTTCAAGACAGTAGTACTGGAATCTGAGCAGGATTTGGAGCCGGGAAGCCTTGGAGGAGGGAATTCCAGGATGAAGTTGGGACACAAGGCCATGGGACAGGAAAGAGAATGCATACTTAATGGGAGAGTGATGAGAATGTTCAGACTGAAGCAGAGTTTCATTTCATTTTTTTTTATTTTGATTGATTGATTGATTGATTGGGACCAGGGATTGAACCCTGGGACACTTAACCAGTGAGCCTCATCCCCAGCCATTTTCATTTTTGTTTTTGAGACAGAGTCTAGCTAAGTTGCTGAGGCTGTCCTTGAACTTGATATCCTCCTGCTTCAGCCTCCTGAACCATTGGGATTATAGGTGTTCACCAGGCATAGCCAGAGCTACACATTAGAAAGATTAGCCTGGGGAGTTATTCAGGGAGGATTAGAAGGGGAGAAAATGTAAGAAGAAGTCGAGACGTCAAGGGAAGAGTTGTGTTCACTCAGACACAGTTCAGGTCCAGAACTGAGGGAACTGCTAAGGGAACAGAAAGGAGGTGAGAAGTGAAAGACACATGAGAGGGCTGCAGAGTTTGGAACCAATTAAGTGAAGGGTGGAAAAATGGAAGGGGACAGAACGACTTGACATCAGCATTTGCATCTCAGTTGGTCTGGCACATATTGTGACATTGAGAAATAGGAAAGTAACTTTTATAGGGCCCACGAGGGCTGTGACTTTAACACTGAATTTGAATCAACAGAGAAACATTAAGTAAAATGTCCAGTGAAATTTGGAAAACTCAGATTGCCCAGGTCCCAAGATAGAGAATTGGAAGAGTCATCTGGACAGAAGAAATAATTGAAGGAGTTCTTGATTATCCAAAAAAGATTTGGAGTGGAAAAAGCTCATTTGAATAACTTCATACAGAACAAACATCAATATTTAACAAGAAATAGTAAAAAAAAAAAGGTTAAATTGGGACTTCAAAGGAAACTAATAATCACAATTCTATGCACTTTTTATTCAAAATAATTTACACTAATTTTAACTGTGCATTCATTCTTAGAGTGCACATGGAATGGATTGATTTTTTTGTAATTGCAATAAACCCAACAAATTTGCACACTCATCTATTATAAAAATTCTTCACTGTGTTTTACTTAAAAAAAAAACACACACACATAGAAGTATATTTATTTTCTCTCTTTTTGTCTTCCCAAAGCCTTTTTTAAAAAAATGAATGACTATTTTCTTGATTAGAATTTTGTCTGGTCTTTCATGTACAAATTACACATAGTGAAGTAGCCAGTCTCAGCCTCTTGAAAGTAGACTAAAAATTTAGATTCTTCACAGGCCATCCAAACAGAGTGTCCATTTACAATTTTATGATCGTCTTCCCTGAGCTTTTTTAAACTACTCCTCTAAAAAATGTAATAAAATATACCTAATGTAAAATTTACCATCTTAACCATTTTTAAAAGTACACTTCTGTACATTAAGTATCCACATCGTCCTGCAATCAATGTCCAGAACTTTTTTATCTTGTGAAATGAAACTCTATGCTCACCACAAAGCAACTACTCATTTCCCCTTCCCTAATCCCTGGCAGACAACATTGTACTTTCTTTTACCATGATTTGATACTCTGGATTTTTCCTGAAAGTGGAATCAATCTTGCAGTTTTTGTGTTAATGTGATGAACTTATTTTCCTCAGCACACGCCCCTCTAGGTTCACCCATTCTGCAGCATGGGTCTGAATTCTCCCCTTCAGGGGTGATTGGGATTCTGTTGTATGGGTATCCCACATTGTGCTAATCCATTAACCTAACCCTGGGCCCTTGGATTGCTTCCACCTTTGACTGCTGTCAATAATGCTGCTGTGAACACATCCATCTCTCATTTTTGACTCCTTTGGGTATTTACTTAGAAGGGGAATCACTGAATCATCTGATAATTCTATTTTAAATTTTCTGAAGACACTCTATGCTGTTTTCCACAGCGATGATTCCATTTTACATTCCCACCAGCTGGGCATGAGAGTTACAATTTCCCCACATCCTTATCCACACTCGCCATTTTCTGATTTCTCTTTTTTTGGTTGGCCATTCTAATGGATGTGAGGTGGTATCTCATTACTGTTTTCATTTAATTTCCCTAATGATGAGTGATGTTGAGCATCTTTCATGTGTTTATGGGCAATTTCCATATCTTTTTTCAAGAAATCCTTTCAAGTTCTTTGTCTATTTTTGAAATGGGTTTTCCTTTTTGTCTTTGAGTCTTAGGAATGCTCTATGTATTGGGCATACAATACAAACTCTTTATGAGTTTGCAAATATTTTCTTTATTCTAGAGGTACAGCTGGGTCATATGGTGGTTCCATGCCTAGCCTTTTGAGGAACTTCCATATTGATTTCCATTGTGGCTGTACTAATTTGCAATCCCACCTACAGTGTAAAGGATGCACAAAGGTTTTTAACTGATTTAGCACATTTTTGTCTGTTTTTACTTATGTGGCCTGTACTTTTGTTGGCATATCCCAGACAACTGCCAAAGCCAATGCTGTGAA
Organism: Glaucomys volans; assembly: GCA_020662805.1. Classification (NCBI taxonomy): domain Eukaryota; kingdom Metazoa; phylum Chordata; class Mammalia; order Rodentia; family Sciuridae; genus Glaucomys; species Glaucomys volans. The sequence goes on along the minus strand of JAJEJO010000467.1, from coordinate 820,852 downwards.
ACTTTTTCATGTGGTTTTTTCTTAGAATTTTATAGTCTTAGGTCTTACATTTGGGTCTTTGATTGAGTGGAGCTAATGTTTTATGTAGGATAAGTTAGTTGTACAACTTTATTTTTCTGTGTGTGGCTATCCAGTTTTCCCAACACTCATCATTGAAAAGACTTCTATCTTCATTAGACAGTCTTGGTGTCCCTTGTCACCTGACTATATATTCAAGGGTTTATCTCTGGTCTCTCATTCTCTTTACTCATCTTCACATTAGTACCCTGTTGATCACATTATCTATGCTCTGAGCTTGAGGTTGGCAAGTCTTCTTTTTCAAGATTGTTTTGACTATTCAGGTCCTGTGTTTTACAGTAGAATTATAAAGATGGAAAGTTTTGCAGAAATTTTTTTCCCCAAAGACCTCTCCTAACTTTTTGATATTTAAATCACTTGAAGTCACTTATGCATCATCGTCCTGCACATTTCTCTTCATTTTTTAACTGGAGAAACTCTTCCAGCTTCTCATATGTAAGTGACTTCAACTGTGCTCAGATGCTGTGAAATCCTGAATCTTTTACAAAATGTGCAGTTTTACTTTGAAGTAGATTTGCTAGTATATCTTCTCGGTTTGAGCATTCATTCAGACTGACTTGCTTGTCTCCATGGGCGAGGAGATATTTGTATTAAGAAGGGAGGAATATTTGAACAGACACTAATTTTTATAAATTGTTAATTCTTTAGTCAGTATTTTTAGAGAATTATACTTGATGAGTTTGGGAATTTTGAATACTTAGGTAAAGATAATTTCACTACTGATGCCATTGGAATGGAAGTGTTATCAGAGTCAAGTGTTTTGAAAGAGTTGGACAGAAAAATCAAAGAGGCCATGAAACCACTAACTTTTAGAGGATTGTGGAGAAAAAGATTTAAAGTCATGTCACCATGCTTGACACAGTTGCTGGAGAAGGAGCTTCTAGAAAGTAGGAGAAGAATTTGCCTAATTTAACGTTTTTTAAAAAGGCAGGAAAGAGGAAATTTTCAGGTTCGTTATCTTAGGAAGACTGGTTCTTGAGGAAACAGACTCTCTTGTTTGGATGTGGATCATAACTAGGAGAGAGATACAATAGGATCTTGGGTTTCAGTTTCTATGAAGAGGAAGGGGAAGGTGGGTAAGGAGATGGCTCTCACTGACTTGCACACCTTATATTTGCAAGGACTTCTGCAAAAGAGTGATTAGAAACCATAGAAGTTTCACAGCTTTGATTTTATATTTGAACCCCATTCTATATCTTTTTCCTGTGACCTCTAAATACTCCTGGCTTTGGTCCCGGCCAGCACTCATCCACCTTGACATTAGTTCATCACATCTGAAGTATTTCCTCTAAAACCTATTTACAATTTAAAGGAGAATTCTATAAATCCAATGGAACCGTGTACCACAAAAGGTCTGACTATATAATGATGACATTTTGAACAAAGTCATCAAGTCATATGATTTTATTCATTCACCTTCATTCATTTCTTTTAACATTATTTGTTGAAGGATCTGTGTACTTGGTACCATGTTGGGTTGAGAATAGAAAAACAAACAGGTTTTAAGGAGTTTATTCTCTAAGTGATTCTTCATCTAGGAGGCAACAGCCCTTTTCTGCTCATATTTAAAAATGTGTGGAGCAGTTTGGGTTGTTCCCCTGACTTGGGGAGCATTGTTTTGGTGTTGAGAGGGAAGGGGTTCTAGGTGCTCTGGACAGATTTGCATGAATAATTGACAGTCCTGATCAGCACTGCTAACCATTTATTATAGACCTGCAATGTGTTCAGCACTTTGCCTTTATTTTCTAACTAAGCCTTACTGTGAAACTTTGCAGTGGATACTCGCTCCATTTTTCTGAGTAGCCTGAAGGACCCTGGAGACTTCTCTGAGGTCATGTTACTAGTGAGTAGTACAGCCAGATTGTAACCCTGTCCCTCTAGGGGCAAAGGAAGCTTTCCTTCTACTTTCTGAAAGTTCGATGATTTGTGTCTCTAGAGTAAACTGACAGTAGACAGTTTAACAGGAGAAAGGCATACAGATGTCCCTGCTTGTGTCTAGCAGCTTCACAGAGCAGGACTCCCTGGGCTGGGAGGTAGAAGCTTGAACAGCACCGTGAGTTACAGAAGGTCTCTCGGGTAGAATAGATGGTGTGGACCTTTAGATTCTTTTCCGTGAGTTAGTCTTCTCCACTTGGTTAGATTATTGGTAGGGGATTCAAGACAAGTACGTTACTTGTGGGGGAACCTCCCTTGGTCAGATAAGGAAACTTCAGAGCAAGCGCTTTCCTGTCTTCCAAGAGGGAAGAAGAGTGAGGCGCGGAGAAGAAGGGATCAACAAGGCCTTGGTTCTTTGTTAGCACAAAGCACTCAGTATGCCAAAATGGCATACTATGGGGGTACTATTTCCTGACCTAGGTCCTACCCCAGAAGCCACCATCCTAACAGTTACACAATGTAGCTTCTTAAGCTAAACATAAGACAGAGCCTAGAGATCCTCATAGAACCACCAGAGAGCACCAATAATCATTTCTTTGTATTCCTTTCTTATATCTAGTACATAGATTCCACACATCCTCTGACTTTGATTTTATTTAGTCTAATCCTTGTTTTCACACATGAAGAAAATGGGACTTAAGAAGACTGTGTTCTTTGTTTTTTTTTTTTTTTTGAACCAGGGATTGAACTCAGGGACACTTGGCCACTGAGTCACATCCCCAGCCCTATTTTGTACTTTATTTAGCAACAGGGTCTCACTGAGTTGCTTAGGGCCTTGCTAATCACGATCCTCCTGACTCAGCCTCCCAAGTCGCTTGGATTAGAGGCATGCACCACTGCGCCGGGCTAGAAGACTGTGTTCTTTGTATGTGGCAGAGTCGAGATTAGATTTCAAGGAAGAGAGATGGCTATTTGCAAGCTCCGGACTGTTCCACCAGCCTATCTCAGCTTCCTACTCTCCTGGTTGCTCAGGACCTGGCGTCTATTTACACCAGTGGTTGGCAAACGTTTCCTGTAAGTGGCCAGATAGTAAATATTTTAGGCTTAGCAGGCCATATGGCGTCTGTCACAACTACTCAACCCTGCTACGTTGGAGCAAAAGTAGCCATAGATCCTCCTAAGCTAGCAGGCACGCTGTGTTACAATAAAACTCGACATACAAAAGCTCATGGTAAGCCAGGATGGGCCTGTGGACTACAGTTTACAGATCCCCGCTCTTTCCTCAGTAGTGGACTTCTTTCTTTGAGATTAGTATATGCTTGAATCATCATGGGTAGCTTGAAATAAGACCGGTGAACATTCAGAACAGTGTTGCCCAGGCTGATCATTCATTGGATTACTGGGGAACTAGGTGGAAAATGTGTATTTCTGAATCCCACCTTTTTGATTCAGAATACCTGTGGAAGAACCCCAATGGCTTTATTTTTGACCCTGAGCTCTGATGCACAACAAAGTTTGAAAACTATGAGTTTACAGCCTCAGTAGATAACTCAACAAAGAAGGAATGTTAACGAAATCTCTGTAATTTCAGGGTCACCCACAATTTCAGCTCTGTGCTGAAAACTCTGGTTTACCGAACGCTATGTCCACTTCATCTTGAACCTCATATCTTCTCACCCTTTCCCCATTTTTTCAGAGGCAGACACATTTAAGTAAAAACAATCACCATTAGAATACTAATGACCCATAAGCTAATGTAAGGATATTTATTCAGCCGAAAGTGACTACCAGTGAAATCCTGTTTTCTAAACTGTGCTGCTGTAATCCAATTTGGGTCTTTCAACCCCTGGTGATTTTTGTTTCATTTTGCTTTGTGATAAGTGGAAACCAAGCTTGGTTGCTGGGGGCTGGTAAACGAGGAAAATAGCACTGCCACCACCATAGGCAATTTTGGGTTACAATGAGTCACTAAATCTCCATAACCATGGGGTGGCTCTACATGATTCTCTTGTTAATTGAATTTTTTCCCCAAATAGAATGGGAGCTTATTTTGCATCAACATGATTCTGTTGTGTGGTGATTGCTGATAAAATCAGCTAAATTAAAGATGTTTCAGCTTCCAGCGCCATGCATAGGTATGACTACGGAGAACAAGGACTAATTATGAGTTTTGCAGGAAGAGACAGAAAAAGATGGTCCCACTCACTGCATTGTGTGAAAGAGGTGGTTGGGAGCATCTCTCCATGGGATTGATGTTATGCCCTCCTCAGTGCATCGTATGGGAGAAGGTCCATGACACTCACATGTCTCACTACTGGTGAGCAGAACTGTCAACATCTGGTGAGGGTGGTGTGCACCAACTTCCTGAAATTATTTCAAATTTCCCTTGGTAACTAATAAGCATCTTGGAGGGAGGTATTCAGAGACTGCAAATTAACTGAGTTGAGCTGTCTGAACTGTTTCTGCTTACAACACTTTTGATACCAAATGTGTGAAGTCTTTTCCACACCAACAACTAGTTCTCCGATGCTCTGGATATCTGCTTGGGGTCCTAGAGATCAACTGAATTCTGACAGTAAGAAGTTGGAGTGAAAGTTGGACCCCTAGGTCTAATGGTTCAGTCCCACAAGATTGTCCTCCCTTCTGAAGCTAGTAACAAGTTTTGCTTCTTAGCTACAAAGTTAAGGTCCCCCTCTTCAGAGTCCATTATTTGCTAGAATGGCTTATGAAACTCAGGAAAACAACTTGCTGTTACTGGTTATAAAGAGCATTACTCAGGAATAGCCAAGTGGAAGAAATGCTTAAGGCAAAGGATGGAGAAGGGGCACAGAACCTTCATGCCCTCTGGGTACCGCCCTCCTGGAGTCTCAGTCAGGATGCTCTCAGAACTCTGGTTTAGGGGTTTTAGGGAGGGTGACTTCCATGGGAAAGACTGACTGCATCACTGACTACGGGTGATTGGCTCAACCTTCAGCCCTTTCTTCTCCCTGGAGGCCCAGGAGTGCAGCTCAAAGCTCCAAACCTCTAATCACCCATTGGTCCTTCTGGCAACCAGATCCTATTGTTGTACCCAATGAAAATAAGATCATCCAAGCCGATCACGTAAAGCCAAAAGAAGCCTTTATTTTAAGCTGGCCAGCAACGATCACCCTTACGCCTAAAAGCGGGGTGCCGGGGATCTCGCATTAGTTCTTTTGTTTCCAACTTTTATAGGGTGCAGGAAGGGATTAGGGTGGGGCTATAGAGTGGGGAAGGGATTGGGGTGGGCTATAGGGAGGGGATTTGGGATTAGAGTGGGACTGACTCTCCCAATCACGCTGGAGAATCTCCCTGGGGAGCACCAACATTTTAATCTGTTTTCTGTTGCTATAACACTATCCTGAAGCTATCTAGGGGCTCACAAAGAGTCACCTTATTGGGAAAAACTCAGGGGGTTTATATGAACAAGTAAAAGAGTTTCCTATCATGATTATCACTCAGGTAATTACCAAGGCCCAAAAATAGATCTAGATATATTCTACAAAACGTATATGTATTAAATGTATATATGTCATATGCTATAAATATAATAGTATTCTTTTTAATGCCATGATTGGTTTTGAGGAAATATGGAAAATGGATGCATTTGAGATAAGGGGAAACGCTGGGTAGAAAGGCAGAGGCGAGCTGGCCCAGGCAGGGGCTCCCTCATCTTCTTCCTTATCATGATTTCCAAAGGCCCTGAGCTCAGGACCACAGGAGAAAACAAGGCCAGGAAGTTCAAGTTGTGCAAGCATCCTGTTGTCCAAGGCACTGAACAACCAGCAAACCCCAGTGCAGACTCCAATCTTGTAACCCAGAGACCCGCAGACTCAAGCCCCAACCAATACTTTTAAAAATCAACCTGCTCCCCATTTCTGCCCATAAAGCAGGACAGTGGGTCCTCTCAGGTGGCACCCTTCCCCTCCCAGTGCCTCTATTCCACTTTTTAAAAAAAAATTTTACAGACTGCATTTTGATTCACTGTACACAAATGGGGTATAGCTCTTCATTTCTGGTTGTGCACAATGTAGATTCACACCATTTGTGCAATCATACATGTACTTAGGGTAATGATGTCTGTCTCATTCCACCATCTTTCCTACCCTCACCCCCTCCCCCTCTCATTTCTCTCTACATAATCTAAAGTTTCACTTTTTCAATAAAATTCCCACTCACTTGCTTCCCTCAGCTTTCTAGATGTTCCTTCTTGGAATTGGAGCAGCAGGAACCAGATCCGATTCCTGGCAGTAACACATCTAGTTATTTGCATACAAATGGTGCATCTCAAAGCAATTGATGGGGAATGTGAGTGAGTTTACCTTTAATTAATCCAATGCTCCCTCATTCAGGCAGAGGTAGTGGCTCACCTAAAGACTGTTTGCAAAATTAATTGGGAAGCCACGAGGCTGAGATGGCCCCAGGGCTCTCATACCTGGTGTGAAGCAAGTAGAACTTCCTACCTAGGGAAAGGAACCTGAATGCCAAGTCAATCAAAGCCCCAACAAACCTCACCTAGGCACTTTCCACTTGAACCAGTCAAGCAACTGTCTTGCTTCTGCATGCTCCTTGTGGCTGGATAGTGCCCAACTCATGAATCCCTGTGTGTTGAACTCTCAAAAATTTTAAAGTGCTAAGCTTATCTTTCAACAAGACCAACCTAGAATAGTCTTAGAATGTGAATAACCTCTGGCCCAGCTCACTTCTCCTCTCACATTGCTTCACACCTCCCTACCACCCTTAGTTTATCATCTACCCATCAGTTCTGAGGGTTTAACCATAGTCTATAGCACAATTCATTCCTGTCTTTCCCTTCTTCCATTCATGAAAGTAACTCTCCGGTCAATTCGGGTTTCTTTTTCTCCCATTCTCTAATAAGAATTCCATTTTCACATCCTGTTCATGGATTTTTCTGGGACACAGAAATGTAAGAATAAATTGAGAAATGGGAATGAGAAAATGGGCACAAAGGGGAAGAAGGGGCCAATTCCTGGGCTCTCTTCTGGTAGAGAATCCAGAGAAAGAGAAGTAAAGAAAAACAAATGTCAAAGATGCCATTGATATGCATAATAAAAACCTAAGATTTGAGTAGCAAGCAAAAAAGGCTTGATACACTTAGTAGGTTGGAGACCATTTGGGGAAATGATATATATATATGTATTTGACTTTTTATTTTAAAATAATGAAGACATAGAAAATTTGAAAACTAGTACAACATTCCCTTGCATGCTTTACCCTGCATCCTCGCAGGTTTACATCTTGCGTATTACACTATGGAAGTCAGGAAATTGAAGCCGATACTATATTCATTCATCTATATATTCTATTTGAATTTAGCAGTTGTCTCATTATTATCCTTATCTGGTCCAGGAGTCAATCTAGAATCCCACATGGATTCAGTTGTCACATCTCCTTAATCTCTCCAATCTTTGACAGTTCCTCTGGTCCCTCTTCCTCCTCCTCCTCCTTCTCCTCTTCCTCCTCCTCCCTTTTTGGAGAAGAGAGGTATGGTACTTGGGATTGAACCCAGGGCCTTGCACAGACCTGGTTAGAGTTCTAGTGCTCTACCATTGAGCTGTATCCCCCAACCCTCCCTTCTTCCCTCCCTCCCTCTGCCCCACCCATATATATGTAGACATGTTTTTGGAGACAGGACCTCACCTAAGTTGCTTAGGTTGACCTTGAACTTGTGATCCTCCTGCCTCAGCCTCCAAAGTACCCAGATTACAGGTGACAACCACCATACCTGGGTCCATCCTTCCATCCTTCCTTTCTTCTATGATCTTGATGCTTTAGAAGAATACAACCCTAGTAAATTTGTAGATGGCCCTTCAATCTGGGTCTCTTTGCTTAAACTAATATGCTTTTGGCAATATAACTACAGAAATTAGGTTATCTCCTTTGTCCTTTCCTTTGCATCTAATTGGAAAGAAAATGAGTTCAATTTATCCTGCTATTGATGATACTAATTCTGATCACGTGGCTAGGTTGCTGTGTGGTGGGGCTTTCCGCTGAAACCAGATTCTTAGGGCTCCTAAGCCTCTTGTGGGGAGACACATGACTGCAAGTGTCCTGTTTCTCCTCACCCTGTCACTCTAACTGCACCATCCATCAATGATTCCCCCGCAGTGATGCTTCCTGAGTGTGTACTAATGACCATTTTTTTCTCTCCATCCTTCCTCATACAATTATTAAGCAAATTCTATAAGGAAGAGCTGTCCCTTCTTCCTCATTTAATATTCAATTATTTATTGATATCAGTATGAGTTCATGAATATTTATATTAGTGTGAGGGTTATAATCCATCACTACCGGTATTTATTTTGTTACTCAAATTGTCCCAGATTTAGTCACTGGGAATTTATTCAAGGTAGCTGCTGTGTTTTTTTTTTTTGACATGTCCTCATAATTTTCAGAGTATTTCCTTATTTTCTGACATCATAAAATATCTGAGGCTCTTCTCACATTCTCCCTGATCCTGCTTTGGAATCAACCACTTTTCAAGACTTTCTGTTTCCTTTTATCAAAGAGATGATATTTAGAAACCAAGGTATGGGCACTAGATATATTTGTTGCCACTCAAGTACAATTGATTCTAAAGCTTCTTATCAGACAGAAGTATAGAACATGTGCATATGTATGCATGCAACACTTGTAAATTTATTTCCCTATGCAGATGTGTATATATGCATGCGCACACAAACACAAACACACACACACACACACACACAGAGGCATAGAGAAAATTATGAGATCATACCAATACTTCCAGCTCCAATCCAACATCCTGAAACTCTTTCTCCCTTCTGTTTACAACTCTTTTCTACAACAGTGAGAAAACTGTCATTGTATTATCCACAGCATAGTCGCTTTATTTACTCACTTATTGTAGCATTTCTAATTTGCACCTGTGTTTGAAAAAAGCATGCTCCTAGAGGATGTCTGTACAGAACTCCATGTGTCACCAGCCCTCAGTTGCAGCCACAGTACTGATTTCCAAGTTACTTGGGTCACTTCTTTCCCACTCTCTTCCTCAGTTGTATTATCCCTTGGTGATGCAGTTCAGATCATTCGCTACTATTGGCATTCCAGGTAGATCTCCTGCCCCCTATGTCCTGGTAGTCTTTAATTATTTAATTAATTTGTGAGTGCAGGAAACCTTGCCAAGTTTGAAGAGTCAGAGCTGAACGGGAGGTTTGTTCAGAGAAAGGTTGCTCCCTGCCCCAACTTGCTTTCTGCCCATCAGGCTCTCAACCTCTCTCTTTAAGTAACTCATCTCTCCTGTGTCTGGCTTCTCTTTCTTGTATTTCTTCTTCATTTCTGAGCAGATACATGCTTTATTTCTTTTTTTATATTTTTTAAATTTTATTTGTTCTAATTTGTTGTACATGACAGTAAAATGCATTTGTACATTTTGATAGATCATACAGAGTATAATCTCTCATTTTTCTGATTATACATATTGTAGGATCACATCGGTCATGCAGTCATGTAGGTACATGAGGTAGTAATATCTATTTCACTCTACTGTCATTCTTTCTCCCATGCCCTTCCCCTCCCTTCACCCCCCTCTACTTAATATAAAGTAACTCCATTATTCCCTATCCCCCCTCCCTTATTGTGGATTAACTTCTGCAGATCAGAGAAAACATTAGGACTTTTTTTTGCGGGGGTTGGCTTATTTAACTGAGCATAACATTCTCTAACTCCATTTACCAGCACATGCCAGAATTTCATTCTTCTTTAAAGCTGAGTAATATTCCTTGGGGTATGTGTGTATATGTGTGTGTGTGTGTGTGTGTACATTTTCTTTATCCATTCATCTTTTGAAGGGCATCTAGTTTGGTTCCACAGTTTAATATTATGAATTGAGCTGCTATAAACATTGATGTGGCTGTGTCACTGTAGTATGTTGATTTTAAGTCCTTCTTCCTAGCATAAAGGGTAGTATACACCAGAGAAAGTATTTGTACTTTTCTTTCTTCACTTAAAAGTAGATCTTTAGGGGCTGGGGTTGTAGCTCACAGTGGTAGAGTGCTCACTTAGCATGCATGAGGCCCTGGGTTCTATGCTTAGCACCACATAATAATAAAATAAAGGTACTGTGTCCACCTAAAACAAAAGAAAATTTAATAAAAAAAATAGATCCTTAAAGCCATTTCATGTCAGTTCATAGAGATCTTCCTCAATTGCTTCATGGCTACACAGTAATCTTAAGTGTGGATATACCACGCTTTATGCAATCACTCTCCTGTGGATGGGCATTTAAGCAATGTCCAATACTTTGCATGTGCAAAGAGTGTTGCAATAAATAACCTTGTGCATGTATTTTCATATTGTTGGAGGTAGAGCTTATGGATAGATTCTTAGAAGTGAGGTTGCTGTGTCAAAAGATAAGTGCATATGATATTTTGTTAAAACCTGCCAAATTCCCTTCTAAAAGGACGACATCAATTTGCATTTACACAGGCACCATGTGAGGGAAACTGTTTTCTTTGGAAGATTATTTAATGCAGGGGGCTGGGCCACATGGGCTCCTGAGATATAGAGACTTTTTCTTCAGTTTAATAGCTGTTGAAATGTTTTCCTGCTTTGTTCTTCTTTATATATAAGCTAACAGTTCACCGTGACCTTGGGGAAGGTACTTTCATTCAGCCAAGCTTACAAATGTAAAATAATAACTTAAAAATGATTTTAAATAGTAAATGAGATCACAGATCCAATAAGCATAGTCCAGTGCCTGGCAGTTAGAGTGGGGGATGCGTTACATGCTTAATGTATATTTAGTGAGATGAAAGTTTTATTTCCTCCTGGCATCTTTGCATAAATACTTAAAGTCAGACCTGGTGGCGCATGTCTGCAATCCCAGTGGCTCAGGAGACTGAGGCAGGAGGATCGTGAGTTCAAAGCCAGCCTCAGCAAAAGCGAGACACTAAGCAACTCAGTGAGACCCTGACACTAAATAACATACAAAATAGGGCTGGGGATGTGGCTCAGTGGCCCAGTGCCCTGGAGTTCAATCCCTGGTACTCCCCACCCACCCCTACCAAAAAAAAAAATACTTTAAAAAATGGCCCTTCTACCTTGTGGCTCTCCTGTGTTGGTGCCTGAAGATATCAAGACTCGCCCTTAATTCTCCTGTCCCAGTTGTGGCACACCACCATTCCAGAATCTCAACTGAACCAATGGACCAGGATGCTTATCAAATCCGCTGCCTCCTCTCCATCCCTGAAGCCTCCACCTGGAAGCATTGCTACATCTTTGTTCTGGGCTTGGGCATAGTCTCCTAACTAATACTCCTGCCTCTGTTCTTTCTCTTCCAATTCATTCTTTACAGGGTTGCCAGGATCCTCCATGCCATTTCCGTTTCAATAAACCCTTTTTTCCTTTTTGAATCCACATTGTTTTATAACCTCTCATTTCCCCTGCACTGGCTTGGATGCTCCTTGGGTGCTGGGCTGTTATTCCATTGCCCTAGAAAACCCATCCCTATTTTTTTAGCTTAGTGACATCTTGGAGAAATTTGAGCTTTTCTACCTAACGCTACCCTGAGAGGGCTTCCCTGACTGCTTCATACCTGCTCGTGACTTTGAATAAACCACTGTAGCTCTTATGACAGCGTATTAAACTTAGCTTTATTTGCATTTTTTGGTATTCCCCATCCCCAACCTTGGATTTGAAATACAAAATCTACATTTCAATTATCCTTGTTCATCTGGCACAGTATACAATGGTCCCTAGGTAACCATGAAGGACTGATTCCAGAACCCCCAAAGACACCAAAATTCTTGGTTGCTGAGGTCCCTGAACTTTGAACATCCTCCTGGGTACATTAAATCATCTCTGTATTGCTAATAATAAATTAATATAATGCAAATTCTACATAAATTGTTGTTTTGCTGTGTTGTTTAGGGAATAAAAACAAGATAGAGTCTTTATATGTTCAGCAGAGATGCAATTTATTTATCAAATACTTTCAGTCTGCAGTTGGTTGGACCTGTGGAGGCAGAACCCGCAGACACAGAGGGCAGACTTGGCTCTCAGCCTCCTCAGGTCGACCTTCAGCAATGCTCTGATAATTGTCTTGCCATCCTGAAGACTCTATGCAGAGCCTGGATCACAGAAAGCAATCAACACACATCACTAAGTGTTTGCTCTGGGCCATGTGTCAGTTGGAGAAGCAGCTCCAGTTTTCTAAAGGCAGAAGGAGCTTGTTCTTTGCACTCACAGGAGGGACACTGAGCTTCTTCCACCAGTGTTATTTCTTTGCTCATATTTAGCTGCACTGGGATCCCAAGGCCAGGCGAACGGTACTGAAAACTGCAGAGCTTTTTATGCACGGTCTTAACAGGAGTTGTCTGTGCCTCTTTAACATGAAGTGTTGGAGTTATTTTAGTCTTGTTAGTCTTGGTTTATTTTGGGTAGTCAGATGAACGCTGATCCATGTGTCTTACACCAGTGGTTCTCAATTTCCCCCCCAGTGCTTTGTCCTACACTACACTACATTTGTAAAGTCGTCAGACTAGGGCCTGGAGGGATTAAAAACAAGGTCAGAAGTCTCTGCAAAGATCATCAACACAGTCCCCCCTCTGCCCTTTATCTAAGCAAACTTACTCCTTAGAAGGAATGAGCTAATCTGAACTGCTTTTGAGAAAGTCTGCTAGCACCCCTCATCTTATGTAGTTTTATATAAAAGACCAAGAATTTAGACATCATCACAGTGCATATATTAGGATTGCAAGGATAAGTGCTTTGCAGAATATGTGAGGAGGGTGATGTTTAACTTAAGAAAGAGAAGGCCTGTAGGGATGTGCTTGCTGTCCTCTAATATTGTCTGTGTAATTGGGAACAAATGTGATCTGTTGTTTTGAGAAGGCAAAGTTAGGTCCCATGATTGGGTGAAACGAGGAGGATGATTTAGCTCCGACCTCGGGGAAGGATATGCATCTACTATGCATCTACTGTGCTTAGGCGTGGTAGGTAAGATATCTCATTATACACCCCGTCTTTGCATGTTAAAGGTTGTCGTTCACTTACAGGAAAGGAAAGATTTGGAGATTAACCTGCTAGGGTTGCCCTGCTCACAGAGGCAAAGCCGTATTTGAGCCCTGGTCCTATAAGAGGGAGTTTGTGACCTGTATCCTACGCCTCCCTGCTTCTGCATCGATGATGGAGCTGGGTTACTCCCTTACCCTGGAGCATTCTGTGCACCCATGACCCCCCGATCAGGGAATATGTTCAGGCAGAGTGTGTAACCTCAGTAATTTCTACATCAGGTATAAGGTCACACCAGATGACCTTGAAGACCCCTTCCAATTATCAGACCCTGTGCTTCCAGTTCAAACAGTGGAGAAGGAGCGGAATGCACCAGGCATGGTGGCATGTTTATAATCCCAGCTACTGGGGAGACTGAAGCAGGAGGATAGTGAGTTTGGGACCAGTCTGGACAACTTAGTGAGACCTGTTTCTAAAATTTTAAAATTAATTAAAAAAAAAAAAAAAAGAAAAGAAAATGCAGGTTGCAGTTTAAAAGCTCCTACTGTCTTCAAGTTCCCCTCTCTGCTCCTTGTAGGGTTGGAGAATAACCCCAAGGCACATCTCCTGTCTCATCCCCACTCTGTACCTTTTAGTAGCTCCTTTTTTGCCTATGGGATAAGCAAAATAAAATGGAATTTATGGACAAACGATCATAGCACCTTCTCTTTTTCAAAATCTATTCATTTCATCTGGAGCTCCCTACACAGAGCCTGCCTTCCTGGGAAGCTTCTCTCAGGTTCAAGTGCTCTGCCTTTTGCAACCAGGCTGATCTCTCTTGCTTCTGAAATGTGCCCCTCCCTGATAGCTGTACTTGGATCCTTTCTCTCCTTTCCTTGCATGGTCACCTCTATTGTTACCCTTCCATAAAACCCTTTCCCAGGGCCCAGCCAGCATTAGTTTTTGCCCTTCGAAGTTAGGGAATGAATACTTTGCATATCCTATATAGTACACACCAACTCTGATATTTTAGGGTGGTGTATACTGTTGTCTTGTCTCCTTACTGACTCACAGGCTTCCCAAGGGCAGGGCCTAGATCAGAGTCTCTTCTCTCTGTCCCCTGGGATCCCTTGAGTGCCCAGTGCAATGACTGACACACACTGGGGAATCCATGCTTCTAGGGATCTGTTGAGCTCCTAATGGAATTGAGTGGCCCAGTTGACCCCCTGAGCAAATGTACTGAAGAGGTTGTAGTGTCTGAAGAATCTGGGGGCTGCCATAATTGACTTAGAGCAAGAGGGGGAAGAATGCATTTTACCTGTAATTCTTGCCTAGGTATTTTTAGACTTTTAGGGTGGGTAAAAAGAAGAAAAAAAGTAAAAGCACTGTCAATAGTAAGAAGCAGACATCTATTCTCCTCACCAAGTCTGTGCTCGCTCTTCTCAGGAGGAATTTAATTCATCTTTTATTTTAACATCCCTATAATTATTTCCTTTTAAAGAATTTCAGTTTTGAAAAGAAAGTTCAGTCTCAGAGAGGTTAATTAACTCACCCAAGTAAATGGCAGAACTGTCTAGACCCAAAGATTTTTGCTTCTCCTGTTTCACTTTGCCTTCTGGACCCTGCAAATATCTGCAAAACAAGCAGTCCTGGGGGATCATCAGTGAACTCTGGGGGTGCTCCAGCCCAGGCTCCTCTTGCAGGAAGAACTCATTGCCTAGGGCTGAAAATATGATAACACAACTGCTACTCAAAGTTAGCACATTGAACTTTCCCCACATTTATTTCCTATTATTCTCTTTGTAGAAAAAGAGAGAGAGAGAGGACACTAAAGAGCCACTCCCCCCGTGACCTTAATTTATCATTATTTAACCAGTTATTGATATGTATTAGAAAAATGAATGATGAAAAGCAACATCTTATCAATCGGAAAAACCGAAGAAAAAAATCAAAGACAGATCTGTAACAATATTTGCCTTCTGTATATATTCCAAGCTATGAAGTTCTTTTTTTTGAAAAAAAAAGTAAAAATAGACATGAGGAAATCATGCTGTAATCTAAGATTCTCTTTTTAGTGTGAGTCTGTTGGCCTAGGAAATTACGTGAGCGATCTGCAGAGACCTGTCCTGGTTTCTAGATTGTGTAGTTGGGAGTCAAGACCCAGCTCTGATTTTGTCACCTTTCCAATGGGCAAGAAACTTCATCTCTTCAGGGATCTAATCTTTCATGTCTAAAAGGACTACATTGAATGAGACAGTGTTGTTTAGGACTGGGTGATTCTTAATTGTGAGATGGAGTGTCCTGTGTATTGTAGGATTCTCAGCAGTGTCCCTAGCCTATGCCCCCTTGATAGCACCCCATCCAAATTGTGACAAGTGAAGGTATCTTCAGATATTGTCAAATGTTCCCTGGGGAGCAAGTCACCCCAGGTGAGTGGGAAAAAGCAGATTTTACATGCACTGAATATTTATTGAGAAAGCTCTGGGCTATGCACCCAGGACACAAAGATTCCTGTAATGCTCTTTTTCAGGGAGCTCTCAATCTGGGTGGGGAAGGGAAGTCTGCTTGTGATCCTAAACAAGTGCCATAACAGGGGCCTGCAGGAACCAGTACCTCTGGGCCAATATCCTGGGAATTCCCTGAATGCGCCCAGTCACTTCTTAACAAATTATGTGTTTTGGCCTTTTGGACCTTCAGGTAAGTGGGGAAATAAAAACTCCTGCAGGAAGAGAAAGATTGCAACACACTCTCGCACATAGAGGGGAAACAAAGATTAAGTCAGGGCACCAGAGCAGAAGGATTCTTAGCGCTTATTTCCCATCTGTCCCTGTGCTAATGATTTGTGTGTATTTGCCCCTCTTAGCTCTTGAGAGGTGAGTCAGAGCTGGTCCCCGGAGTCACCTTTCTTGACTCTTGATTTTCGCACTCCTCTGGGGTGTTTATATTGGAAAGGGATTATCAGAACAGTCTAAAAGGTTTTCTTTGAGAAAGAAAAAGGCACTTCTAGAAGGTGGTTCTTTCTTTGAGAGAAACACATTGACAGACTTATCAGAATTTATTTCAAAAATCAAAATCAGAATGACTCTGATTGGGAATTCCAATGGGTCACTTGTACAGGGTCCTGGCTGTTTCGTCATGAGCATATTTTTGCAAAAACCTGTGTTTAGAGGGACCAGGTCCTCTTCTAAGTCCTTTTCCATTCTTCCCTCATAAGCACAGACCTCATGCTGGCTCATGGGATCTAGAAAATGGGAAAAATTAAACATTATCTGCCAAAGGCCGGTATTTGAACCAGACGTGTTCTGAAAAATTCACCCCAGCTCTGAAACCTCTAATTCAGATTGTTCTGGAGTATTACGAATTCTCTTCAGCATCTTGGCCTTGTAAAACAGGAAGAACCCATTTCATCCCCACTCTGCTGCTCAGATCTTAGGTGAGGACTTGGAGGGATGCTCTTAGCTTTAATGGGAGAAGGAGGTTTTGTGAGCAAATCAGGCATAAAAACATTTCTCCCTCAACCTGCTTGACACTGGTAAGCTCACTTTTTCATTCTCTCTTAAGACTTTTCTCCCATTGCTTCCCTTCTCCCCATTTCTCTCTTCTCTAATTCCTCCCATCACAGGTGACAGCCTTTAGAACGTGGGCTTTGTTTGGGTGCACCTGCAGATGCAGAATGCTCATGGTGCACTGCGCATCTACCCTGCAGCGACTATGGTGAGACTGGCATGTCTTCAGAGCAGCCGAGGGAGGTCCATCAAGGTTGAACATCCCTCTGATCCTCGTTCTTCCCCTGGACAGATAGAGATAGCTCGTGCCTGGGACTTATGGCTTAAACAGGTCAAGCCAGAGTTATTTGCAGCTTCTCCCTCTACCTCTGCCTTACCCTAATGCATCTTCTGATTGCTTAATCTTCTTAGAACCCATGCTAAGAACACATAACTTCCATGGTAGACATAAGCCATATATATACACTAATTGATTCTGAAAGAGTATTTCCAGAGGGCAGGAAACCAAACTCATATGCAATGACATCAAGACCTACCCCCCCTGTCTTATCAGGCACTCGAGTAGTCACTGAGCTCTTCTGGGTACCAGCTCTGTGCCAGGTGCTGGCATGGGTGGGAGTGAGCAAGTCAGCGGTCTCTGTCCGCTAATGTTCTTAGTCTCTTGAGGGAGACCTAAATAATTAGAAAAATGTCTATCAAGTTACAATGATGCTAGGTACCTTTATAATGGTGTACAAATAGATCTTTAATCGTATCGATGTGGGATGTTAAGGAAGATGACTGGGTGATTAGCCGGACACTGGGTCTGTACTTACCCTGATCCCTCACTCATATTCACATGATGAAGCTACAACCTCACTTCCTAGTTCTGGAATCTTTGCAAAGGATGAGATCAGATCATGGGGTCTAGATGAAATGGGGTTTGGAATTCCAATAAGGATAGAACCAGTAGACTGATGGGTGGGATCTTCTACCTTAAGCTGAGACCTCTGAGTTATTAGTTCAGTTTCTGGAGATTAGTGAACTCGGAGGAGGAAGGGTGATTGACATCTAGGCTCATTGGATTCACACATGAACCCTGAGGTAATCTTAGGAAGTTGTGCAGGAGAGCACAGTAAAAGTAATGCTCTTGATTGAAGAGCAGCTATTTAACTGGGATGGTTAACAGGTCAGTCTTTCATTCTTTGTTTAAAGTTTTCAGATGGACATGTAAGGAGGGTGAAAGAAAGAAGGGTCATCTCTCCAGGTAGCCAAATCAGGTAACTCAAGATCTGGGGAGGGATGGATGTTGCAGTCTTCTCTTCTGGCTGACTCAGTTACTAAGGGAAAGGTCCTAGAGTTGATTGAAGTGTTTCCATACCTGAACCCAGAATACCTGGAAACTTGTAAAAATACAGATACTTGGCGCACAGATATACTGAGACAATTAAGACAATGTCGAGGGAAGAGAATGGGAAATCTGTATATTTTTATCCATGGAAGCTAAATGCTATGTAAGGGGAGTTCATAGTGGCTTGGAAAACCAAGCCACTCAAGCCTCTCATGGTGGATGTCATCAATCTGTTCATTATTTTAAATATAGTAATCATTTCTGGAATAATCCTTAGAAAATCATGATTTCAATATTTTAATTTATGTAAATTTATGATTTCTGGAACCAGGTCAGAATACTTTGAAGACTGTGCTTCTTTGGGAAGTTAAATGTCTGTTCCTAGTGTTAAAATGGGTATTCAGTTAAGGTGCTCATTCCTCTAGGGAGTGTGTGTACATGTCTGTGTACACGTGCGCATGTGTGTGTAAGTACACTTACACAGTGCTTTCAGTAGTTGTTTCCAAAGAGTTTATGATTTGAGCCACGATAATCTCAAATGTCATATGCGATGCCTGGTGTGGGGTATCTCAGTTCCATTTTGATGACACAGATGAGAAAGAGCCACGTAGGCACCATGCAGGGCAAGGTGCTTTGTGTCTCATTGAAGGCCTTTATCGTTTACCTAAGAAGGACATTATCTGCCACTGTAACTTTTGTGATATTATAAAGGAATTAATTCATTCCATAAACAAATATTTAATAAGGACTTGACACATGTCAGATATTTTACTATTTCATTCTGGGTACTAGGTGATGTTGAAGGCCTCATGAGACACCACAAAGGCTTTGGATTTAGTTGGGAAGACATGGAGTTTAAAAGGCTGTTGCAGTAGTGCAAGGCACTGAGGAATTTGCATTTAATGCCCTACACCTCCACAGTGCCTGGCACGTCTGACGCGTTCATCAAATGTAAAGGTTCTCTGGAAGTAGAGAGGACAGCGCCATGAGATCTAATAATGCTTCCCAGTCTTCTACTCCCATGGGCATGTGGGTCTTTGCAGTTTCCATTCCTCCCACAAGGTGGGACTGGGAGCTTCTCATGCAGCCATGTGTAACTTGTTTCCATAGTTATATGAGCAGAATCTCTAATTAATCAAGCACAAGTTTCTAAGGTCTAATGGACTGACATCCCTGAACTGGTAACTCATTCTCTTTTAAGATTGCTATCTTCTATTCCTTTTCATAAAACACAAAAATAATCTAGAAGGCCTTTTAAAATCATCCAATTTATTACATTTCCGAGCACAAGGAATATGCTAAGTGTTTTACATAACTGATTTTAATTTTACAATGGTTATGTGAGGTCTTTATTATCTCCAATTTACAAATGGGGAAAGAGAGGAATATATAGCTGAAGTAATTTTCCGAGTACACAACTAGAAAATAATGGAAGATGGATTCAAATCCATGTTTGTCTAATTCTATTCACAATTTAAAAAAAAAATGACTGTTATACCACTGAAATAGACACACGCGCACGCACACACACACACACACACACACACACAAATTGTTCAAGTTGGCATTCATTGTCTAAACTTCAGGATCATTTAGCTACCAGCTGGTATTGAATTTATAAGATAGATTCTCTCTATAAAAATTTTTGATTGTCTTCAGATGCATAATAAGTATCTCCTGAGAATGTACTTTATTTTGTGGCAAACACTGTGGACATAATGTTGAGAATAGAGACATAATCTAATAAAGCAGACTAATTATTTAATTAAACAATTGCAAGTGTGTGATTACTGCAAAA
Source organism: Glaucomys volans (assembly GCA_020662805.1). Taxonomy (NCBI): domain Eukaryota; kingdom Metazoa; phylum Chordata; class Mammalia; order Rodentia; family Sciuridae; genus Glaucomys; species Glaucomys volans. Next base: position 801,273 of record JAJEJO010000467.1, on the reverse strand, counting down.
AATATGTCCTCACTTGTCTTAGTTCTGGGAGACCCTGGAGAGCAGCACGAGATGTTAAATCCTATTTCTGTCCTGACTGAGACCTTCATGAATCGGGGACATGGATAAAAGCCACATATAAAGAAAACTCAAAAATGGTACAACCACCATCTCCCTCCTCTTCTCCTGGGGCACATCTTCAATGTTGAGTGAACAAGTCACATGAACTTGAAAATGAAGCCTGCGTTTTACTGAGAGAGAAAAATGAGTTTGTCTCTGCAGGCAGAGACCTCCATTGTCCCCCAGGATCAATGATATCGATTTTGCTCCATGACACGTGAAAGCGGTGGCTTTGAGATGTAGATGTTCACTAGCAGTTGTGGTAATAAGAGAAAGCTGCTTGAAGTTTCTCTATCTACCAGTAGGAAGACTTTGATTAATATCTGTTCATCCAGTCTCAGAGTTTGAATAAATTGTTCTTAAGCTGTGAGCCCACAGGCGATGAAAAAGCTATTTCTGGGGTTTTAAGATCCATTGCTGGTATTTGGGTCTAGGCGGGGGAGCGGGAGGATAAAGATCAGAAAAGTGTGTCCCCAACTTGCCTGATCATAAATACCTCTTGGACTTTTATCAGTTAACCATGCCCATAATTTCCTTATAGGACAACCACATGTCAATGGCATCTATTTAACCCCACAAGGCTTCTGTAAGTTGGATGGGGTCGGTCAGCTGATCTAGCCTGAGCTTGCCTGGCAGGGTCTCTGGTCCTCAATTTCAGCTGGGTATGCTTACAAATTTGTGGTTGACTGGGATCCATCTATTTTGGGTTGGGCACAGTTGAAGTCCATGTGTCTCTTGTTTTTCTCTTTGTCCACTGGCATGTTTTCCTCATAACAATGTCAGAAGTGCAAGAATAAATACAAATGTACAAGTGCGCTCCAAACTTTGCTCACATAACACCCACTGATATTCCATGGTAGTGTGCAGGCAGAAGGAAGAGTGAAAATTGGAACCTTTAATGTGCTTCACCATAGGTCTTTAATTAAATATGTCAAAGATAAATGAAATAAAATACTAGCATAGAAATATTTACATGAATATAAATAAGCTAGTAGCAAAATATTTACATTAATATAGATATACTAGTATAGAAATATTTACATAAATAGGCATGGGATAAATATTTATACCAATATGAATACTACAAGTGAAAATATACAAAATATTTTCCTTGATTCATTTCTGCATCATACCTCTATGAGAGGTAATTGAGCCTCTGGATCTTACCATCAAGCTAACTTGAATCTGAAACAGAAGCCTTTTGAGCTTTATTTTGATATAATCAAATATGTACAACTGTGGACACCTGCAGGCATCCAGTCATCTTGGAATTTAGGCTAAAACAAAAATTTCTTCCCAATGAAGCTCTGAATATTTCCTCACTCCCTTTTCACAGAGAGAGAATTCATGTACCACACAATGTGTCCCTTTAAACTGCATCATGCAATGGCTTTTAGTATGTTCACAGAGTTGGGCAATCACCACCTAATTGATTATAGAACATTTTCATCAACTCAGAGCACCCTTTAGCTATGAATCCCCAAAACCCCTTCCCTCAGTTTTTTAGTCAAGGTTTCTGGTAATTATCAAAAGACATTTGTATTTCTGTGCTTCCCCACAGTTTTGGAAATAATTACATTATAGCACTTTTGCATTACAGGGTTATTATTTGTTTCCCTTTATGTCTTTCCTATGAATCTGTGACTTTCTTGAAGACAAAATGTATGTTTTATTGAACTTTATACAAATATACTTAATCCAAAGCCTGGACCATCTTGGAGCTCAAATAAGGGAGGGAAGAAAGGAGGAAAAAAAGAAGACAGGATGGGAATTATCAGCACGTTGCTTAGACTCCAGAATGTGGTTCAGAGAGAATATCTGCACCAGAGATTTTGGTAAATATTCATCAGACATAGGAAAGTGTTTTTTCAAGAAAAATAAAAACCTTGGAATTTTGAATAGGTTTTTAAAAAAATTAACATTATCTTGGAAATTCTAGGATATTTCCTTCAGAATCTCCATAGCATTCTTTACCCAGATCATCAGTTGTTGCTTATATTGGTTAAGATACCTATTTAGCAATAATGAACTGCACTTCACTCCTCTCTAGGGCCTCATCTTCAATTGTGCTGTCTAGGATGACTCCTCAGTATTTGTGTATTCCAGTTCATCAATGGACTGGGATACATGGCTTGAGGGGCATAACTTGGAAGTCACACACATTATTTCTGGGTGTATCACAATGGTCAAATTAACTGCATGTCCGTACCCAGCTGTACAGGAACTGTAAAGTATACTCTTCTGGTTGTTCTTATATCCAGCTATAAGTTGAATATTAATTTCTCTTTCTAAATGAAGATGGGAGGAGACAGCTAGCTGTGTGTCCCACACTGCTTTTACAATAGGCAATATAAACTGGGTTCTTGCTAATTTTCCTTATTTTTAGTTGTGCATAATATAAATGTCAAGGCCTGAAAAGTCTGTCTTTTAAATGCATTTTGCTATATTCTCCATCTTGAGATATCTTATGGATTTTTAAAAAATGGCACTTTACAGCATTATTTCCTACTCATATAATTGCAAATGTATTTCTGCTAAATAATGGAATAAGTGGGTTTTGGTGAGCTAGCCTCGGAAACTTTCATCCACTTACGGTGCTGTTTCTATGAGAGAATGGTTTTGAATTCTCAAAAGATCTGAAACAGAAATGTGCTTTTGGAATTAAACCCATCTGAACGTTGAGAACTGCTAAATGCACTGAGGTTTGTACAGACAAAATAGCAGATGCATTTGCTGGAATGTTTGGTCAGTAAGGCCTTACATGGTTTTAAAGGAGGTTTGTGCTCAGCCCAGACAAGTCCAGCTAGAATCCCTTTCTTTCTCTACATGATTGATAGGCACACAACTACTGGTTTGGCTTTTTCACTTTTTTAGTGTCTTGTTGGAAGGTTGTTTAGATGGGAAATGATAGCTACAGCACAAGTAGAAGACTCGGTGAGGATAAATTAAGATGCCTAGATTATGGACTAAGATTAAGGATTTAGAGACCATGTATTTAATTTTGATTAAATAATTAAATCAGTTATGGTGGCTGCTTTCTTATTCTGGGAACCTTCCAGAAATAAAACTTAAGTGTTTTGGAAAACATAAAATATTTATATATCCTAACATTAAAATAGCTACTTACGAGGCAGTTTGATTCCAAAGTTCTGGATAAGTATGACAAAGAAGTTTTTATGATGTCTTTCAGTGTCTTTTGTGCCTAATGTCCTAATCATATACCTGGCCTAATAAATGGACAATTCAGCACTGATTATATAATTGAACTCTCAGTTCTATCTCAGTCAGAACAGAAAATTCTCTCTCATTCATTTGGCAAATATGTGTTATATGCCTGTTGTTAAAGTGTTTGAATAATTTACCAAACACTAGGAATTAGATGCTGAGCAAGACAATCCCAAACCATATTCTCAAGGAAACTTATTCCTTGTTGGGGAAGACAGATATTAAGAAGTGATCACAAGATGTGTGTGTGGGGTCCCATTGGGCCAGTAGAGCACGCTGTCAGAATGGTGTGCAGGATGCCATGGTCATAGAAACCCTCCCCTGGGGAGGATGAATGGGGTCAAAACACATTACACAGGGAGAAAGAAGACTCTGAATATCTTACTCAGATGATAGCATCTCCAAGGAAGAGGACTGTGAGAAGAAAGGAGATTGACTTCACACCTATGGTTCACCTATGGGGAAATACCTGGCACAGAATTTGACTCATAAGTGGAAAATAAATTCAATATATGTTAGCATTTCAGGCAATATTGGTGATAACAAGGCAAGGTTCTCTGCTCGTCACAAGTGGTGGTGACCTAACCTTCTTTCAGATAAGACTAATGCGTCTTAAGATTGCTTAGAGGCAGCCAAGCTTATCAGAGGGGAAGGGATTTATTTTGAGGAAAAAATAAGCACTAAAGAAGAGATTGGAATACAGCATGGGTTTGAAACCACAAAATCACCAAGTCAGAACCAATAGGCACTTGGCATCAGTTATAGATATATCTTCCATGTTAAAGGTAGGAAACCAAGTCCCCTCATGCTTGTGTGTGTCAGGGGAGGATGTAGTGAGTCTGTAAACTTGAGAGTGGAGAACTCTGGAAATAGAAGTGTCTTCTACCAACCAAAGTGGTCTTTCACAAGTTGGAAATAAAACAGAAATGATGACTTAGAATTTTGGCCAGAGGGAAGTATATTTGAAAATGAACTAGGAAGTGGTTCTAGATTAAATCTGAAGATGAGTAAAGGAAATGAATCTCTTCTTCTCTTGGAGTACAGTAATAAAAAAATCATATTGGAGAAAACTACCTTGAAAAAATACAGAAACAGCAAAAATATCATTTGTTTATGTATAATCACTATTTCATTCCTTCAAAAATATATTTCTTGAGCAACTAACGTGTTCAGGCTTGTAGACACAGTGGTTAATACGACAGGACTTGTACTTTCATAGGACATATCATCTAGCGGGAGGTGATATATGATTGTAATATAGGCCATCAAATCCTAGGAGGCGGGCCCAGAGGGGCTTCTGAAGTGTATGTGAAAGACTTCCAGTGAGGGTTTCCTGGAGAAAGCCCTACATAATCACATGTCAGGAAAACAAGCAGGCACAATTAAGTGACAGCAGGCAAGAATGGAGAAGAGTTGACAAGCATCCAGGTGTAAGGAACAGCATACGTCCAAGTCCAGAAGTCTGAGTCTGCTAAGTTGGTGAGATCCTAGCTGGGAGAACAGTTAGTGTGGGTACAGGGCTGGGTTTAGGTTCTCAAGACTGAGCACAATTTCCATTTCAATGTAACAGGTCCCTTTCGCTTTTCCACACCAGGTCTTTATAGCAGAGTGATTCAACAGATGTTCAAAAACCATTAGTGCTAATGTTGAACAATCTACACTCTCTCTTTTTTGGAACGGGGTGAAATTGCTTATCTATTTGGAGTTAGGTGGGGACCATGTGACTCTTTCCTGCCAACGAGTTATGGATGGAGGGGCTGTGTATCCCCTCTGGTCAGTGTTTTCTTGACATCAAAAGTCCCTCTGTGGTGACAACACTACAGAATTTCACACAGTGTCTGTTCCATCAGCCTGAGGCCAGAGAGGGGCCCTCATAGAAGAACAGCCCCCAGTAGCACATGGTTGACATGTAGGATGAGAGAGACAAGAAATGTTCTGTTTCAAGATAATTCTGTGTGTTCCATTGAGATATGGGAGTTGTTTGTTATAGCAGCAGAGCCTAACCCAGTAGGTGCTATTCTATAGCTTAATACAAAACAGAAAACAGAATTTTAAATCCATGATTTCATAACTAATTTAATAATTATCATTTAAAATTTGCCCACTCTATTAAGTGCCATAGATATAAAGGGAAGAAGCAGCTCCCAGCAAAGTGCTCAGAGATACTGAAGAGGTGGACTCATGAGCAGATCACCTGGGTGCCGTGAGGCTGGTGAATGGCAAGTGCAAGCTCTTGTAGGCACACATGGGTAGACCATTTGATTACGTAGGACTCCTTTCGGGAAGTTTTCACTGGAAGAGGCTAAAACCAATTCTGCAAAGATACCTAGGAGAGAATTAGGTTGGAGAGAAGAGAAAGAATATTCCAGGCAATAGAAGGAACAGGAAGAACAATAGAGGGAGATTAAACCTGCTTTGAAGGATGAGGACCATGAAGTCTGCATTTTCTGAGGTAAGACCAAGGAGAGGCATATGTTCAGAACACATAAAATAAGGTGAAAATTTTAGAATCCATTGCCCCAGTGGATTTTCTTTAAAAACTAAGTTAGAATTCAACAACAGCAGCAACAATAAAAACATAAAAAGATTGAAATACAACAAAAATAACCAAAACCAAGAAGAAAAGCAGAACTGGAAGAAGGAAGACTCTGTTTTTCCTTGGGATCCTACCTAGGTAGGGCCAAGAGGAGTGACAGGCTCCTGCCTGGGCTTCATGTCCAGTTTCTAAACATCTAAAGGCCTCTCTTAGTCTCTGGAGCAGCACCAAAGGCAAGGAGGCAGGGGCAGTTCCATGCATGTGACATGCCCGCACACAGTCCTGGATCCAGAAGTCTCTCAAACCTGAAGTTCATGGCGGACATCCTTCTGGTTGCTCTCCAAACAGAGAAACATGGCTGAAAAGAGCTCCAACTCCCATCTTTTCCAGATGGAAGAAAAGTCTGTTTGTGATTATTTGGGTGTGGAGCAGAGTGTAAATATAGACGTTGTCCCAGTTTCCCTGAAGCCTGCTCCTCCTCACCTCATTATCAACAGGTAGCCCTGCATCCAAATGCTAATTTTTCTTAATTAAACATACAACAGTTTTTAAAAATGACTTTGTTTTCCATTCTAATTAGATGTTAGTGATTCTGCCCTCTTTGCTAATTACCGCATTATCTTCCTTCTGAAGACTATGTGTATGTATATATACAGATATATACAGATATATGTTTATATACATATACACAGATATATGTATATATACATATACATATAATTATACATATTTATATACACACATGCTATACGTCTGAACATTTCTGTGTGCATACATTCATACACACATTTAAAATTTTAATAACGTGCCTCTTGGGAGAATGCATCATTGATAAAAATACTCTTTCCTTGGATTGGTAGTTTCCTGAGATTTCAATTTCAATAGCTTCTTCCATATTAGGCTGCTTTCATCTCAGAGGAAATAATTATATCCAGGTTTGGCTCTGTTCAATGGGGCATGACTATACTAGAATGGGTCTCTTCCTGAACAGAAAAAGAAAATTGAAAGGAAAAAAAAAAAGAAGAAAAGAAAAAGCCTGACACACCAGTCCCCAAATTATCTAAATCCTTTTTCAACAGAAAGCTTGGTGGCTCAGTAAAGACGATGACCTTTGAAAGAAAAATCCATTGAAAAATCCCATTTGCCATGCTGTAAGGTTAGGAGAATAAATTGCACTTGGGGGTGGGGGGCGGGGGAGCTCCTTTCGACATGTAATAAAGCAGGTGGCCTCATTTGAATTTTCCCATTAGGTCTCCTGGAGAGATCTCAGAAATATGTTGGCCTTGCAAACTGTAACTCAGCCTTGGCTCTCTGTCTATAGGACTCAAACAGTTTTTCATGAGCGGTAGAATTAGAGTCTGGATTGCTGGAAACGTCCAGCAGGAGGTTATTTGTTATAGTGTTGATTTTCCTATTTTCCATGGAATATTAAATAGGTTTTTTATTTTACACAGAAGATTAATAATTTGGCTTACAAGTGGGCAAGTGTCTCCCCTCCCAGTCACCTGATTCTTTTCCCCTCTCATTCTGTTTCCCATTAAGGGTCAATGGCAATGTGTTCATTCCACGTGCAGAGAGAGGGCATTTTAGAAGTGTCTGGTTCTGATCTGCTTGATGTCCAGATCAGTCCTGATCAGCCCAATGTGGGAGTCCCTCTCTGCGTGGAACAGCGGGCCATGGACAGTCAGTTGCTCTCCTTCATTTGTTCATCCAGCAAATGAATATTGAAGAAACTCGATATGGCACGACAGACACAGCTCCTGTCCTCAGGATAGCTACAGTCAGGAAACAGACACTCAAAATATAACTAGGCAACACACAAATTCATTGCACTGTGGAAAGTGTCATGAAAGAGAAGGATTAAGATGCAGTGAGAAGGTGAATCAGAGGGACTTTGGAATGCTTTCAAACAAATTTAAAAAATACTTGCTTACCTTTTATTTAGCAGAGACAGGAAGAAACAAATTTAAAAACATATTCCATTTTACTGAAGAAACTGCCAACAAGCTCTTGGAAGGATACATATAAGAGCAAGAATACATGATGTGGCAGGCTCAATGGAAAGCCCCTGGATGTGCTTGTTTCAGCAGGAGGGTCTCAGAAGCCTGTGCAGAGTACAAGATGCACTGGATCAGAGCAATCCTGACACTCCAGCCACCTGCCTTTCACCTTTGCTTAGGGTGGTGACGGGGTCCTTAACTTCTGGATTCTGGGTGCCCAGTTTCTCCCTCCGCCACAGTTAGAAGGGTGATAGAGTGCTTCTGGAATATCCCACACATCATAATGGCTTGCTTTTTATTTCTCCCTGTACCCACCTGGACCATATGGCCACATGGCCCCTTACAAATGTTCCTGGTGACTCCCGGCAATGACTGGGTGGCATATTTGTGGGCTACTTCCAAAGTATGGGTGGGAGAGGAAGAACAAGAATTAAAGATATGCAATCTCTTACCGACAATGCCACCCCACCCATAACCCATGAGATAGTAAGGAATTATAAGTTCCCAACTAGCCAGGTGATAAGTCTTTTGCAAAAGTGTCTTGGGCACCCTGCTGCATGCAAAGTGTCAGTACCACCTTCTTTTGCTTTGGTCACCTATATTCTCCAATAGCACAATTATGCTACACTCTCGGTGTCTTGTAAGGTCCTCACCAAAACTCAGGTTACGTCTAGACAACCTGATGCTCTGGCAGCAAGTTGACCATCAGGATACGTGTGGCTGAGGCCACATGGTGCAAGTGTCTATGGTGCCATCTCCAGCACAAGTCATTCTTATTCCTTTGAATTGTGTTCCATGTGTAAGTAGAACCAACTCACTTACCTAATCTGGGAGCTCTTTGCAGGTAGTCTATGTGTCATCCACATGTGCCCCCTGACCCACAGTGGTGTCTGATAAATAGTTGATGAATATATTAAGAAAACTTTCTCTGACTGGCTCTTGTTAGGCTCTTCCAGACACTGGGACTGCAGGAAGAATTTTTATCCATAAAGAAACAGAAAGCAGTTGAGCCTGTCATTTAGTCAGCCTGGGTAGGACATTTGTGAGGATGGTGGCTGATAAAAGCAAAGAGCAGATGACAAGAGCCACAGAGATTCCAGCCCACATGCAACCAGGCTTCCAAAAAACCCATTCTGAATTCATAAAATTGTGTACCGTGATAGCTTCACCCATGAATTCACTTCCCCTGATAGAAACAGAATCGATCATCAGAACATGTCTGGCAAAATGTTTTCTAATTTTCTGTGGTCCTTGTTCTCAGTTAAATTTTCTTTTGCAATTTCCCAAGCTAGACAGCATCTGGGGAGACCCGTTATGAATGGTGTAAAATATAGATGTTAAAATAAATGATTTGCTCCCAATTCACACCATGGGTTTTGGGAATTCAGAATCTCAACATAACTGGCATCTGTTTCTCTTTGAAACTATACTCATCAGAAGGTGGACTCAGCACAAGAAGTATTTGCTTCAGTTCATACTTAGGGGTGGGATTCATTTTTGTGGAACCAAGTTATATGATACCAGTTTTGTTAGTTACTGTGGAAACCTGAGTTAACTGCCTGTGCTTTCCATATATCAGTGTTGTCCAAGGGAAAAGATCAGCAACCTGTGGCCCATAAGCTAGGTCTTATGCCCCAACTGATTTGTAAATAAAGTTTTATTGGAACACAGCCACACCCTCATGTATGTATTGCCTATGACTGAGTTTGTATTGCAAGAAAATGTTGAATAGATGTGTCAAAATCCACATGGCCCACAGAGCTGAAAATGTTTGCTATTTGGTCCTCTGCAGAAAAATAGGCTCCTTTCTGCTCTAGCATACTGTGTGAATTATTGCTCCAGTGGCTTTCAAGTCTGGGGAACTCCTTTAGTTTGAAATGACCAGCAGGATGAGGCCTACAAATGCAGGATGGACTAGGTTAATGACACAGGCTATAGAGTCCTAGTCAGGGAAGAATCAGATGTAGTGGAAGGACCCAAAGAAAGCTGCTGTGATCAGAGAGAACAGAATGTGGGAGAGGGTTGCTTATGGTGAACATGAAAAAGCCCACCAAAGCTGTGTCACACAAACCCTCAGAAACTAGAGTAAAGTTCCTAGATATTCTGGTCATTTTAGCCTTCCATTTTCCAGGAAGTATATTTAATGTTTTTAAAGTCAGGGATAGTATCTCTGCCACTTCCATATCCTTGCTCTCCATGGACTTGAAATGTGTCACCCCTCTCCACTCCAACTCAGCCATTGCCTTGTGGGAATTCACCTGGGTGAACCTGGACATGTCTGGAGATCCTGGCACACAGTTGCACTCTGGTTCATGGAGGGAGAGCTCTGTGCATGGATGGGGTCTTCCCCTGAGGACTGGCAAGCACAGATCTGGCCATGGGCCTCTGGCTTCACAACCCTTCCTTGCCAGAACTTCTGTGAATCTTGGGGATGATGCCAAGGTCAAATGGAATGGCCATGAAGAAGGAAGACCTCTTTGCCAGCTCTCCTGCTCTGAGGAGGGTCCCACTAACTGACCATGTTATGGTTTAGATGTGATGTCCCCCAAAACCTCACATGTAAGACAATGCAAGAGTGTTTGGAGGAGAAATGATTGGGTTATGGCCTTAACCCAATTGGTGATTTAATCCCCTGATAGGGATTAACTGAGTGGTAACTGAAGTGGTAGGGTGTGGCTGGAGGAGGTGGGAATTGGGGTGTGGTTTTGGGGTATATATTTGTATCTGGCAAGTGGAGAACTTTCTCTGCTGCCTAATCATCATGTGAGCTGCTTCCCTATGCCACACTCTTCCGCCATGATGTCCTGCCTCACCAAGAACCCTGAAGAATGGATCCAGCTGTCTATGGATTGAGACCTCTGAAATCTTGAGCCCCCAAATAAACTTTTCCTCCTAAAATGGTCTGGTCAGATCTTTTAATCTCAGCAGCAACAAAGTTGACTAAAATGGCCCACAAACGAAGCCTTTCTTCCAGTCTCCGTTTTCTGGGAATTCAGCTTGAACGGAGACTACAGACCAGGGAACAGTTGAGAGTGAAGGTTTAAAATGTGGACTTAGAATTAGTAAATGGAATTTGAATTTCTGTTCTCAAACTAAGCTGTGTGTCATTAGGCAGGTGACTGACACGCTGGGCCTTGGTTTCTGTGTCTATAAAATGGGGAGACCCATATTAACCTGGCAGAATTTTGATGCCAGAAGATGAAGTATGCCAAAATGCTCCCTGCACAGCCTGGCTCACAAACAGGTCAAGCAGGGGATGATTTCACTGGACTTTTGCTACACTGTCGGCCTATCACTCTCCCTCCTCCTCTAAAAGGACAAATATTAAAGAGAATATTCAGCCTGGTGGAGCTGGCAGTGGAGTGGCATCACATGCCTGCACGGTGTGGCTCATTACACCAGAGACGTCATTGTCCCAGCAAGCCTCAGCAGCCTTCAAACAAGCACACCGTCTGGCACAAAGACCAAGAAAAGGTTCCGGTCCCTTGAGGTTGGAGAAGAAAGCAACTGCGAAGAAACAAGTTATTAATATTAATGCTCCAGGAAAAGGAGACGAGAGAAAGGACACGGGCGCCCAGAGAGAATGACTCCATATGGCTTTGATGTGTTCATTTCCACAGGACGGGAGCAGCGTAGAGAATACAGAGTAGTGAGGAGGAGGGAAGCGAGGAGGTGGCGGTGGCCTGCAATCTCTGGGAAATTACATGAGCTGTAGAGAGTAGGTTCTGTCTAGACAAAAAGTCAGCCAGCCACACTGCCATCTGCAACCATCCGAGAATAAGCCAGAGCCAGGCAGCGGAGCCCCTGGTGCCCTGTGAGTTCCAACTCGGGGGTGTGGTATATTTTCTGCAAGCAGCTGTTGTGCTAACCCTAGGGGCCACCAGGTATGATGGCAACCCCTTGCTAGGCTCTCCTGTGTGTACCTCTTCCAGCCAAGTTCATTAGCCCTCCACTGAGGCCCCACTGTTGGATCGTTCCATTGCTCGCATGGATCGTCTATCTGAAGCCTGAGGACTCAGTTTGCAGTCTGGCCTAGACGAAATCCTTTCTGCGTCTTTATCTGGATGAACGCCTAAGGTAAAGTACTCTACCTCGCAGGGCCCCTGTTTCCTTTCTGAGTGATTTTGGTGGTAACAAGGTGAGGAAAGAGTTTGTGAGGAACTGAAAAGTGAGAGTGCAGAGGATCCCTCACCCGTGGCTGGTATGATACATGCCCGAGCCCACACCAGGGACAGCAGAGAGCGGAGGGTGAAGGAGCTGCAGTAAATGGAAAAATCTTGGGCTAAAATGCAACTCGCAGCACTGATATCCCAGGCTCTGTTAAAGGAAAAGGCTTCCTTGGGAATACTTCCTGGGAAGCGCCCGTGTACAGGTTCACCCTTTGTACAGGTGAAAACTGGGGGTGGGTCTCTCCCCGGTAAGCCTCAGTCACAGCATCTACTTGCAGATAACCCTGGTCCCAACTTCACAGGAACTTAAGGGTCGCCTGGTTCCCTTGGTCAGCACTCAGAAGCCTTTGCCAGGCGTTCAAATCCTAGAAGGCTTGATCGGATCATCTTGGTGCGTGAAGTCACAGCCTGGGGGCTGCTGTGCTCCTTGGGGATGAAGGCAGCGGACTTAGGTGACTCTGGAGGGTGTGGCACTGGTTTCCTGACTCGCATGATACTCAGTCCTCCATTGCTCCTAAGTCAGCATGTGCTGGGTGACATATCCCTTTATGTTTTATATATGAGGTTTGAGGAGGGAAGTGAGATGTGGTAGGCTTGTGTGAGGGAAATAAGAGCAGAAAGACCCTGCTTGGGCTTTATGTTTGTATGAGCAGGGTAATGGAGGGCAAGGAAGAGGAAGAAAGAGAACAAAATAGAATTAGAAATCTGTAAAGTACGATTTCCAGGACAGGAAGGGTGGGGTGGAATGGAACCTCTAATATTTTAGTGACATATTAGATAATGAGGCACAACATAGTTTAGGGTCTTGATGAAGCTTTTGAGGCGAACCTGGGCATTTCGAATAGTAGGTAGGCAGTGAAGGAGCCAAGGGCAGTTCCCACACAAGGTGGTGACGTTGTCTCAAACACTGGAGGTTAAACAGAATGAGCAAGTTCACGAGGAAACAGGATAGTTGCTATCCGTAATAATTATTGCACTCAACTCAAGAACAGTCCCCTGTCACACAGCTTCAGGTAGTACACATATGAATTTTTATTTTGAATATAAAATGCTCTAGCTCAGATGTCATCGGTCCTTTCCAAATTTTTAATATACAATGATTTTGCATTTGTTTCAAACCAGAGTGACTATTTCTTTTGCACAAACCCAGTCTCAGGGGTGAGACTCAGTTCAACATCACACGTTCCCCAACCTCCTTTCTCCACCTGACCCTACGCTAACTTACTCTTTTCTGTAAATACTAAATGAAAATGGGCAGGGATGGTGTTGAGGAAGGAAGGCCTTTTGCCACCGTGCTGAAGTTTCCCCGCCTAGACAGATGAATGATTCCAGACAGCATGAAGACAGATGCTATGGGAAGATCAGTAGAAAGATTGTCAGACAAGGGGGTGATCAGAGATTAGGGGAATGAGGGGACAGTTCAGTGATGAAGATGGGACTTTACCTGGACTTTGCTGAGACGTTAGTCTGGGGGATAGCTAAGCGATAGAGAAGGATCAAAGTAGAGGAAATAATTAAAGCTGCCTGTGGGAACCCAGAGGACCGCAGCAGCATATGGGAAGCACATGGACTTTGGAATCAGCCAAGGTCAGAGCCTCGTTGTTCCGCAGAGCAGCTCTGCGAGCTGGGGAAGTTCATTACCGCAGTGTGCTTATCTGTAGACCAAGATAATTGTACCAGCCACGCAGGGCTGTGTGAAGGTGGATCAATGATAACATGCTCCAAGCAGTGTCCCACACCCCTGGCCCTCGCTTTCTTCCACTTCCATGCTTTTCCTTTTAACTCCCAACACCTGCAATTTTGAAATTGGTCATAGGTACTTATCTTGTTGAAAATTTTACTGGGCTCATGTTGAGAAATAATAACAATTCTTTGTATTTATGTAGCACTTTGATGTTTCCAAAGTGTCTTTATGGACATGATTTCACCTGTCCTTCTTACCAGCTCTGTGCATTATGTTCTGCCTGCAATTTTACAAATGGGGACGTTGAGGGTTCTTGTACCATCAACACTTAGTGACAAAATCTTGTGGCTCAAAGTGCTTTTTTCATCTGCAGACAGTACAGAGGCATCTGCGAGGACTCCCTTGAATCTGGATTCTATGTGCTATGTAATCATGGCATCCTGGAAACTAGCCAGGGAGCCTCTTACTGGTTTTCCAGAGGTTTCTTGCCATTTGACCTACAGACCAAGAAGATGAGAGGAAATACAAGTGGAGGCTGGGACTCTGTCTTGGTCAGGAAGACTCCTTGCTTCTGTTCCCAACCCTTAACCCAAGGCCATGGCATACCTAATTAACATTAGCCACTCAGTAATGCTTCTGGGAGGCCTGATGGGCAGGAGAACCTCCCATCTTCCCTCCATGTTCTGCCACATAGTCACACCTTTTTCCTCAGCTCCTGCATTAAAAGTCAGCCATAGTTCCCGTAGTTCCTCCCCCTGCATGCACATGGAGGGCTTGCCTATCCTGTAGTCCTCTGGCTCCTGTTCACTCCCTTGACCTGCATGATGTTGCCTGGCAGGAAACAGAGCTTCCTGCATTGTCTCAACCTGGTCCAGCTGCAGTTGGCCACCCCACTCCACTCCCCACTACAGGGGCTATGCCACCAGTTCCTGGGTCTGCACTCCTGTTGACTCTTGGATTCCTGTTCTGATTCTACCTACACCGAGCACTGCACCCCTGGCTTCCCAGACCCACCAAGCATGGTGCCAAGCTCAGATGACGAATGAGCAAAGGGGGACACCAACCACAATGCTCCCTCATCAGGGGAGGGGTCTGCCACTTGCCACAGGTTTCTGCCTTTGCAGAGTATTGCTGAGGTCCTTCTCCAGGGGCCTTGTCATGGGAAATTTTGGCAAATATTAGAGAAAAGGTAAGGTAAAAGAAAAAGAATCTATGAAATAAAACCATTGGCATTTTATTCATGGCATGCTAATTACCTTTGGATGTTTTCCTCGTCCTTTAAGCTTTTGTCTATCACTAAAACTTGAATTGTGCTGTTTGCCCTCTAACATTTGTAGAGAACCGTGGGTGCTAATTAAAAACCAAACCAAAAGCCACAGATGTGATTATTACATAATGAGATAAGGATAATGTTATCTGATGCTATTTCATATAACAAGAGTGAATTTTAATTAGAACCCCAGGTGGTGACTAAGAAATCAGGTATATAGAAATTTTACCTTCATTGCTAATTTGCAGAATGATTAGGCATTGCAATTATTGCTTGGTACCCTGTTAGTCAGCTTTCCACCATTGTGACAAAACACCAGAGAGAATCAACTGGAAAGGAGGAAATGTTTGTTTTGTCTCACAGTTTCGGAGGATTTTTTCCATGGTCACTTTGCCCTTTTCCCTTTGGACTTGTGGCAACACCATCTATTGCCTCCTGGTGCTTGGAAAGCTAAAAATGGGAGAGAAGGAGCCGGAGTCCCAGCGTCCCCTTCAAGGTCACAACCACCAGCTGATCTAACTTCCCCAAACTCCCCCTCTTCAAGGCTCCACCTCCTCCCAATGGCAGCAGTGTAGAATCAAGCCTTCAGCACATGGGTCCTTGGGTGACACTCACATCCAAATCCAAGCAAGCACAAACCAGATTCCTCCAGAATCTTTCATAGAAGGAAGACTGCTCTTGGTCTTAGCTTGTGCAATACAAACAAATAAACACACATACCTATTCAGGGCTAGTGTGCTGAATCTGATACTGTGGGCATGCAAGATTTAGGACCATTCGAAACATGTAATCATTTGGTACCGAAAGATTAGATTCATTCTTTCTAGTTTCTGTAAAGCATAAATATGCGATGTATCTGTAATGGCAATGAAATAAATATTTTAATGCCTCTACTCCTGTCTTTACACATAATTTATAATACTATTTTATGACTCTGTGTGTGTAGAAAATACACAGTTCATTCCAGTGCAATATGTCAAAATAACAGTAATACACATAATGATGCTGAGCAGAACTTTCTAGTAAGTAATTCCTGAAAGACCCTGTCTAGAACCAAAGTCCAGTGCCGTCTTCATCTTGTGGATGGGAAACTGGGAGAAGGTCAGAGAGTCACAGGTATAGGCAACAAGCAGGAGTGGTTATCTCTTCAACATCCAGAGATCGTACTGGAGGCAGGCTGTGTGAAGAGAGCTCGGGAGCCATGTTTGGTTCAGGGGAAGGTACAATATGTTGATGGAGAACAATCCATGACTGTCAGTCGCGGAGATGGGCATTCAACTGATCCCTTGTGTTTGTCTAATGAAAAGTTTTGCTGTGTTGGAATCCAGATATCTGTCCTCTAACCTTAGCCACCCTTTCCCCCATTGACTAAATTGCTGTGTGACCTTGAGTAGACTCTTTAACCTCTCTGAACTACAGCTTCTTTATCTTTTAAATGGAAACAATACCAATTCAATCCTCCTTTGGTAGCATGAAACTAGGGCAGAAAGGTCAGTCTAAAATCATTATACAAAACCTAATATAAAAAACCCATAGTTAATATGTATTCTTCTAAAACCCATAGTTAATATATATTCTTCTTTTTTTATTAAATATAATAGGCACAACTGAAAGGGTTCTTAGGGAAAAGACAAAAGTACAATGTTAATTGTTTTTGTACCTTATTTATGACTCTCGTTTAAGAACAAATTAACAAATAAAACAAACTTCCAAACAAAGATAAGGATAAAAGTTTCTTAGAAAAATGCTCCATTTACCCTCACTCACTCTTATGGACTTGGTGTTGCACCTTCCAAAAATTCACATGTGGCAGGCTTAACTCCCAATGTGGTGACATTTAGAAGTGGGGCTTTGGGGAGATTATTAGGTTTAAATGAGGTCATGAGGCTGGGGTCCCCACAATGGAGTTAGTGCCCTTTCTCTGCCATGTGAGGACACAGTGAGAAGGCAGCCACCTACCAGTCAGCAGAGGGTGCTCACCAGAACCCTGTAATTCTGACCCCTTGATCTTGGACTTCCTGGCATCCAGAACCACGAGAAACAAATGCTCATTGTTTATGCTCCCATCCATGGCATTTTTCTAAAGCATCCTGAGAAGTCTAAGACCCCTCTACATGACGTGTTCTGTTGTACATGTTTGAGGTGCTTCAGTGAACCCGGTATGTTCCTGTTTTTGTGCATTTCACGTTTCAGTGTGGACAGACAATATACAAAGCACAAGATTATAAACACGAATATTAACAAGTGCATAGAAAAAATCTTAGTAACCAAGTAACAAGTGACATTTGAAGTGTCATTAATGCTAAGAACCACACCTCTGCATGACGGGATAGAGGGCAGGTACCTGTAGGGAGGAAGCGATTTCAGACAAGAGGACCGGGCAGGTCTCTGGTGGCTCAGTATTTGGTTACAGAACTAAGCCAAGTGAGGGAGTTGATTATGTGGGTATCTTGGGGAAGATTTAGACAATGAAATGAAATAAAGTATGTAAAATAAAGTAGACAAAGTACTGATGTATGGTAGATTTCCACAATGGTACCTAATATTATCACTGCATTATTTTATTTAGTCTTTCTGAAAATCCTATCAAAAGGATGTTGTAATCCCCCTTTTATGAGAACAGAGTGCTTCAATACATCTCCAAGGTCACCCTACCAGTTTCAGTCCAAATTAGGATTTAAGTTTCAGTCTCTCTCTTGCTAACAGCTATGTTCTTTTTCTAATATAATATTTCTACATATAAAATGGGAATAATAGTACACATATACCTACATGTATGTATACATATGAAAAAAATCTCACAGATACATTTTAAAGATTGCATGATTTTATGTATATGTAAAATCAAGATGGCACTATGCAAATGCAAATAAAGATATCATCATTAATCCAAATTGGAAGAGAAGGCAGATGTAAATGTAGGCAATAGTGCCAGTTGGTAAAAGGTCTAGCATTGTGTGATGAGGCCCTGAATTGCTGCAGCATTCAGAGAAGAAAACGGTCTTGTGGCAGAAGCAGGTGGACGAATAAGCCAGGAAAACTGCTGTGAAGGGCAGGATCATTTTGGCAGGTGTGCAGGGCATCGCAGGTAAAGAGCTGTACACCTGTGTGTGTGTCAGGAGGGGGGAGAAATTGTATAGAACATTGTGGAGGCAGCATCATTTTCAAGTGGCTTCACATGAGGGAAGTAAGCAAAGGAGGATTTGGGGTTGGGATGTGAGGCTCTGGTCATGTGTGTAGGGGTTCAGTCAGGCCTCTCAGTAAAAGACGAAGCATATAGAATAACAGGGGGTAGAACCCAGTGGGGTGCATGTAGCTATATGTGCTTTGCAGGATCTTCTCCATAGCTCTACTATAAGGTTTCTCCGGAGAAACAGAACCAATAGAAAGGATAGATAGATAGATAGATAGATAGATAGATAGATGACAGACAGATAGATAATTGATTGATCGATAGATAGACACACAGACCGAAGGATAGACATATAGCTAATTGATAGAAAGGAGTTTGTTTTGAGGAATTAGCCATGTATGAACCTGAAGGGTCCCACAATCTGCTGTCTACAAGTGGAGACCTTGGGGAGATGGCGGTGCAGTTCCAGCCTAACCCTGAAGACCTGAGAACCAGCAGTGCTGATGTCTGGGTGCAGGCGAGGCTCATGTTCCAGCTCACGAAGAAGTCTCTTCTTCCACCCTGTGGCTCCATCAAAGCCCTCGGTGCATGCATGACATCCAAACCACCTTGTTGAGGGTGATATGCTTTACTCAGTCTACCAATCCAAATGCTGATTTCTTCCAGAAACACTTTTACAGACACACTCAGAAATATTATTTATCAACCATCTCTTAGCCCAGTCAAATTGACACATCAAATTGACCATGAAAATTACTAAATAAGGAATTGTGATGTGATTCAGACCTGTGATGGGTAAGTCATCAATTATAATAATTATGATAAATGAAAATAATTTCTTTTTTTGTTTCTCTTCTTCTATTTCCTTCTTCTCTAATCAGTAACTCTGAGGTCACATGTATTGATAACCTTTTTCTGTGTAACAAATCATCCCAAACATTTATAGCTTAAAACAGCATTATTTTTTATCTTCTATGATTTACATGGGTCAGGCATTCAGGAACCAGTAAGCTGGATGGTTCTAGCTCAAGGTTTCCTATGAGGGTAAAGTCATGTTTTCTGACTGAAATCATCTGAACCTGAGCTGGGGCTGGAGGATCCACTCCAGAGTGGCTCACTCACTTGGCTGGCAGGTTGGTGTCTTTCCACGTGAGCCTCTGCATGGGGATGCTTGGGTTGTCTTCCCCACTTACCCCCCAGAGTAAGCGATCCAAGCAAGAGAGAGCCGAGAAGAAGCTGTGTCTGTTTTATGACCCAACCTCTTGGAAGTCATGTTGCATTATTTCTGCCAAATTCTGTTCATGAAAATAAAGCCAATGACTCCATATCCACCCATGTCCCATTCAATAGGAGAGGGATTAGACTTTACCCTTTATAGAGAGGTGCTTGAATCTTGAATATCTCCAAAGGTCTCATATGTTAAAGTTTTGTCTCAGAGTGGCACTAATGGGAGGTGCAGGACCTTTTAAAAGGTGGAGTCTAATGGGAAATCTTTAGGTCAACGGGCATACCGTTGGGGGAATTGTGGGAACCTTAGTCCCCGTCCTGTTTCTTATTTACTCTTTGGCCATGAGGTGGGTGCTTTGGTTCTGCCATATGCTCCTGCCATGATGTGCTGCCTCACCACAGGCCGAAAGCAAGGGGGCAACTGGAACTTACAAAACTGTGAACCAAAACAAACTTTTCTCTTTATATGTTGATGTGCCTCAGATATTTGTTATAGTGACAGAAAGCTAACTAATGTAAAATGGTGTCAAACAATTTGCAAACATATTTAAACTATACCATACAATAATAAATACATTTCAACTATATCATTCAATAAGATATTATATAGTCACAAACCACTATATCATACATCTTTAGAAACTCAGGAGCCTGGGTCTCATGGGATTAGAATTCCTTTTTAGAAATCTGGAGAAAACAGTGAAATGGAAGTATCCAGAGATATACTTTTTAACTTACCCTGACCCATGGGTCATGGTCTTGACCCATATGTCATAGTACTCGTGGTCCTAAAATGTCATTTTTGAACAAAATCCTTCCACATGGAATGCCAGGTACTATCAAAATGTTGACTAACAAAAACTATTAAATTCCACTGATTTTCTACTTGGTGCACATTCATCTGAGTGTGGGGCAAATATGCAATAACTTTTATAAATTTTATTATATAGCTTTTCTATATTATTTTATATAAAATGAGTCTTGCTAATTTTTAATACATGTATTGACCTGTTACATGTGTGTGATTTATACGTGGGGAAATTTCTATTTAATACTGTGGAAACTTCTCAACTGGTCCAATCCATGGCTTGAGAGCACACCGCAGCTTCTTGAGTAGCTCACACACCACTTCTTTAGAACTGACAGTCTGAAGAAAAGGGATATTGATACCATGATGCTCTTGGGTCCAAGTTTGGGTTCATACTTTCATAACAGCCTGGAGCTATTTTGTGTATCTTCATAGTTTAAACTCTTCTATTCTTTCCTCATCTGCACTCATCCCCCTTTCTTCTCTTTTCCTCTCCTTTTATTTTCACTTCTCTTCTCGTTTTTCCTTCTTTCTTCTTCTTCTTCTTTGCTTTCCATTCAGTTGACAAAGTAGCTGGGACAGGAACTTCTTTCTCTTTAAGAGACATCCGTGGGCCAGAGTGGACTGAGAAGTGTCACTCCAGTTCTTTCCAGGTCAACCCCAGGTCTTCTCCGATAGGAAATTCCAGGTCCATGGAACCCTTTCAGTATCACTTAGGGTGTCCAGCCAGAGCCCAGAGCAGCGCAGCTCCAGATGACTCTCATTTGCAATAACCATTACCTGCATATTTTAAGGAGACCATCAGGCTATCAGAGTCCACTGTGTCCAACCCACGTGGGGGGACTGACATCCACATGGGGGCAATAATTAATGACTGCCAGTGTGGAATATAAGCCTTTTCATCTCTCAGCTGGGGCATTTCTGAGATAGGTATTGTATGCAATTTCTCATCTATTCTCTGAGGATGAAGTTCCAACTGTCCACTGTGCTAGCTGACTAAATAACACGCTCCTTATTTTCTACATTCCTCTTGTTACATCACTTTCCCATTCTTCTGCCAAGCTGTCTGCCCTCCAAAATAAACTACATGCTCTCGGTCTAACTATCAGGGTTTGTGTCTGCGAGCAGCCAACTTAGAAAACGGAGCTACGGGGATAGGGTGTTAGAAGTCATCACCTTAGACCTGCCTCTGACATCCGAAAGTGTCTTCTCTGTTATTGCTGAATCCAGCCCAACTCTCTAGGTAGAAAACAAAACAGATATGTGAAATCCAGAATCCACGTGTAGCAATAAAGAAAGTCCATGACCTTTGCTATACCCCTCTTAGAACTAAAAGTGATCCAGATGGGGCAACGAGTGACTACTTAGTGCTTTAGATAAGAAGGGGTCAGCAAATGTTGTCTATAACGATCTAGGTGGTAAATAGTTCAGGTTTCACAGGACAAACAGTCTGTTGAAACTATTCAATTCTGCTGCTGTTTGTATAAAAAGAGCCATAGGCAACATATAAAATCATGGTTCTGAGTATGTTCTAATAAAACTTTACCAAGAAAAATAGGCAGAGGACCAGGTTTGGCTCTTGGGACTGCAATTTGCTGCCCTGTTTGGATACCAAACACCTTTTTGTGTTTAATAAATTCTTCTCTTTCATTTATTTACATTTGCTTCAGTTTTCTGCTTATCCTTAAAGGTGCATTCCAGGGTTTCTTGCTTTGAAAATTCCTTCTCTATCCTCAAATCTGGGATAGAGGCTTCTCAACCATGTTCCTGTAATATCAGTGCTTAGCTCTCTAACACTTACATGTTGGTTATTTCTACATTTGCGTATTATTGAGAGGTCTTTTGGTTGTGACAGAAACCTATCTCAAAGTAACTTCAGTGCAGAAAAAAATCTAAATGGGCACTAATTGGTTCCATAATTGAATTTTAAATATAATCCTTAAGCACTCTTATTTTTTCCAAAATCTATAAATAACTGGTATACTGAAGCTCCTTTCCATAGGGGCATTGTGACATAAGTGCTGGCTTGCCTGGGAATGTTCTGTCTTACACCTTTTGTCCTCAGGAAATTATAAATAATGCCCCCTTTGACTCTCATTAGTGCCCTGGAGTTTGTAATAGATTATATGGTCACAATCTTAGTGGCATCCCAGCTGGATTTTATAACTCCTTGGTCACCTTCAAGGACTAAGATGCTTTCCTCTCCACTCAGGATCCCAGCCTCTTCACCTGCCCGGTTGCCAGCACAGGTGAATCTGTAGCAACTCCTCCTCCTGCTCCTCCCGCAGCTCCATCCTTGTCTTTCTGATATTTGCAGTGGGAAGGAAAGAGAGAGAAGAAGGGGCTCCTTAGAGGGCTGTTTGTGTTGGTCTTCTTACAGCTTGCTTCTCTCGATCATTGCCACCCTTCCTGTAGGTCTCCATGTCGTGAACTCAACACTGGATCTCATGGAGCACATCAGGATTGCATTTGGGGAGCCCCAGGGGGCCTGCACCTTGCAGAGTTGCCCTCCTTGAGAGAGGCTCGTGCTCAACCTCTTCCCCCTCTGAGGGTGGGCTTCTCCCCGTCTTGGAGAATACTAGTGAGCTGCTTAAGCCCCAGGCCCCTTCTGGGATTCCAGCTCTACCCAGGAAATGTCATCTTGCCCTGCCCGATGGAAGGTACTGGTTTGCCCCGCCTCTCTTTCTTTGGTTTTCTAGGTCTTCTCCTTTCTTACCGTCTTGCAGCCATGGTCTCTGTCAGCTCAGGGGTGAAGGACTGCAGTAAGCAGATGAGTAGTGAGGAGTAGAGTGGGAGCGTCATGCCCTGGGCAGCTCCAGTCTGCAGGAGGCAGGGAAGGGGATGAGATTGGTTGAAGATTCTCCCTTCCATCAAGGGCGTCTTAAAGAAAATGGAAGTGTATACAGCAGGGGCTTTTATACTCCAGGTCTTCCGGATGGCTGTGGGGGACCTTCACATCCGTTGGTCTAATTCGTCACTGCTGATTCTATCACAATTATGGAGATGGAAAAGTCTCAAAATGGACACTTGATAGTACAAACTAAAAGCAAAGAAGGGTTAATAAAGACCTGGCCTTATGCAAAAGGCCACTTGTGCCTGGGGACTTGTTTTCAGGCCTCAGGACTCACTGTCTCCCCATCCTTCAGCTCTTTTTCTTTGGTCTTTCTCTGTTGTAGAATCCAGAGCTCTTCCCACATCATGAGGGAGGAGGCACATGACTAGTGACCCTTCCAGGCTTATATTAATGTAGTCACCAACCTAGAAGGAAGAACGATCTTCTCTCTCGATTTTCTGTCTATCTATCTATCTATCTATCTATCTATCTATCTATCTATCTATCTATCTATAATTTATCTATCTCTCTCTCTCTCTCTCTTCCAGGGAAGATTTATGATTGGCCTTGCTCAGATCATATGTCCTTGCTTTTGGTCAAACACTGTTGCCATGAAGATAAGATGCTTGTCTAGCTGGACCAGAGCTATGTGTTTCTTCCTGTAACTGGAATAGGGAGGGGCTTCCTGTGATTCAAATCCCTTCTTCCTCACTAAGAATCACATGAACTTTTAAAATGGGAGTAGCAGTGTCTGGAGGCAGGAGTAGAGGGGAGAGTTACCTGAACAAGATGTAAGGAGACCAGTTATTCTAGACTAGAGCATCCTAGACCCAGTCACTCTCATGCCAATCCATGGATTACAGATCTGTGAGTGAATGAGTGGAGACCAGAAGGACTACCCAGCAGAACACTGTCTGATTTTCAAGTTTTTAAAAAATTGTGAGCTAAATAGCTTGCCATTGCTTTGGAATAGTTTGTTACTCTGCAACGGGCAACTAATGCATGTACCATGGAATAGGGGTCCATCACAGCTACTTCGCAGATGTGCTGCCAAGTACTGGTCAATGCACAGCATTAATTTCTGCCATCACTGAAGACACACACACACACACACACACACACACACACCACATTGTTACAGCAAGATTTGCTTTAGTTATGTTGGTTATGGAATAAGGCACATGTTTCAATTTGAAGCAGGGAAAGTGGCATAATGTGATGAGAGGCTTAGGCTGAAGACTTAATAGAAAGAGCAGAATTTTCACTTGTGAGTAGCAAAGAGCATGATCAGAGCAGTAAGTTTTACCAAAATAATCACACACTGCTAAAGGATGATCACGTTAACTCAATAGGCTCATGCAGATCTCAGTGACCTTTGAGCCCTGGCCAATGCCTTGATCCCAGCCTTGGGAGACTGTCTGGGGGACACAGTCAAGCTTTGCCCAGGCTCCTGAGCATTTAGAGATGCTGATTCTGTGGTAACTTGTTATAAAGCAATAAAAACTAATACAGGGAAAGAAAGGTCAGCTCAGGGTCAGTTACTGCTATTCCTAGATTAACTATAAAGTCCATGGGGGCAGGTGTGATGCTCATCTGGCATGATGGCCAACTTCTTAAGCTCTGGGACTGAATATAGACATCACCACTAATTGGCTGCATGGATTCAGGTGATATATCTCAGTTGCCCCCACTCTAAAGTGGGGATGATGACATCATGGGAATCTGGGGACATAAATGCATGTATAAGACTTAGTATAGTGTGTGTCATATAGTGTGCACTTAGCATTAGCTACTGTATTCAGCTGAAATCTCCTTTGTATTTGCAGCAGATAACAGTGCACACCTGTGTAAGTGCTCAGTAGATATTTATAGAAAGCAAGGGATGGATGACTGAGTGAGTGATTTAAACAATGGCAGAGAACTGGGTACATGTTGAGTTGCTACCCAAGAGGCTCAATCCATATTTATTTTAAAAGGTTTCAGTTTTAAAATGTAAGCCTGTCACTGCCTGTGGGATAAATAGCCAGAGGAGGCAGGGCATGCATGACACTCTCCCTGTCTCCAGTGGACACAACAGAAGACTCAGGTGCTCAGAGGTGGTGCCTGGTGACTCCCACAGGGACCACACCTGGAAACTGTCAAGCTGGGGCAGCAGGCTTTGTTTGCATCTCCTTTGTCCTCTTGCCATGAAGCTAACAGTGAGCTGGATACTCACATTGCCATTCTCTTTTCTGTCCTTCCAAAACATTGCCCTGGGCTGCATGGGAGGATATGCCTGCTGAGCAGCGGGAACAAATTAAGCACGTGAAAAATAATGATTTCACCCTGTTTGGATAGAAGGTGGGGCAGACACAGGAAGGATTATGGTGATGCTGAGATCAAACTCTGAGAATGTGATCCAGATATGAGCCGATGCAGTGTCGCCTGCCTAATAACACCGGGAACTGAGGACTCAAAGCACAGAGACAAGTTCTGGAGCTACATGAGCTCTTCTTTTAATGAGGCACGACTTCTCCTTACCCATGAGGACTCGAGACACAGGTCTGGAATAGAGGGAGTAGGCAGTCTGGGATCAGAAGACCTGGGGTGGATCCTAGCTCTAATTCTCCTTTCCTGGTGCAGCTGGGGAAAACCCACACTATTTCTTGAACATGGTGATATAGCAACACATGGAAAAGGGTTTCATGAGAGAATGAAAGTAATACTGCTTTGAAAATTTTACAAAGCTGTCTTTTGGAGGGTCCTTCCTCTCCCTGAGATCAATTTTCCCAATGATAAAATATAGGGTGTTTTAGTCAGGCTTCTCTAGAGGAACAGAATCAACAGGAAGTATGATTATAAAAAGGGGATTTATTAGATTGGCTTACATGACAAGAAGTTGGATAGCTGGAGAGCCGTCTGTAGCTTGAGAGCTGGAGAAACCAGCAGCTGCACAGTTCAAGACACAGAAGCCCCAGAACAAGAGGAATCAATGGTGCTATCCTAGTCCAAGCCTAAGGCTTCTGGAAACTCCCTGGAGAATCACTGGCAGAGTCTGCTTTGGAAGAGTGAGGAAGCAAGAGTCCAATATCCTCAAATGATTGAAGCAGCGATCAAGAACCTGTTTAAGAAGAGTCAAGCTTTCATCTGCATCTGCTGCCTTGCTCTTCAAGCATTAATTCCATCCTATTGGGTGGTACTGCCCACACTTATGGAGAGTCTCCATTTCAGTTCGTATCCCACATGCCAATCATTCCCAGACACGCCCTCATTGACACACCCAGAAGCCTCTCAATCATCAGCATCTTTTAAACCAATCAAGTTGATAATTCAAAGAAACTGTTACATAGGGCTTGGTCTGAATCAAACTGTGTTCCAAGCAGGGAACTTCAGCATACAATAAGGAGGACCCTTCACTGTCGGAGAGGACAGACTCATCTCTCACCAGAATTTATAACTGAAAAAAAATTAGTTCTACTTGAATTTATTTTATAAAACAGCCTTCCTGTTGAAATTTATTTTTCAGGTAAAGATCTTTAAACAAATAAAAAATCCCTACACTGGTTGATGGCTGAGTTCCCAATGAACCTTAGCCTACTCTGCTACTGTCTCCAGGAGGCTCTAGAAGGCCAAGGCAGCCACACCAAGGCATCAGGGTCATGGAATGTGGGGCTGCAAGATGCCAGGTTGAGGCTCTGCCTTGGTACTAAGCTGTCACATTGTCATTTTTGACTCCTTAACCTCTTGGTTTCACTTTCCCAGTGACCCTAGGGTCTCATTTTGCCCTGAATCTAATGTACTCCTATCTTCTCATGAATGCTCTGGAGGTCAAGGGTGGACATTCATGAAAATGCCTAGCATAGTGCCTTGTCCCTTGTCAGCATTGGAAACAGGTGTGATTTTCTGGTACACTGAACCTCTTGCTAGCTCTGTTATTAAATACCAACTCCTGCTGATCTGTATAGTACAAGCTGGTATTTAAAAGCACTCAGAGAGACACTTAGATGAAGGACACTTCAAATATATACATCCCTGCTGTTGCTATGCTGACTTATAAAATGTATCAAAGAGTACCCTGACTGTGGTACCTGGTGAAAAAGAGGAACAGGTAAGCTCCCTGGGCTTCAGGGAAAGGGCCTACTGGCTCACATTTTACTGCTATCCAGCTGGGTTATGCATTTGGCATTTAGCCTCAGCTCTTTACCTGGTATTTATCACTGCAATTAAGTAGGGAAGGGAATAATTTGGAATGGATTTGGCTTGGGAGCCACCTGAACTTTACTGTTTTTGTGTTGCACCAAATGAGCACAAATACTGTGTCTTCCTGATGA
>JAJEJO010000467.1:664052-773579 GCA_020662805.1 Glaucomys volans | reverse complement strand
CTGTGGGCTTAGCATAGATAGCCTTTACAATATTGAGGTATGTTCCTACTATCCCTATTTTTCTAGATCTTGAGCATGATACTAGGGGTGCTATATTTTATCAGATGCTTTTTCTGCATCTCTTGAAATAATCATATGATTCTTAACTTTAAGTCTGTTGATGTGATGAATTACATTTTTTGATTTCCAGATGTTGAGCCAACCTTGCATCCCTAGGATGAAACCCACTTGATCATGGTGCACTATCTTTTTAATATATTTTTGTATGGGATTTGCCAGAATTTTGTTAAGAATTTTTGCCTCTATATTCATCAGGGATATTGGCCTAAAGTTTTCTTTTCTAGATGTGTCTTTGTCTGGTTTTGGTATCAGAGTGATATTAGCTTCATAGAATGAGTTTGGAAGGGTTCCCTCCTTTTCTATTTCATGGAATAATTTGAGGAGTATTGGAATTAATTCTTCCTTAAAAGTCTTGTAGAATTCAGCTGAGAATCCATCTGGTCCTGGACTTTTCTTTATTGGTATGCTTTTGATGGTTTCTTCTATTTCAGTGCTTGAAATCTGTTTAGGTTGTGTATGTCTTCCTGGTTCCGTTTTTCTAGGGCTTTGAGCTTTAATGTTAGGTCATTTATTTGTTGACTTTTAATCCTTTTATTGAATGCACTTCATGCAATGAATTTTCTTCTTAGTACTGCTTTCATAGCATCCCAGAGATTTTAATATGTTGTATCATTGTTCTCATTTACCTCTAAGAATTTTTTTATCTCCTCCCTGATATCTTCCATTACCCATGCATCATTCAATAGCATATTATTCAGTCTCCAGGTGGTGGAGTAGTTTTTGTTTTTATTTTGTTATTGATTTCTAATTTTATCCTGTTATGATCTGATAGTATACAAGGTAGTATCTCTATTTTTTTTGCATTTACTAAGGGCTCTTTGTGGCATAACACTTAGTCTATTTAGATGAGAATTCATGTGCTGCTGAGAAGAAAGTGTATTCTCTTGCTGATGGATGGAATATCAAATATATGCCTATTTAGTCTGAATTGTTGATTGTGTTATTGGTTCTATGGTTTCTTTGTTCAATTTTTGTTAAGGAGATCTATCCATTGGTGAGAGAGGTGTGTTAAAGTCACCTAGTATTATTGTGTTGTGATGTATCTCATAGAGACAGAGAAAGCAATCATGAAATTAATTTGGAAGAATTAGACACCCACAATAGCCAAAGCAATCCTTAGCAGGAAGAGCAAAGCAGAAGGTATCACAATACGAGAACTTAAACTATACTACAGAACAATAATAACACAGATGCCATGGTATTAGCACCAAAATAGACAGGTAGATCCATGGTACAGAAGAGAGGACACAAAGACAAACCCACATAAATACAGTTATCTCATACAAGACAAAGGTGCCAAAAGCATACAATGCAGAAAAGATAGTTTCTTCAACAAATGGTGCTGGGAAAACTGGAAATCCATATGCAGCAAAATGAAATTAAACCCATATCTCTCACCCTGTACAAAACTCAACTCAAAATGGATCAAGGACCTAGGAATTAGACCAGCGACCCTGCGCCTAATAGAAGAAAAAGTAGGCCCAAATCTTCATCATGTTGACTTAGGATCAGACTTCCTTAGCAAGACTCCCAAAGCACTAGAAATAAAAGCAGGAATCAATAAATGGGATAGAGTCAAACAAAATAGCTTTTTCTCATCAAAGGAAACAATGAACAATGTGAACAGAGAGC
The DNA here is from genome assembly GCA_020662805.1 of Glaucomys volans. Classification (NCBI taxonomy): domain Eukaryota; kingdom Metazoa; phylum Chordata; class Mammalia; order Rodentia; family Sciuridae; genus Glaucomys; species Glaucomys volans. The sequence goes on along the minus strand of JAJEJO010000467.1, from coordinate 771,827 downwards.
CTACAGAGTGGGAGAAAATCTTTCCATATACACTTCAGATAGAACTCTAATCTCCAGAATTTATAAATAACTCAAAAAACTTTACACCAAGAATGCAAATAACCAAATAAATAAATGGGCTAAGGAAATGAGCAGACACTTCACAGAAGAAGATCTATAAGCAATCAATAGACATAAGAAAAAATGTTCAGCATCTCAATAAGAGAAGTGCAAATCAAAATTACCCTAAGATTTCATCTTACCCCAATTAGAATTGCTATTATCAAGAATATAAGCAACAACAGGTGTTGGCAAGGGTGTGAGGAAAAAGGTACACTCATACATTGCTGGTGGGGTTGCAAATTGGTGCAGCCACACTGGAAAACAGTATTGAAATTCCTTAGAAGACTTGGAATGGAACAACCATTTGACCCAGCTATTGTAAAGGACTTAAAATCAGCATACTACAGTGATGCAGCCTTATCAATGTTTATAACAGCTCAATTCACAATAGCTAGTTTGTGGAACCAATCTAGATGCTCATCAATAGATGAATGGATAAAGAAACTGTGGTGTATATATACATGATGGAATATTATTCAGCCTTGAAGAAGAATAAAATTATGGCATTTGCAGATAAATGGATGGAGTTGGAGAGTATCATGCTAAGTGAAATAAACGAATCCCAAAAAACCAAAAGTTGGATGATTTCTCTGACAAGTGATTGAAGATACATAACTGGGGAGAAGGGGTAAGGAAAGAATGGAATGGAGGAAGAATGGATTGTGTAGAGGGGAATGAGTTGGGGGAAGTGGGCAGGGGGAAGGAAAGATGGTGGAATGAAACAGACATCATTACCCTATGTACATGCATGCTTACTCAAATGGTGTGACTTTACTTGGTGCACCACCAGAGAAATGAAAGTTGTACCCCATTTGTGTACAATTAACTATAAAAGTTAATTCTAAAAATCTCATTTTATTTGAATAGTTAGCATGACCCTAGTTAAACCTTCTCCCTTTTCTTGGAAGTGGACATTGGGAGAGTTGTCTTCTCCCCATCTCCTCCCCCAGCATCCACAATATATTTACTGAAACACATTTTTTATCTCTTTAATAGTTTCACCACCCACCCCATTACCAACATCCAAACTTTCTGAATCTGCCCTCTGACATCTTCACTTAACATTTTCCCTTCGCACTTGGTAGGTTAATGTCCTGCACAATGTCAATCAACTTGGTCTTCAAATATTCTGGGAATCTCCACCTTCCACCTTCTGACCCACCTGCATTTCACACTCCCATTATTTCTCCTGGAAGACTGCATCAGCCCTTTCTCTCCTGGCTTCCCTCTCTCTTTCTTTCTCTTCCTGACACAAACTTCCTCTTATTCATTTGAAGGTCAGTCCTTGGCTTGCCTGATTACATCATTCTGCTTCTTTCTTGCATGGCTTCCTTCCCTGCCTTTACTCTCCACCTCTTCTGTAATCCATACCCCACACAGACAGCACTGCTTTGTGTCTCCCTTACTTTAAATCGTATCTATTGGCATCAGACCTGCTATTTTGCTGCTGCCATTACTGTGCCTCCCCCACACCATTTTATAACCCAGATTATTAGCTGCAAACTTCTTAGTCAGTCATTGGTTCAGATTGTTATTAGCCCTCGAAATTCTACTACTTAAGAATAGCTCCCTGCCATTTCTCTCTCTCTCTCTCTCTCTCTCTCTCCCCGCTTAATAAAATCTCTTGTGTAGCTCCTGTGTCCGGAGTGGTTTTTCTGGGTGCTTTCAGTGTCTCCCTTACTTAAGCATTTCAAAGGTACCCACCATCAATGACAATGATCACTAAGACAGAGGGCAGCCCTTCCAGACTGGCAAAAGATGAGAATGTGGATGATGGAAAGAAAATACTGGAAATTTTTATTTTGTATTTTGTTTTTATCTTTAACACAAAGGGGAAAAAAATGAGCTGAAAATGGACCAAACACCATGTCAGGCATGGAAATCATTCCACAGCAAGGAAGTGTTGGCAGTTGGAAGTTGGACTTACCCACTCCCTTTTCTTATAAAATTATTTTATTTGTTCTGATCAGTTGTAACTGACAGTGGAGTGAACTTATACGTGTTGATAGAGCAAACATAAATGGAGTGGTTTTTAAGAGAGTGCAGAATACTGTACTTTATGTATGATGTTATATAGTTTATCTCCCCTTGTTATGGAGATTTATAGATCATCTGAATGATTCTAAATGATGTGGTCTGTACAATGTTGCATAGAGAGCTAAACATCAAGCTGATTGGCTTTTCACAGCAAAGAATCAATAAACATTGCCAAAGGTTAAGAGGGGCCGCACATTGTTTGTTTGCTAAGGCTGCCATAACACAATACCAGAGACGAGTAGACTCACACCACAGAATTTTGCTTTCTCACACTCCAGAGGCTGGAAGGCCAAGAACAGGGTGCTGGCTGGTTGGCTCCTCCCAAGGCCTCTCTTCTCCACATGCAGACTCCACAGATCTGTGCAGCCCTGGTGTCTGTTCATCTTCTCCTCATGGCCCCAGTGGTGTTGGAGTAGGTTCTACCTTAATGGCCTCCTTTTAACTTAATCTCTGCTCCAAAAGCTTAAGTCCAAGTAACGTTATACTCTGAGGTACTGGAGGAAGGGGGCGTCGACATTTTCAGTCTTGGGGATGGAACAATTCAGTTCATACCCCACATATTCTTTTTTCCTTTTGTAACATTGTAGGCCTGTTTGTGATGAAAAGTCGTGGTCAGAATGATACTACCCAGTGTTGGTTTTGAAAAAAGAAATTTATTTATATACTTAACCTATCCTTTAAGGTGAAGATTAAATTTTAATTATAATAAAACATAACTTTCTCAAATGACACTTATGATATGGAAAGAACGTTTTAAATATCTTCAGTTTTATGATTATTTGCCCTCCAAAAATGAGTTAGGTGTGAGAACTATGGTAATTCTCACATCTGCATTTATAAAACTGGGAAACAGAATTTTAAACTCTTTTGAAAATCTTTTAAATAAAGTTTCAGTGCTATATGAATTCATTTGGTTTTATGTGTATATTTGTACACACACACACACACAGAATTATACATAAAACCAAATACAAGAAAGAATAACTGATTAGCATCAGAGAAGATAGTTTTTCAATCAAAGATATTTTATATAATTGGTGTTGGGATTGAGAAAAATGACTAACAGAATTTCACATTTGGATTAATTTATCCCTATGAAGTGTTAAAACCAAACATCAAAGTTAGTTTATCTTAAACCCAATACAGCTTCTCTGAAAACCAGACACATAAAATGTTGTGTCATAAAAAACTAAACCAAGATTTTTAAAAACACATTTGGTTTTATTTGTTAATGTTTAACTTCCAAGACGATAAAGTCATTGCTACACACACACACACACACACACACACACACACCCCTATAAAGTGAACATGTATCATTGAATCTAGGTTATTAATTAATGAGAAAACCTGCAAGATGATTAATCTAATTCAAAGGAGAATAAAAAAGTAGACATATTTACAGCCAGGGCTAAAATGAATTTGCAAAACTGGTTGGTTAATATTCTATAAGGCGACAAACTATGTTTTCCTACACGACAGAAATCATTACATCTTTATTGGAGAAAATTTATTTGCATTTCTATGGACAAAAATAATTTGCATTATCATCAGTTCCTTACAATTTACTGAGTTATAAAATAGCTTTGTTAAAGACAAGGCAAAGCATGGTGCTCTAAGGGATCCAATAACCCTGAAGGGGGTGCTGGAATACCCTCAGCATTCCACTGAAAGGATGCCTAGTAATCTTTGCACATTTCAGTCTTCATAGTTTTCCCAATTGTGTATTTTCACAAAAATATTAGTAGTAGCATTTTCAGTGATATTGAAAAACATTTTGGTGATACTAATAAGAAGAGTTACTTTATATTAGGTAGAGGGAAGTGAATGGAGGGGAGGGGGTATTGGGGTAGGTAGGACAGTAGAGTGAAATGGACATTATGACCTCATGTACACATGTGACTGCGTGTCCCATGTAATCCTGCAATATGTATAATCAGAAAAATGAGAGATTCCACTCCATTTATGTATGGTCTATCAAAATGTATAAATGCATTCTACTGTCATGAACAACTAATTAGAACAAATAAAATTTTGTTTAAAAAGCAAATTAAATTCTAAAGCATTTTTATTTCATTTATATGTCAAACATTTACATTTATATTTTTGTCTATGATTTATACTATGATGAAACAATATAACATATAAATATACAAAAAGCATATGTGTTTAATACACATATATGCCTAGACAGATTTATCTTAGACATTTGCAATTTAAGAAAATAATTTACCAATGCAGACTTCCTGTGATAACATTAGAGATCCCAGGCATTATCTGCTCAGGCAGATAAAGATCAAAGTTCTCAATTGTGGATTCTGCAACAGGGTCTTGGTCTCTTGGCAGGAGCCTCAAATCTCTGCTTGCCTTTGTCAACCACTAAGCCTATATTCCATGCTGCTGACTGGGCTTTTATTCTAAGTTGGTTAGTACATACAAAAACAAAATGAATCTTTTTGCACATTTAAATCTTCACAATTCACAGAGCTACATGTAAAATGCAAAACAATAAAATTCCTAGAAGATAGCATAGAAGGAAATCTAGAAGATGCTGAGTTTAATGATGACCTTCCAGATTTGACAGCAAAGGCATGAATCATGAAAGAGAGAATTGGTAAGCTGGACTTTATTAAAATTAAAAACTCTGCCTTGCAAAAGACATTGGCAAGATAATGAAAAGGCAAGCCACAAATGGGGAGAGAAAATGTTTGCAAAAGGTATGTCTGATCAAGGACTGTTCTCCAAAATATACAAAGAACTGTTAAAACTCAACCAAAACAAAACAAACATCTCAGTTGTCACTTTGCCAAAGAAGACACAATGGTTTCAAATAAGCATATAAAAAGGTACTCCAAATCATATGTCAGCAGGAAAATGCAAATTTTAACCACAAACTCCAGAACACTGATAGCACCAAATGCTGGTGAGGATGTGGAGCAACAGGAACTCCCAGTCATTGCTGGTGGGAATGCAAAATGGTAGAGCCAGAGGATGGTCTCTTAAAAAACTAAACGTCCTATTACAATGTGATCTAGCACCCCATATTACTCATTCAAAATATCTGAAAACATGTCGACACAAAAACCTTGTTATGGTTTGGGATATGAAGTGTCCCCCAAAAGCTCATGTGTGAGAAAATGCAAGAAGGTTTAGAAGAGAAATGATTGGGTTATAAGAGCCTTCACAGAATCAGTAAATTAGTCTCGTGAGGAAATTAATTGGGTGGTACCTGAAGGCAGGTATGATGCAGCTGGAGGAAGTGGGGCATTGGGGGCATGCCTTCAGGGTACACAGTTCATATTTGGTGATTAGAGTCTCCCTCTGCCTTCTGATCATCATGTGAGCTGCTTCCCTCCACCAAGTCCTTCCACCATGATGTTCTGCCTCATCTTGAGCCCTGAGGAATTGAGTTGGCTGTCTATGGACTGGGACTTCTGAAACCATGAGCTCCCAGTAAGCTTTTCCTCCTTAAATTTTTTGTTTCTCTGCTTTTGTCACAGAAGTGGAAAAGCTGACAAAAACAGATCTGTGTACAGATATTAGAAGATTTCTTTTGGAATGTCAAAACTTGCAAGCAACAAGATGTCTTTCAATAGGCAAATAGATAAATTCTGATGCATCCAGACAACGGAATATTATTCAGTTCTGATAAGAAATGAACTATCAAGTCATGAAAAGATGAGGAGAAAACTTAAATGCATGCTACTAAGTGAAAGAAGTCAATCTAAAATGGTTGCACATTACATGATTCCTCTACATGACATTCTGAAAAAGGGATAAACTGGAGACAGTAAAAAGATAAGGGGATGCTGGGAGTTGGGGGGAGTGGAGGAGGGATGAAAAAGTGGAGTAGGGACGTTGATAATGGGAGAGGCTATGTATGCGGGGGGGGGGGGGGGGGTGGCATGGGTAGGAGACCCTGGGAAATCTCCAAACCTCTCTTTCAATCTTCTGTTAGGCCATATTTTCTATTTTAAATGGTTAGTATGAACAGGGACCACACCACAATTACCAGGTTCCCCCCAAAACTGGTATGCAGATCACTATTTCAACAGGATATGAGTAGATTTATTGAAGAGGAGTCAAAATAGGATGTTGGTAGGGATTCTGGGGTCAGGTTAAATGCAGCTCTTTTGACGCAGAGTGTTTTGAGGGGGCATTTAGGCATATTCAATTCAGGAATGCTGGCCAGAGTTAGGTGGAAATTTCAAAATAAATCTAGAAGGACAAGTCATTTGATGCTATGTGTAATACTAAGAAAGAGATCTTTAATTAGAAGAAGTTCAGGTCTCTAGTGTCAAACTAAAAGACTTTCAGAAAATTTCTTACATTAGTTTCCTGAGATAGTTTCAATAAAATAGCCTAAGCTGAGTGGCTTAAACCAATATTAATTTATTTTTTTCACAGTAATGGAAGACAGAAGTCTGAAATTTAGGTTGCCAAGGTTGTGCCCCTTCTAGAAGTCATAAGAGAATCTCCCCATCACCTCTTCCAGCTTCTGGTGGCTGTTGGCATTCCTTGACTTGTGGTTGCATCCTCTTCAACCCCATTACCACATTGACTTTTTCTTTGTGTATATGTTTTCCCCAAACTCAAATTTCTCTTTCTCTTTTTAAAGGGTTCTTGTGATTTTAATGAGCTATGCACAGAGAAACCAAGATGAGCTCTTCTTCTCAAAACCTTAAGTGTAATTACTGCTTTTGCCTTTAAGGTAATGTCAGCATAAGATAATCCTTACAGTTCCCAGAGATATCATACAGATACCTTTTAGGGGGTGAATTGGTTTAAACAGTGGACCTCCCAAAATTGATGTCTCAGGATGTGACCTTTTTCAGAAATAGAGTCCTTGCAGACATAATTAGTCAAGATGAGGTCATACTGGATTAGGGAGGACCTCAATCCAATGACTAGTATCCTTAGAAGAGGAGAAAACAGACACACAAACACACAGGAAAAACACCAAGGAGTGATGGAGGCAGAGATTGAACTGAGGTATTACAGGTGAAGGAACACCAAGGATTGTTGGAAATTCCAGAGCCTAGAAAGAGAAAAAGAAGTTCCTTCCCCTAGAGCCATTGAGAGAACATAGCCCTGCCAATATCTTGACTTTTGACTCCTGAACTGCAGAACTGTGAGAGGATAGATTTCAGCTTTCTCAAGCTACTCAGTTTGTAGAAGTTACAGCAGCCTAGGAAATAGAGGAAGCCATATCTCAACCTACCACATTCCTGGGGGAAAAAAAAGTCATCCTGGCAAGAGTTAGTGTGAAAGTCAAGTGACATTAGTAAAGATGCTTGATTTTTCATCCTGAGTCTTTGTGGCTGGTGTTCATTTTCATCAGTCTCATGCTGAGCTTTACGTCTTGAAGGCTGATCCTGTCCACATCAACAAATGTAGTGTCCTCAGATGACCCAGTGAGGATGGCTTGAAGTGTAAAGAACATAGTCCTTAGTCACCTGAAATCACCTGCGGCTCTGGTGAGCCATCCTGTTCTCTTCTCTGCCAACTTCTCTGTCACTTCAAAACTTGTTCCTGAACATGCAGCTATGACCCAGAAACGCCCTATGGAAGCAACTGTGGCCTCACAGAGAATGAGACTTAGCAGGTCAGGACTCTGACCTCTTTTTCCCTTAGTGGATTAATCCTGAAAAGTATTCTCTACAGTTTCTCAGTATCTTGGTTTTTCTTTATTTCATTTCTTCACATATTTCTTGTGTGCATCTCCCATGCAAACCTCCTGCCACAAGTCTCTGTCTCAAGGTCTATGTTGATGAAGAACTAATAAGACTACAGAGCATGAGCTCTGCCTGGTCCACCTTCCACTTTCTCCAGGGCCTCTTTTTCTCCTCTCCATAGATATGAGCTTCTGTGGCCCCAACTATTGTTGCTGTGACTGCTGGTCTGTCCCCTCCACAGGTTCCTCCATATCATTTTGATAACTTTTGCAGAATTGAAGTCAACAGATTGAGAGGCATGTCTGGGGAGTTACACCTGGATCACAAGACTGATGCACCATTTTCCTTTTTCCTTCTGTTTGAGCCAGTCGGGAAATTAAAGAGAGTTTCTGATTGGCCAACATTTCCAACCTCTTTGTTGTGCTATTGTTCTTATAATCACATTCCTAGTTGCTCTGTAAATGTTCTGTTTTTCAACTTCCATTTTACCCCGAGACTCACCTTTCACTGACACCAAAATATATGGCAGATGGAGCTGGTTTGAAGAATTTGATAACAATATGCTGGTTATTTTCTTTCCTTATCCAAATTAACCCTCCCTCCTTCTTTACCCTGCTCAGTACCCTGGGAGACTGAGCATGTGTACTGCATTGCCTCAAATCTTTTGCCTTCTGACCTCTGATTGAGTTTGCTCAATGGACCTTCAGGCATGGGTTGGTCAGAGCTTTGTCTGGTTGCTCTTCCTTGGGCACTTCACCATGCCTTAACTGTCTTCATCTTTGATGCATAAGATGTTCATGAATTCTTCTTTCTTAACATTGTTAAGAGTGCCATTTATTTCCTTCCATAATACTGACTATTGCCAAACTACTGTCTAGCAGCACTTTTTTAGAAGAGTTACTTATTTTTTGAATTTATCCATTGGGAATTCTGGTGTCTCCTTCTCAGGGTTGTTATTAGGGCATGCAATAAATATTGATTTCCTTCTGTCTTTATCCTATTTGGTTCTCATGAAAGAAACCATGGTCAAAAGAAGATTAACAAATATTGAAAGCAAGCATATATCTTATATTCTGACTTAGATAAAGACACTGTTTTTGTACATGGGTTTGATTTGTTTTTAAAGCCATTATCTAGTATTTACTTTGACTCCTTCTTTTGTCCTATCCAAAGAAAACATTTTCAAACAATACATTACCTGTGACCCACTTTTCCTTCTAGTTGAAGGAATACCTTTTTTTGCCCTGATGCCATTGCTTGGGAATGGAAGAGGGGCTCAATGGGATTGGGTGTCCACTGTTCCATTCACTGTGGAGGTTCAGCATGTGTCTATCTGTTTGTGAGAGTAGCCTGCTGGACAAAACTTACACCTCAAACCCTCTGTCTCCATAAATAACCCCTGGCAGTTTCATTAGCCTGGGGTGCCCCAGCTAACACTGGTAGCTAACTTAACTCCAATCAATCTTCCTAATGCCTTTCATGGTTTGGTTTCATTAGGAGCCAAGGCCATCACTCACCCTACGCCAGCTTGGCCACCATGTTGATTTGTGTCTCCTTATTGTGTGAATGAATATGCATCCCAGAAGACCCGAGATTTCCTCAGGAAGACAGTGCTGCTGAGTTTTCCCTATTTATTGTTCCATGCAAGAATATATATTACATTTTATTATATGACCATTAAAGAGTGAAATCTGAGGAGATTTCTATAGGATGGTGGCGAGCGTAATTAAAAGTTTGGGAATGATGTGAAATCTACCTTTGATAGAATAATCATTGAACTATCTAATGGGCTTTTCATCTGCAGGCACTGATTAATTTATGGCCCCTGTGAGGTGATTAGCCCTTCACTTTCACCAGACCCTTTTTCTGCTTCTCAAGCATTGTTTGGCTCTTATTTATGCCCCTTCATGTAGCCAAGAATTGGCCAATTTGAATGAAAATGGAACTGTTCCTGGTCTCTGGTTAACCCCAGCAACACTAGTGTCTTCCTGTCATTTTCTCTGTGGGATCTGAGGTGACTACCCAGGTACTGAGGGAGAAAGGAGAGAGAGGAAACAGAAGAAAGCAGAAATGTGTCTCTGACACAAAGACCAGAGCCACTTCATCCAGCTTAGCACAATCTCTTGTGAAGTGGTCACCTCAGCCTGCTCCCCACACCATCCCCTTATTAAAACTGGGATGAGAAAAATCACTACTGAAGTTGAAGCTTCAACCAGGCAGGTTTTGACTATATAACCAGCATTCGCTTAGCAGATCCTAATGATTCGCAGTAACCTTGGTAGTGTCTCTGTGGCCAAATTTTCACAGTTGACTTATTGTTGAATAATTTTAACAACAAATTAGGCATAGAAAGCTTTTCCTTTAACCTTGGTCAAGCATAATTTTTGCATCTCTACATTATCCCTGAGCCTCTCTGGGATTTTCAGTGCAAAGGCCACAGTAAGTACCAACCTGTGAGTCCACAGGGGGCATCAGTAAGTGAACTCAACCAGAGCTCATCCAAGGCATAACTGAGTGGAGGAGGAAACTTATTTTCCCAGTTGTGTCCTTTCTTCTCATTTTTTCCTTAATAAACTTGCTCTTACCAACCACCTCATTCTTTCCAGATCCCTCAGGCAACCAGCTTGGTTCATGGCTGTCTCTCTAATCCTTTTCCTCTATCTATTACATACAGACAAACCCTTCATTTCTATTTGTTTTTGCATTCTCTATGATATAAAAAAATAAATAACAACAATAGCCCTTCCTGACCCTCTGATTTCTGTGTGTGCAAATGCACACATTTTATTTGTGGTACCTTGGGATGATAGTGGGGAAATGAAATCAGAATCTCTGGTACAGGGTTATAGATTGAAAGAGCCTATTCAGCATTATGACTTTGCATTTAGAAGATAGGAGAGAAACCCTTTGTTTTATATAAATCACACGACATAAAAAACAACTTGACAACATTTGGAGGAGACGCTGAGAAAACATCTTTTTCTGTTTTGTGAAACAAATTACACAGTATAAATATGACTTGAAAGCCACTGGGAAAGAAGGAAAAGCAGCTATCTAAGGTGGCAGTGGGAAATTCCTCTGAAGAGTGTGGATCAACGTTATGGGGACAGGCTCTAAGAATTTTATTTCATGAATGGGGTCCTTTTGGCTAAAGGGTAGCTCCTCCCTGGAGCCTATTTGTAGTGGATCCTGGTCGCTGCTATCAACAAAGCAGCTTGATGCTTAAGGCTGCAATAGCACAAATGGTGGCAGCTGGGGAACACAGCCAGGGTTCTGATTTGTGGCTTCAGGTGTGCAGAGGTTTCTATCACATTCTTAGAGATGAGCAAAACGTCAGACCCATGTCTTCTTTTCCTTGGTTTCAGATTTTGTTCTCGTGGCTGACATTCATGTGTCCTTGGGCTGTCAATCTTCAAGGCAAGTTTAGTCACTCTCACCTCAGAGTTGGCTGAGTTTCTTCTTAAAAGCAAAGAAGGTGGCAGAGCTAGAAGAGGATGTTAGGATGGTGAGCATTTGCAGGAGGAAAGAGCTGTAGCAGGTTGATTTTTTAGCATCTCTCTGTCTCCACTGTTCCCTTATCATTTGCTATATAACAGTAGTTCTTTCCTTCTTTCCTAGAGGCGGATGGAGTCAGGGGGATAGCTCAACGACCCTGGATTTGTTGGTGATGTCAAAGTTCTGATGCCAAAAGCACAGGCAACAAAAGAAAAAAAATGTCAGATTTTATCAAGATTGGAAATTTTATAGCTGGAAGGACACAATTAACAGCAAATGGGCAACTCCTGGAGTGGGAGAAAATATCTGAGAACCATATATCTGATAAAGGACTAATCTCCAGAATATATAAAGAATTTTAACTCAATAACAAGAAAATCCAGTGTCCCAATTTAAGAAATGCAAAAATCTTGAACAAACATTTCTCTAAAGAAGATATCTAAATGCCCAGGAAGCATAGGCAAAATGCTCGAAATCATCAATCATTAGGGAAATGCAAACCAAATCACAGTGAGATACTACTTTATACCCATTAGCATGACTTCTATCATAAAATGAGCAGACAAAAAGTTTTGTCATGAATATTAAGTAATTGGAACTCTTGTGCATGTGTAAGAATGTAAAACGGTATGGCTGCTCTGGAAAACGAAGTGAAGATTCTTCAAAAAAATTAAACAGTGATCCAGTGATTTCTATTTAACACAAACAGGGACTCAGACATTTATACACTATTGTTATAGATTGAATATGAGATGTGCCCCCACAGCTCCTGTGTTAGTGTTGAAATATTCAGAGGTTAAATGATTAGATCATGAGAGCAGTCACCTAATCCATCCATCCTAGTTTGAATGGACTGACTGGGTGATAACCAGGAAGGTGGGATGTGGCTAGAGGAGGTGAATCACTGTGGGGGTGGGGGTTGTCCTGGAAGGGTGCATCTTCCCTGCAGTCCAGTCCCCTCTCTCTGCTTCCAGGTCACCATGAACTGAGTAGCATTCTTCCACTGCACCCTCTGGCCGTGATGCTATACCTCACATCGGGCTCAGAGTGATGGAACCAACTGACCCTGGACTGGACCTCTGCAACCATGAGCTAAGTAAACTTTCCTCCTCTAAGTTGTTATTATCAGATATTTTGGTCACAGTGACACAAAGCTGACTAACACAACCATTTTCACAGCAGTATTACTTGTCATTGCCAAAATGTGAAACCAACTTAATGGTTTATTAATGGATCAACAAAATGTGGTCTACACATAAAATAGAATATTAGTCAGCCATAAAAAGAGAGAATTCTGACACATGCTCCAACATGAACGGCACCAGGATCTTGTGGTGAATGAGCCAGCCACACATCTAAGGAGGCTGAGTGATAGTGAGCCAAACGTGAGCCTGGTCTTTAGGGGCCTTATGTGCTTCTCCATGCTCTCTTGAGCTTTGCCCTTGCTATGGCCGGGCATCCCCAGCATAGCCAAAGCCCATTCAGACAGAGCTCTAGACTCAACAAACACACATAGACCAAGCTTGAGTCCAAACCTCAGGAAAAAGCCAGAATCTGCAACCACAGCTTCAGACAGAGCCACCGGGATCAACCGTGCTAACATCAACCAACATTTAGCAAAGCAGGACTGATCGAATGGAATTAATGATGATGGTGGAAGACCCTGATTTTAGGGGTCGTCGTTACACAGCAGTCTTGTGGTGCAAGAGTTAAATGGGGAAAAGAAAGCGTAGGAGGGCGCTCTTTGAAATGTCAATAAGGTAGGCCTCATAATTGTGCCCACCAATTCCCCTTAAGTGGGGCCAGACTCTTCTGGAACATCAGTGAGAAACTCCTGAACCTCTCTTGCTGCTTCGTTCATCATAGAGTCTACAACGACCCCTCAGATGGTCAGTCCGGTAACCCTTCAGTGTTAGGCACTGGCTTTGTCAGAACACTGCTTACGTTCTTCTGGGTGGCTCTTCACTGACCTGAGGTCAATTCCAAGTGTACTGACACAGCATTAAGGCCTCGCTGGCCTTCTGGCTTCTCCAACTCCACCCCTTCCTGAAGCCCCTCTTATTGCTCCTGTAATCTCAATCTCTGTCTCTCTCTCTCTCTCCCTCTCTCCTGTCTCTCTTTCTTTGCCTTTCCCTCTTCTCTTTCTCCCTCCCCACCTCCCCACCTCTGGCCTTCAAATCTGTTAAGCTTGTACCTGGAACACTTCTGACCCCAAGTCTGAGATTTTACTAAGCTAGTTCCTAACAACTCTATCGGGAGGTCTTGATTTAAATGTTACATCCTCAAAAGAGTTTCCCGTGAGCACCCCATGCACTCCTGTCCTTCTGCCATAGTATCCTGAATTTCGTCTTTTATAAATTCAATACACCCATACTCACCATGTCTGTCTTATTCGATTCCAATTTCTCAATTGAGCTGTTGCCAAATTCACAGTGGGAGCACAGTGCACTTCTGTTTAAGATATAATTGAGTGAATGAATGAATTAAAATCGAAGCTCCAAGACCACCGCGTTCTCATTCACTAATGACTGTTAGTGGAATCCTTGCCTCGGTAGAATGTTAAATCGAATGAAAACTTACCGATCGTACAGTTCAATTTCAAATGAACAAACTGAGGTTTCTTCAAAGATAATTTCCTCAAAGACGTTTCTATTCATTGAACTCTAAACTGGATGGTTCTAAGAAAATTACAAAATAATAGATATTTCTGTCCCTGACATCTGGGTTTGCTAAAGAGGACATTGATTTTTGAACCCTGCATTTTAGCTCAGCCACACAAGTCCAGCAGCCATCAAAGAGGGAATTTATGGGCCTATGAGTCTCCATTTGCTGTTCTTGTGAGTACAGTGGTGACCTTGGATTTCACCATTCCCCAGAGGTGAGGTGCAGCTGAGCTGGTGATTGGGGCCCTTAGTTATTCAGTAGGATGTCCGTTCCTCCCATAGGGCACAAATTCCTAGGAATGCCTCTGTCCATCAACTGGATAATTCCATCTTTCATCCCATGAGTAGCAGTTAATATTCACTAAGGACTCACAGAGCATCTAACCCTTCTCTACTTTGAACAAACATCTCTCAGCAACAAACCTAGACCTGGAGCCCAAGGTTCTGCTTTAAATCCCGGGTCATCGCATTTAAAATTACTTATTTTTAATTTAAGCCAATACTTTGAATCTGATACATAACACACACACACACACACACTCTAAGACACACAAAAATACATCCTTCTGAAACTGAAGTGTTCTTTGCTGTGATATTGCTTTAACATTTTCTATTCAATCTATTTCATTCCAGGCTGTTATAATTTATTCTGTTTTTATTTTTTACATTTTAAATGCTGGTCAAAATCACGTCAGCTGATTCCGAACCTACAGACTGAAAAACATGGTGTACTTCAAAACAATGATCAACTCTGTGTTTGCTCCTAGTCTTTAAAAGAGTACAAACAGCTGCCACACATAGGTGTGCAGAACGTGGTCTGGGCTGTCCATCTGCTTCAGGTGTAGGTGGGTCTGTGGTTGTTTTAATTACCATTACGTGTATAAAAATTCAAGTCTGGAGAAGTCCAGCTGCAAAGCCGGCAAGTGGTAGAGGCTGGATGGGATCCAGGAGAGTGGATGCCACCATCCATTTTCCTTTGCCATAGGCATGCCTGAGTCTCAGCTGTTTGTGTGTTCTGCACCGAAATCAACCTGTGTTTCAGACAAGAGCATGGCATTTGAAATAAAGACTATACAAAGGTAAATCTAGGGATTAAACAAACCCTCCTATATGGGCCCTTGACTTGTGTGGCTCAGTGAAAAGGTAGAGTTCAAGAATAAATGCCCTGCTTAGAAAACCCAGAGATGAGGGGCAGAAACACCTATCATTCTATAACTCTTAAACACCCAGTCTGGAGTTCGTCAATGGAAACACCCCTGAGGAGCTGATCTTGGAGGAAACCCCAGTTTGCTCGTTTGGAATTCTGCAATCTCCCTGCCCATGACTGTCATGTGCTGCTCAAACTGTAGAGCTTGTTCATATGTCACCACAGATGGAAATCTGTCAATTTAATCCAAGAACACAAGAGGAGCTACCCTGGCTAGTGTTTTTCTCTGTCAGTGGCACCTCGCCGTGAGACAGTGGTCAGTCTCCATGGAGCCTGAGGTATTTTTAACACCTGAATTCAATATTCTTATTTTGGTTTCTATCATTAAAAATGCCTTCCCACACTCTTTGATTTCTCTGAAGACATTCTATTAGTCAGTGGTTATAGACATGTTATTCCCATCCGGCTTCACTTATAACCAGCCTTCCTATGGCTCACGCTCCTGCCCCCTTGAAATAAGTGCTCTAAGTTCTCTGATCATGGTTTGCTTATTATATGTCCCTTTCTTTGTATCTGCTGCTTCCTCTGCCTAGAATATCTCCCCTTCCCTTTGGCTGAAGCATTACTTGCTCTGAATCCTCTATTCCCTCAGACTGAATGGAGGGTCCTTTCCTTTTATAAAGAATTGATCACAGTTTTTCTTTTTTTTTCTTTTTTTTACTATTTTGAAAAATAAAACTCTATTACTACAGCTGAGAAATGAGTACTCTGACATTGCCACCCTCAGAGAAAGACCTCAGCCAGAGTGGACATGAGGGATAGCCCTGCTTCTGATCTTGGATTACATTGGCAGATTTTCATTTGCAGTAGTATGTTAATAAGTGCTAAAGTTGGGAAGGCACATGAGAGCCCCCGGCAGGATCTGTTACTCTTTTACTGACATAATTGGTGGAACCGTCAACCAAAACGACCCACCTCTCCCACCCAAGAATCACACATGATTCAAACTAGACTGATTTGATTATCTGTCCCCCCACTCCTCCAGTCTGACTCTTGAATTGAGTGACTCAAAGACTGAAAACGTTCCTTTACATTTTGTGTCTCCTCTTGGTGGAAAAAATGTCAAGTTAGACTGAATATTAAGAAAAAAGATAATTAGACTACTTGACTCAAAAATATGTTCGTTACTTTGAATGCATGGCTGGATCCATGGATACCAGTGGCTGGGAATTTGTAGTTGATCCCACAACTCTTTCTGAGATTTATTCAATATCACCATGGGATGATACCTCCGAACTACCTTAAAAAATTTAAAACCTCTGCATAATTGAAAGACATCATAAAATGTTAAAAGACAAGCCACAGATGGAAGACTACATTTATAAGACACACAACCAACAAAGGATTATAGTCCATGTTACATAAACAATTTTGCAAATCAATAAGGGAAGAAAAAACAACTAAGTAAAATAGTTGCAAAGGGTATTGACAGGGAGCTCATGTGAATGATGAGTAAATTTATGAAGAAAATGCTCAGTATCACTATTGATTAAGAGAGATACAACAACAAAGATGCCATTTCACACTGACCAGCAAGAATAAAATCGTACCATAATTCCAAGTGTTGTTGATGATGTAGAGAAACTGAAGCCTCATAATTCACTAGAGGCAGCATAAAGAGCAAAATAACTCTTTGGTGCTATCTAGTAATGTTGAAGACATACATTTGTGCCCTGGAAAACTCCTGCATATATGGTAAAAGAGACACATATAGGGATATTTATTATAGCATTATTTGTAACAACATAAATTTTTAAAAAATATAAATATTCAATGCAAATTACTAAACAAATTTATAAATAACGTAGATATTTGGTATCAGGTCTAGGTTTGTAAAGATCTAGCTTTAGGACTCTTAATTTACCCTGGGTGATTTAAGCAGAATGGGAAACATTTAAGGATACTCAATGGCTTAGAAAACTATTTGGGATGCACTGAAAAAATTGGTTAGAGATTTCAGGAATGGTCTCCAGAGTTATATCCCAGAATAAGGTTCACAGAAGAATTGCTGCCTCTTCTAAGATAAGCAAGCCTTGAAGTCCCAAGCCTTCCTGCATTAGCTACAGTCCACCAGAACCATGCACCCTGCTGCCAGCTGCCCAGCAGAATGGATGCCCCATTGGCTGCTTCTCAGCACACACATAACTTCTTCCCAGAAACAAGTCCCTGCTGTCACTATGCAGAAAAGCCACCTTCCTCCACCCAGCCTTTGTGAGCAGAGATGCAGCAGAGGCAGAAACACAGTGTCCACTTCGCTCCTTCCTTACACATGGTGGGCAAGTGCCTCTGATTGGCCAAACTTAGGTCCCATCCACAGTCCTGCTTCTAAGGGAGGCCACAAAATTTAGTTTTGAGCTTTCAGGACTCTCCAGTCCTCCAAGTCACACTAGAAGAATAGATAGAATAAATGATGAGTGTCAGACAACTGTTATCAGACTGTGGTAGATACCAGCACACTCTGACAGACCCTCTCAGAGTGGGCACACCTGTTTCCCAGGGCTGCATTTCCAGGTGGAAGGCTCCTGTCTCTGTACCTCACTGGGATTGTCCATGCACACTGAGAGCTAGCTGACTTGCCCAAGGTCATTGCCTCCCACCACCACCACCATGGATGCAATAGGGAATGACTGGCTGTTCTGGTGATGCTAAGACCTGGCCATCTGCTCCAGCCAGGCACCTCTGAAGACCGTCCCACTCCTGAGCTCCCTGTGAAGCCACTACAGCCAAGGAATTCAGCAAAGGAAACACAAATTAAAAGCGTGAGATAAGAAGGGCAGGGGGAGGAAGAGAATAAGGAGAGGGAACGGAAGGTGTATATTTAGATAAATGGACTAATACACTTCAATGAATATAAGTGAAGGACTAACATGGCTAAAATTCAAAGTCAAAATGTTGACCAAAAAGGGCATGTCATGCAATATGATAATGTGTTCTCATGTTGGAAGGGCTTCCAGGGTGCACAGACCTCAGGTAGTGGATAGTCTCCAGAGTTAGAAGAGGTTGTTGAACCCATCTGAATATAAAATCTCCTGCAAAAATTTAATTATTTAATATTCTTGCAGGGCACAGCAGCCCCAATCCCCAAGGAAATGCTAGACAGCCATGTTGCCATCAATACTTGAGGTCTCCTCATGACCTTCCAGAAATATCTCACATGTCTCTGTAGGTATCAGACTTTTCCTACTCAGGAAGCAGCCAGTCCTACAAGGACAACACTCAGAACTGTCTTTAAAAGTGTGTGGCCGGGGACTTATGTGGAGAGTGACCATGTGTAGCCACACCTGCACCCAACGTGCTTGTGAATATCAGAACATTCCACAGATAAAGTGGCTGAGGCTCAGGGAGATGAAGGAGCCTGACAGGTTCTCAAACTCAGAAAATGGAGAGAACTCTGGTCCATCCAAGTCAGCATCTCCTTTTCCACTCCTTCAGTTCTGGAGAGACATCTTGTGAAATTCCACTCCAGTCACTTGATTAAATCTCCCTGGCAACTTACCCTAGACTTTTATGATCCAAGGCAAAGTAACAAATGACGAGAGGGGAATAGAAATCATCCTTTAATCATCTTCAAGGCCATAAGATACTCACAAATGACTTTCGGGGTGGGAGTCGTGGTGCTTTCAGAGGGCAGTCTAAGATCTGGCTGAATGATGTCAATAATAATAACAATAAAGCAGAGAAACCAGGATCCACGTGGAGAAGGCTCGTGAGGCCTTGACGCCATCAGAAATTCACATTCGATGAGGGGCATTAATATTTCACATGGAATTTCTTTATTAGCCTGGACACCTGCAGGTCATTTGGAGAGATTTTTCAGGTGACCAGCTTGACAGTCTTTTTTCGGAGGAGAGACACTGGGGATTCCCAAGGAGAGATGGCAGATCTCCTCCAAGTAGCCAGATGAGGCGAGTAGCCAGGGATGCCTGGATGATAATTAGCGAGCTCATTAGCACCTGCCATTTCAGAGCTGTGCTTCAGCCAGATTCATTTGATGTTCAGCTGCTTCTTGGGAACTGAAAAAGAGGAGAGCTGGGGATTTTCTGCGGTCCCTCTAACACTGTGAAATAGTCATCGGTGTGTGTGAGCCCACGCATGCCTGCGGGGACCCTCCAGTGTCCCCCACTCTTTTATCTGTCCTGACCAAGAAGTAGAGAGCTCTTTGACAGTTCCATGGCTTAGCCAGCTAAGTGTTCTCCTCTGCACCCCTGAACCCTAGATGGGGCCTTGAATATTTTCAGGCTCTGACAAAATGTGTTAGTTTGTGTTTAAAACATTGGAAGAAACTAGTTCTGCCCTGAGTCAAATCCCTTACACCCTTGCAGGCTCCAGACCTCAAGCCCCAGATGCAGCACACCCCAGGACAGACATCCCTCTCTCACTGCCTGTGATGAGGACACACTGCAGACCTGTCTGAGTGAGTTTCCCTAGTAAATTCCTTGACCGTCCCTTCTTTTATCCCACAGGCCTCACCCCTGGGCAGTTTGGGTCAGTTCTTTGCGGGGATCCCTTTGCCACTGTTCTTGGTTCATCCACATCAAACAGGGTGGGAATTCTTACCCACCAAGAGCTGCTGAAGCAGAGCCTGTATATTATGCTAATCATAGCAAAAGTGGGCATTAATCAGCTGAATAGTTTTTATGGGGACCTTCTAAAATGCAGAGCATCGATGAAGACAGCAGGTACAACTGGGAAACTTTAAAAAATCATGAAAAAATATAAGTTATTCTTTAAAATATTTTACATGAAATATTTTACAATAAATACATTTCGGTATATTTTGTTACGCGTGTCTTTTAATAAATTCACACCATATTAAGTATAAGATATTTTTACCTGTAGCAGCTTCTCTTCAAGTATTGAATTGGCAAGAAATACATGATGAATGATTTTCCTCATGGTACAGTGGTCCATGCAGAGTTAGGATTGGTAGGGATGCCACTACTCATAGAATGCTTGATCCAAGTCTACCATGAGCCAGGAAAATCTGGGAGGAAGACTAGAGGATGATCCTAAGATGAAGAGGTGCAGGTATACCATCAGGCACGTCGGAGGTAGCACTGGAAGGGGTGAGGGAGATGTTTTCCATAAAATGTCCCTGGGACAGGTCAGCTCACTTGGTGCTGAACCAGAGGCCTGGAGCCAAGGAGACCCAGATTCACTCCCTGACGTGGCTATTTCCTAGCTCTTTGTCATGGGGTCAGTTATTGACCCCTCTGTGCCTTGATTTTCTCAGCTACACATGAAAATATAAGAATACCACATGTAAGGTTCTTGTGAGGGGCCAGTGAATATGTCACAAAGTTTCCAGCACAGGGCCACACAGTATTATTATCATAGTTATTAGCATATGATGTAGTGGAGGTAAAGTAAGTTAAGTTAAATAGAATTCTTCACTCTCAGAATTTGGATATGCCAAAGGGAAGCTGTAAAGTGCTTCCTTCAGGTGAAAAGGTGAAAGGGCAATGAGATATTTCAAGAGAGAGACAGAGACTATATTCACCTACCTTTTATTAAAAGGTATTTTGTTATTATTATTGGCCTCTTATTCTGTCTGATTTATAGATTAAACTTTATCACAAGTATGCATGTATGGGGAAAAAGATAGTATGTATGGAGTTTGGTGTCTTCCATGTTTTCAGGCATTCAGAGATAAGAGGAGATTATTGTATTCAGAAATCCTTTGACACTTCTCCCTTTAAAAGGTGAAAATTAATTAGCCTCCTGTTGAATGTAGTCTGTACTTTTCAACTTGCTCCTATCGAATAACATAAAGGAGAAGCAATAGCGTGTGATTCCAGAGACTGGGTCATAAAAGATACTGTGGCTTATTCCTTGTTTTTTTTTTTTTTTTTTTTTTTTAATCACTCTCTTGGAGAAGCAGCAGCTGCTATGTCACAAGAGCACTCAAGAGACCCAAATGCTGAGAAGCTGAGGCCTTCTGCCAACCATAAGAACCAGCTTGCCAGTCCTGTGAGTGAGCCACATTGGAAGCTATTTCCCAGCCCCACTAATGCCTTTAAATGCCTGGAATCCAAGCCAACATCTTGACTGCAAACCAATAAAAGATCCTAAACCAAAGCTACTTATCTGTGTCACTCCTGGATTCTTAACTCTCGGAAACTGCTGAGAAAATAGTTTGTTGTTCAAAGCTTCCAAATTTGGAGGTAATTTGTTTCATAGAAATAGTAGATTACCAATGCTATGCATGTTCGGGAATCCTGTGGATCCTTTCCAGTTTGAGACTCTTACCTGCACTCAACACAAAATTTGGAAATGTTTTCCTTCTCCTCTAAAAATTATTATAAAATACCTCTTGTATAAAACTCAGTTTTTAAAAAATAAAATAAAATTCAGTGTTCTATCAATATCATTCTCCTTCTTACCTCTCCATAGGTAATCATTTTTTAAATTTTATGTTTATCATCTCCATGCATATTTTTATACTTTTAAATTTTATGTATTATGCACATTTATCCTTTTGTCATGTATATAGTGGACATGTGTGTAATAATGCACCAATAAAACTATGGAAAAAAGAGTTATCCATGATAACACATGTAGCACAAAAGCATTTATAGTGACCAGTATTCTGTGATTATGCCAGGACTTGTCACCTCTCCTGAGGGGACACTTAGATGTTTCCTGTTTTCAACTCTTACTAACATTACTGCATTGCCATTCTTGCAAATGAATCCTTCGCTCCTTATGCAAGAATTCCTGTAGGTAGACATTCATCTTTACCTCTCTAGATATTATTAATATAGTCTCTAAAATGGTTGTACCAATTTGTACTTTCCTCTGTTTGCGTTGGAAACAACATTTCTTCATACCCTCACCAACATTTTGTATGAACAGGCTTTCTTTTTATTCTTTTTTTATTCTCTCTTTCCTTTCTTCCTTCCTTTGCATGGATATCAGTTGCAGTTGTGTTTTATCATTTACAGGGAAATTGAGCATATTTTTGTCATTTATATTTCCATCTCTGTGACTTGTTTATTTGTATATTTTCCCCATTTTTCTTTTTTGGCTATTTGCCTCTTTGGATTCATTGATAAGAATTACTTATGCATTCTGTATACTAATATTTTCTTGAATAAATATATAAGTTGTTCAAGACATTGTTTTAAAATATGGTGTCTTCCAAAGCAGAAATTTAAAATTTCATTTTAGTCGATATAATATCTTACAGTTTTGTCAGTTTATGATCTCTTTGATATGAAAAGGTTGTTAGATGATTTTTTAAAAAAAACCTTATTTGTTCTAATTAGTTGTACATGAGAGTAGAATGCATTTATACATTTTGATAGATAATACATAAATGGAGTGTAATCTCTCATTTTTCTGATAATATATATTGTAGGATCACATTGGTCATGCAGTCATCTATGCATATGAGGTAATAACGTCCATTTCACTCTACTATCCTTCCTACCCCTATATCCCTTTCTTCCCCACATAAATTTTACTTCTTCATGTTTAAGTTTCTAATTCATGTGAATCATTTGAAATACAGTGTTATGCAAAGATTTTATTTCATTTTCTAAAACAGATAAATAATTTCTCCAGCTCTCTATAGTCTATTCTTTCCCCACTGATTTATCTAGTCAAGCATCAAATGGTCACAAATCTGTCTCTGTACTCTCTGCTTTGTTCTATTGGTCTGTTAATAGGTAACTGCCATCCTGTTCCAATTTTATAGATTTATCATAAACTTTATGTCTTATAAATCATTTTGTCTTGGAGATTCTTGGCACTTTCATTTTACAAATAAATGTTAAAAATAGCTTGCCACATTTTGGAAAAGCTTGTTGTGATTTTGATCAGAATTGCACATAATCTATAGATCAATGTGGGGAGAACTGACATTTCTATAACACTGGGTTCTTCCATTTTTAATATGGGTATCACCAATTTGTTTAGGTTTTTTAAGTGTGCTTCCAAAGTTTTGTTATTTTTTTTTCTCAAAGACCTTGTGTATCTTGTTAAACATGTTATTTATTTATTTGGTTATTTATTTAGTACTGGGGATTGAAACCAAGGGTGCTCCACCACTGAGCTACATCCCCAGACCCTTCTATTTTTTGAGACATGGTTTCACTAAGTGGCTGAGGCTGGCCTCAAACTTGCAACCCACCTGCCTTTGTCTTCCAAGTCACTGGGATTACAGGCATGCACCACCGTGACCAGCTAGAAATGGTATTTTAAATGCATGTTAAACTTTAAATTAGTGGTGTAACAATTGTATACTTGTATCATATGACAATTGATTATTTCTTCATCCACCTTTTCATTCAACTTTGATGCACTTTTTAAAAATAAATTCCAATGGTTTGAAATATTCCAAAACTTTCTACTTAGATTATCTTATTGTTTACTAAAAGCAGCCATTTTGTGTGCTTCTTTCTGGTCTTTGTGGTTTTAATTTTTCTTGTTCTATTGCACTGGCTGGATCTCCTGTACAACATGGATTGGAAATGATAGAATCAACCTTACTTTATTCCCAGTGTTCCTAACGTTTTGTCAGGTAATGTGATGTCCTTTCTGTAGATTTATGGCAAAGATGATAAATATTCTTTATCAAGTTTTCATTTTCCTTCATTTTCCTTTACTTCCTTCATTTCATTTCATAAGATTTGATCTTGTATTTTTTTACTATATGATTATTTAAATGATGTTTATCATTATTTTTGTAATTAATTTCATTGACTATGCCTAATTTTGTAACTAAAACACGATATTAAAGAAATATTGATTGAATAAATGAATACAACCCAGCCTGATCTCTTTCCTCCTCCACTGAAGAACTGGTAAAGTTATTTTCTTGGATTTATCCTCTGACTTTAGCTATGCCAGTGAATTTCATAGCTGGAAAGGACTTTAGATATTCTTATTCTAAACCACTCATGTTTCAGATAAGGAACTTATGCATCAGAAAAGTGGACTAACCTGCCTGAATTCACCACACTGGTCTTTGAAAAGGCTATGGGCCCTCTCCACCTACCTGAAAAACTTCATTAAAAAAATTCTTATCTTTCTACGAGCTGCTTCAGTATTTCACATTCTTTTTTTCTGGGCCTTTGTACTTACTTTTTCCTTTACCTGGAAAAATCTCTTCCTTTTACCCCTCCACCTTTCCTCACCTATCTCTTGGCAATAGGTTGTAGTGAAATGTTACTTCCTCCAGGAAGTCTCCCATGCCATGCTCACACTGGAAGACCTTTAAAACCTACACTTCTCCTGGCATGGCATGCATGCTATTTTAATCTTAAATTACATACTAATATAGAGGACTTGAGAATGCTGTACAGAATGCCACATCAGTCTCATTCACACTCATTTTACCAGTACCTAGCTCAATAAATAGGCCAGCAATGAGCATGTGCTCAATTAGTGAATCTATATCTTTTCACTTTTAAGAATAGACAGTCCCTGCTTCTATTAGACTGATAAATATTCAAAACTCTGGTTGGAGATAAAGGTAGGTCTTGCTTGGTATGGTAAGTGTGTTTCTAAAGAAGTAAATTGAATAACTTTTAAATGTGCTAAAAAGATTGCTATTTAAAAGGTTCACTTAGTGGATCTTTTCATGAAGCAAAGAATGTGATTATAAAAGTAAGTGTTGCTTATCCTTTTCAGCCTTGAAGGTTTTGGAGTCTGCAGACCCTCAGGGGGTTGAGTGCATCTGTTCCTGGTTGAGGGACATGGGAAGAGCCATTCTTGCTAGATGTGGGAGAAGATTAAACACTAGAATTGAACATGAACCTGACTTTTGCAAAACTTATCAGATGGCTTTTGACCTCTCTTAATAGAGTGCTTGGATGCCAATTGAAATGCCTACCAACAAGCAAACTGAGACCACTTGCTCTTTGGTTTTGAGTAAACCCAGTATGGATTGGTAGTTATTAAAGATCACTATGTCACAGAATGACAGGATGGAAGAAAACTCTGAGGTCAACTGCTCCAACCCTTTGGCAGCACAGATGGGGAAACTTAGACCCACGGGGTAAGCAACTTTGTCAAGACCAAAAGATTACTGATGGACTGGACTGCAACAGTCCTTGGGACTCTTCATCATGCTCTCTCTATGAGCTGGTGTTATGGTCTAATATGAGGAGTCCCCCCAAACTCATGTGTGAGACAATGCAAGAATGTTCAGGGGTGAAATGATTAGATTATAAGTTGTGGCCTAATCAATCAATTAATCTACTGGCATGGTAATACTGAAGACAAATTTGTTCACCTCTTTCCCAATTCTCCTCTCACTTCTGCCTTAAAAAACAAACTCTTGGTCTCCAAATTAACAAATAAATTAAAAAAAATCACAGAAAGGCCTCCATTTAAATCTCAGCAAAGGTGAGAGGGACATTTCATAGATTTCAGTGCTAAGGATGCTTGTTTCTGACTTTCTTGTCTTCCTCTCTGCCAACTTTGAATAAGGACAGGAAATGGAACAGAAAGCTTCCAGTGAGCTCATTCCTAGGGTTTTCCTGGTTCCTAGGAGAACATATTCCTAAGAACGCTTTATTTTCCTTAAATAAAAGTTCTGTTTCTGTTTCTCTACAATTTTTAAAAAATATTTTTTAGTTGTTGATGGACCTTTATTTATTTTGTTTATTTATATGTGGTGCTGAGAATTGAACTCAGCACCTCACACGTGCTAGGCAAGTGCTCTACCACTGAGCCACAACTCCAGCCATGTTTCTCTACAAATTTTAAAAGATAATTTACCTTCTTGACCATTTCACCATAAAACATCAGCTCATACAACATGAAGAGGGAGGAAATAGTTCATGCCATGAGATCTCATTGGAATATGGCCACGTCATTTGGAAGAATATCAGAAAGTGTTGGAAAGATGCACTTAACCTATGGTAAAAAATTTTCACCTGTAATCTGGAAAACATGGTGAGCAGTGCCTGACTTTCATGCCACTGGTCCATTCAACTAGTAGCAGGATGAGAAAGACATCTTGTAGGACTAATGTGACCTTATAGTCATATTGTCATTGCTAACCTGGCTGATTCAGTGGTATTTGTCACTCCAACTTGGGTGTCACCACTGAATGGATCCTGGCATCTCCTTTTATTATCACATGTTGTCCACAACTGCCCATGGTCACTCTGCTCCTCATACTAGGAATTGGTCCCATCACTCTCTTATGGAGGCTGCATGGTTGTGGTTTTGATTCTCCTGAAGTTCACCAACAGACAAGTGAAGCTGTGCCCTGTGCTCCAGCTACCTGATGCTTCACACCATTTTCCAAGCCTGAGGTCTTCAACTCATCTACCAGCTGTTTATTTCTTGACCTTAAAAGACCCCCAGGCAGACCTTTCTCAAGATCTCCAGTAAACACACAAAAGATGAATCTTAGTCAGGAAAGCGAACCACAGTGACCCTCAAACACCTAGATTTTTCTTTTCTTTGCTTCACTTTGCTTTTCCTTTTCCTTTTTTAATTTTCAGAGGGACACAGAGATTTTTCAGAGAGCTGTGACTCTAAGAGAAAGGTTGTACCCAATAAAGGGCCTGAGGCTAGGAGTAAGTGGTCATTTTATGCCATGTGTGGGCTGATGAGTGAGTGGGAAACACTGAGCAAAACCACTGAGGAGACCCGCACAAAGGCATAAACGTGATGGAAGAGGAGTGAGGTGAGAGCCTTGCTGGCACACATCAGGCAGAGAGAGTGGCCATGTTGCTCATGCTTGTGTGACGCCCCAGGGCCCCAGCTGTGCGCCTGCTCTTGCTTTGGGATTCCCAGTGGTAGAGCTGTGTACTTTCAAACTATTTCTCTTTTCTTTTCTCTCCCCTCCCTTTCTCTTTTGGTTAGGTTCAGTAAGTCTATTTCCTTTACAATTATAATAGTATTTTCCAAAACACATCTCACAAGCTTCCATCTGCCATTTCTGTGCATCGGGCAGTTCTTTGACACTTTTGCCTTCCTTCTGTATTCGCTCTTCAAGGAAGTGATCACAGGTCAGTGCTATGAAGCATTCCTCAGCATCCCCAGGCAGGCTCGGTCGATGTCCCCTCTTGTTCTTTTACAGCTCACCCTGCCTCTCAGTTTTCTACACCCTCAGCCCCAGGCCCCTTTGCCTGTTCCTCATGGTTCACACTAACTGGAAAGTGGTTCTGCTCTTTTTCTTGCAAATTTTTCAGATAGCAAATCTGATTGATGACTGTGGATTGGCCTCCAAGGTTAGATGTCACCTGTAGTTAACGTGGCCTCTCCTCTCCTTAGCGAGCTCTTCTTGACCACTTAAGTATAAGCATGCCTGGTGCTGGGATGAGTGTAGCTCAAGTTCTTGTCACATGCACTGATGGCTAGGCCCTGGGAGGGAATGAGAAAAATATCCCTCAAATTACACTTTATCTAAGTTTGAAGTTTCATTTGGGGGACAGTCTTGGTATACATTAAACCGAAATCAATATACACAGTAAAGAGAAGTACAAAGACCATATTGCATCCTCACAATGATGAAATCTGCAGAAAGCTTTGCAGGCGAATAGAGTTCTGTAATTATTTGTAGTCCATTACATCAGTGATACCAGTTGTTACATATAGTAACCACTATTAGATGATTTTTTTGGAATCTCTTCTTTTCCTTTTTGAGAAAATATACCTTCCCTGTCTACAGCTATGTGGCTGTGTTGGTGGCTTCTAGTGAGAGAACCTCATTGGGTTGATGGGGGTGGGAGGCTCAGTGTAAGTCAGGTCAATCACAATTTTCCTGATTCTATTTTGCCTTTCCAGAGGTGGAGGATGGTCATAGTCCCTCTTCTGGGACAAAGAGTCTCCAGCAATCACATTTCACTGTTTTTCACCTCTGCCAAAAAAATGAAGAGAGTTTGAGAAACTGAAGATGGTTCTACTCTGGAGGAGAGTAAAAACGAGTAAAGATGTATAATGGAGGTATCCTGTGGGGTTTGAGAGCTTCCTATTATTTCTGAGACTACCTGAAGCCTTTTGTGCATTTATTTTTATTTATTTATTTATTTATTTATTTATTTATTTATTTATTTATTTATTTTTGGTACTGGGGATTGAACTCAGGGACACTCCACCACTGAGCCATATCCCCAGCCCCATTTTGTATTTTATTTAGAGACAGGGTCTCACTGAGTTACTTAGGGCCTCGCTAAGTTGCTGAGGCTGGTTTTGAACTCGCGATCCTCCTGCCTCAGCCTCCCAAGTGCTGGGATTAGAGGCGTGCGCCACCGTGCCCGGCTTTTTGTGCATTTAAATAAGATTGGAATCATTTGCCCTTTCTGTTTAAGCTAAGCTCAACTGAAGTTGGGTTTGTGCCCCAGAGCCAACAAGTACTCTCATAACAAGGACTCCAGCTAGCTCCTCTGCTATCCAGCCAGGACAGAGAACTGGCCACACTGGATCTCTTTTATCAACCATCTCTACCCATTTCTCACCAACCCAAGAAAACATTTCAGAACACACGATAACCACCAATATTAGTGACATACAGCTTTTTTAAAAAAACTAGGCTACTTCTTAGAGTAGTTTTAGGTGTATAAATAAATCGAGCAGAAGGTAGAGAGAGTTCCCATATAACTCGTGCCCCTCCCCATGCAGCACCTCCTCAACCCCCATTATCCACATGTTTTACCAGAGCGTACATTCTGGTACCCTCATTGACACAGGGTTCTTGTTCAGAGTCCAGAGTTCACTCCAGGGTTCACCCTTGGCATTGTACAATCTCAGGTTTGGAACAGAGTGCACGGCAGGTTTCCACTGGGGTCCTACCAAAAAGAGGGGTGCTGTTGTTACCCTAAATATTCCCTGTGCTCCACCTATTCATGCCTCCCCTACCAACCCCTGAAAAACAGTGATCTTGTTACTGACGGTCTCCATGGTTTTGCCATTTCAGAATGCCATGTGGTCAGAATCATAGGGCATTCAGCCTTAGATTGGATTTTTTCTTGTAATATACATTTAAGTTTCTTCCATGTCTTTCCAGAGCTTACTGATCCATTTCTTTTTTTAAAAATTTATTTAATTTTTTTAATTTTTAGAGACTTCATTTTGATTCATTGTACACAAATGGAGTACAAATTTTCATTTCTATGGTTGTGCATGATGTACATTCATACCATTCATGTAATCATACATGTACATAGGGTAATGATGTCTGTCTCATTCCACCATTTTTCATACCCCATCCCCCTCTCATTTCCCTCTACGTAATCTAAAGTTCCTCCATCCATTTCTTTTTATGGCTGAATAATATTCCATTGTCTCAATGAACCACATTGAGTGGTGGTATTAATCCATTCACTTATTGACTTGTTGCTTTTAAACAACCCTGAAAAGCCATCATGCTGGGTCAGTAATGGTTTAGACCCTGTCATTAACTATCCGTGATAACCTGAGCCAAGCCACTTCACTTATTTGTCACTGATTCTATTTTCTCTGCAAAATAAAGTGTCTGGATAAGGTGTCATCAATGTCTAAGTACAGGTTTTCATGATGTTATATGAGAGAGCAATTAAGGGCTAACAAAGGTCTGAATCTAAACCATGATTATCAGTGATCAAAATGACACTCTCCAGAACTGAGGCTGCAGGGGAGGCACCAAAGGGGATCTGGAACATTGGCTCTTTAAAGCTTTTCAAACCTCCCGACTTTTGCCCATTTTGGCATACCTAGGGCTGGATCCCAGGAGAGAAGTTAAAAATAAATACAAATAAACACAACAATTTCTGGCTAAAAGCTTGTTCCTGGAGCAGAGACTGATGTGGAGGGAAAAGGCTCTGGGAGTAATAAAGCCAGATGAAACAGCTTTTCTGGGCCCGAACCCCTGTTGCTGTGGCCTCCTGGTGCCTGTCCCTGATTTGGCTCTCTGGCTCCAGTTTATCCTTCACACAGTTACCACGGTGATGCTTCTGAAACATAAATCCAATAGTAATATCATTTCTGCTGGAAATTCTTCAGAGATTGCTGTTGCCTCTAGAGAAAGCCCAGACTTCTTACTACGGCATGGATAGCTTCCAAGCCCAGCTGTTGCCACTCCCTGCCACTCAGAGCTGCCCTGACAGACCTCACCTCTGTGCCTTGAAGGTGTTCCCTCTTCTGCTTGGAAGACTCCTCCCCCTTCCCACTCTCCTCTCCCCACCTGCTACTCACCTTCTGCAGCCGCTAAAAGAGCACCTTCCCTGCCAAGCAATCCCTGGCCCTGGCCCCTCTCAGGCATTTAGTGTCTGCCTCCCGACTCACGCTTGCCTGGTTTTCTGCATTTGTCCATTTGCATCTGTCTTCCATCTTATTTGTCAGCAACTCCAGAGCCCTTTCCTAGTGGATAGTCAACAATGCTCACTGATTACATCAGCAGAGGTAAATAAATGTGTCTGAGCTGCGGCATGAACCCAATTGCCTTATTTATCTGAAGAGGGCCGGGTTAAACATGAACAAACATACTGGTTCCTTTAGAAAATCTTGTAAAGAAGCATCCCTCAACGCTAACGGCATCGAGGTCATTAACATGACCTGGAATGCATGTGGTGTTTTTGCCTCCCCCCTCCCCCCACACAAACTGCTGGGGCCAATGACTTATTGAAGCTGTGCTGACTGAATCGGTAATGATTGTGCATGTCCTCATGAAAATCAAAAGGCTGCAAGTAACTGCTGTGTCGTGAATGTTAGCAGCACCCTTTCTCAGGATTTATGAAAATCTTAAAGAACTGTGGAAGAGTCTCACGTATGGTGTGAATGATCTTCAAGTAACATTTTCAGAAAGATTCTGGCACTTCCATCAATCACTCTGACACCGAATTTAATGGTCTCCACCCTCCATGTCTCATATGCACATAAAAAATGGGATGGAAAAAATAAGATGTTTCTGCGACTCTGAAAAGAAGGACCATGTCTCATACCTAAAGATGTCAAATCTCTTCGTTCCAACTTCCTCCTGACAATGTGGGCCAGGTTCCAGCGCTTTAGCTGTCTTCTTGTCATATTCCATGTTTTTCTCTTCTAGCTGGGTCCCTAGTTTGGAAGGTGCAAATATTAGTCAAGCCTGTGGAAAGTAGCAGTGTGAGGGCGGAGCTACACTCCTGGCATGGGGTCTGACTGTGGTCAGCACACCCTGCTGAAGGAGGCAGTGGGGAAAGACCCTTTTCCAATATCAGGTGTGAACGAGGGGTGGGAGGGAAGCAGGGATTGGCAGCTCTGTGTGATTGGTGCATACACATGAATATACATTGATTTGCTCCACTCTGGTGGTTTTAAACAAACTGACAACCTTCCTTACACCAGCCTGGCCAGTATAGAAAAGCCAGCTGCAAGGGTTCACTCATATTCTTGGCCAAGATTTCTCAAACTGCCCTATCTGCAAGAAGTACTTGCCAAGATCTACTCCTGGTAGTTTATATTATGCAAACCAATAGATTTTTAAAAATTGTTTTCCAGTTGAAATGAGTAGGATGATTTGGAAGGTGCTCTTTAAAAGCTACACATCTCTTCTTTTTCCCCGGAGATGGACAAACCAGCTCCTGGCAAGGCACGCTCTCTGCTCCTCAGAAATTCCCAGTAATTTCTAAAGGCAGGCACAAGGTCAGGGACCATGTTAGGTGCCCTTTACTCACTGTCCCATCCTGGATATTTAGCCCAGGGCCTGTCACCAGGGCCGATGCCCTGTAGTTGCCAAGGGAATCACCGATGCTCCTTCCAACCCTCTGTATTTGTTCCTGCTTTTATTGGTCTAGTTTGAATTCTTGACTCCCTAACACCTAATCCTCTCTTCCCTCTCATCTGGGCTTCTTTCCATGTGTTAGCTGCTAGGCTGTTACTTTCAGAGGTAATCAGCTATTCTTACTGGGGGTGGGGAGAGCTGCTGACCCTTTAAAAGACTGTTAAGGATTCTTCCAAGTTCATCTCAAATAAGGGTCTCCAGAGAGACTGACAAGGAAACAACCAGAATTGCTGAGTCACTCTGACTCCTTCTTTTAGGTGACCTAAAGTAAACTTTGCTCATTGTAGTAGGAAATCCTCCACTCAGGGCCATTTCCATTGGACTTTCTTTTTTATTATTTTTTTTAAATTTTAACGTGGGACTATGACCTTGAACTGAGCATGCTCAGGAATGTTCCCAGCCTCCCATGTGATGATCTCTGTATAAGTTTCCCCAATAAAAGCCCCATGCTTTCTTTGTTCAGCGAGGCACTGGTTTGAGAATGATCTCCAGCACCCTCCTCACTTGCTGCAGGAACTATCATCTCACCACTCTCGTCTCTCCTGTGGTCGGGCTCATTGGCTTTGCACTCACAGGGGAGCATCCACTGTGTTCCTTTCTGTAGTCAGTTTGTACCTTGGCACCTGCCTGCTATTTACTCTGTCTGTTGGCAAGGCCATAACATCTTCCACCTTCTTGGGAAAGCACTTCCTACCTCAGCTCTAGCGTTTTCTAGAACCCACATCTTCCTCTGGCCTTTGGCTCTTGGTCAAATACGGACCACCTTTTTTTCCCTCCACCTGAGGAGTTTGGATATATTTTTGGTGATGGAGATGAAGAGTACATCCAAGTGATACCTCCCTGCCAAGAGGAGTCACTTGCCTACTTAACTTGCTTTAATGGCATCTGGAGTACGGCCACCATCTTACAGAGCTGGGACCTTCTGAGAAACTGAGGCAGTGCAAATACCTGCCCTTCAAACCCTGATTCTTGTGACCAAGTCAGAAGGATTTCAGGCATGTTGCTCAGAGTAACAAGAACGAGTTTATTGAAGGGATAGGAAAAAGGAAAGGGACACTCTCAAGAAAGGGAGTGGATCCTCTCAAAGAGGAGAGGAACAATGTGCCTCTTCTGCACTCAAGTTTTTTTTTTTAATTTTAAAAATTTTATTTGTTCTAATTAGTTGTAAATGACAGTAGAATCCATTTATATATTTCGACAGATCACACTTAAATAGCATATAGTCTCCCATTCTTTTGATTATACATATTGCAAAATCATATTGATCATGCAGTCATACATGTACATGAGGTAATAATGTCTGTTTCACTCAACTATTCCTTCCCCTACATCCCTTCCTCTACCATCATTCTCCTCTAATATAAAGTAACTCTATTTGTCCACATTCCCCTCTCCCTTACTATGAATTAGCTTCCACATATCAGAGAAAACATTCAGCATTTGGTATTTTGATTTGGTTTATTTCACTTAGTATGATATTCTCTAATTTTATCCATTTACCAGCAAATGCCAGAATTTCAATCTTCTTTAAAACTGAGTAATATACATTTTCTTCTGTTGAAGGACACCTAGGTTGGTTCCATAGTTTAGCTATTGTGAATTGAGCTGCTGTAAACATTGATGTGACTGTGTCACATAGTGTGTTGATTTTAAGTCCTTTGGGTATAAACCGAGGAGTGGGATAACTGGGTCAAATGGTGGTTCCATTCCAAGTTTTCTGAGGAATCTACATACTGCTTCCCATAACAGTTGCACCATTTTGCATTCACACCAGCAATGTATGAGTGTACCTTTTCCCCACACCCTCACCAACATTTATTGTTCCTTGTATTCTTGATAATCACCATCTTGATTGGAGTGCAATGAAATCTTAGAATAGTTTTGATTTGCATTTCTCTAATTGTTAGTGATGTTGAACATTTTTTCATATATTTGTTGATTGTTTGCATATCTTCTTCTATGAATTTTCTGTTCAGTTCCTTAGCCCATTTATACATTGGGTTATTTGTTTTTTTGTAATCTAGTTTTACTGGGGAATCTCAGAGAAGTTTCCAGGTTCACTTCTTGGCTTTGACTGACAGCAAGGTGATATCAGACTTTCAAGTCCCCACTGCCATGATGATTCTAGATCTCCTTGGCCCATGCTGAGAAGTTCTAATTTGATTCCTAACTATACATTCTTGCAGTTTTATTGTTAGGAGGAATTATTCTTATCTCCCTGAGTTTTAGGATCTGGTCACAAAAGTCACCTGGGTTCCTCCCATCTATATTATCTTGGGCCTGCATTTCTCCTGCAGATAACAGATAATTTGCAGAGGAATGTGACATATCCTGTCCACTTAGGCCAGGCAGGGCTTCATGAGGGGGTCAGCACAGTGGGCCCATTGTATAGAATGATTCTCTAACCTAATCCTAACCTTGTGTTCCCACCATTCCCATCTGTCTGTTCTCTAATTATTAGATGTTGAAAGAAGACTGGATGAAAAAGCAAAAAACATGAGTTCTTCTACAAAATCTTTTCCTAGAGCAGTGTATTAATCAGAGTTCTCCAGAGAAATAGAACCAATAGGATGTGTGTGTGTGTGTGTGTGTGTGTGTGTGTTTGTGTGTGTATGGGAGGAAAGAAAAGTAGATGGATAGATAGATAGATAGATAGATAGATAGATAGATAGATAGATGTATATTCTAAGGAATTAACGTGATTACAGAAGCTGGCAAGTCAAAAATTTGCAGGTTAGGACAGACCAGGCCAATGCTGGAGTTCAAGTTCAAAGGCCATCTGCTGCAGAATTCTCTCTTTCTCAGGGAATGTCTGCCCATTCTATCTTGGATTTTAACTGATTGGATAAGGCCCACATTATGGAGAGCAACCCGGTTTATTCAAAGTATTTGAATAAATGGATTTGAATGTTAATCTCATCCAAAAACATGCCCACAGAAACATCCCAAATACTGTTTGACCACATACCAGGGCACAAAGGCCCAGTCAAGCTGATACGTAATATTAATTATTACACAGTTTCAAATCTCAACTAGATCCAATGAAAAATAAAAAAGGTGGATTTGATATCTTCCAACTAAAATTAAAATATTACCTGTTTAAGTACAAAACTCATAGTACCAGTTTCAGGATTCTGCAAAGGACATTAAAGTACTTCTACCTCTTCTGATGCCTGACATCTAACATACACCTTATGCCCGCTCCTGTATCCCTATTGTTTGTGGGTGGGTCCTGAAGACTTGGCTTCAAAAGGAATTCATTAACACTGTATGCTGTCAATGGATAGCAACTTCATACCAAAGGAGAAATAAATCCAAATTTTAAGTTTAAACATGTTGAGATTTTTGTGTTGTCCTTATTGTTTCTTGACACTCATTTTGCTCATTAATTTTCCCATTGACTAATTGACCTTTTGGGATTTGAAATTATTATGGCCTCTTTAAAACACAGAGCAACTGACTGCTGGTCATCTCTCCAAGGTTGCCATCTTTTGGTTTATGCTATGGTTTGAACATGAGGTGTCCCCTGAAAAACTCTTAGATTAATTCAGGGATGTTCAGAGGTAAAATGTGTAGATTATGAGAGCTGTGACTTCATTGGTGGATTAATCCATTTAATGGATAATGATGTGAATGGATTACTAGGTGGTGCCTGCAGGCAGGTGGAGTGTGACTGGAGGAACTAGGTCACTGGGGGTGGCCTTTGGGGATTATATATAATCCTCTCAGCCTCACTTCCTGGCTGCCTTGACTGACCAGCTATCCTCTACCATTCTCTTACACCATGACTGCCTCACCTAGGGACTAGAGCAATGGAGTCTGGCAACCCAAAACTAAGACCTCTGAAACTGTGAGCCCAAAATAAACTAGTCCTTCTCTGAGTTGTTCTTGTCAGGCATTTTGGTTTGGTCACAGTGAATCAAAGCTGTGACATTGGGAAAATGTTTGTTTTTTGCTCCACACCCGTGTTCTCCTAAGAGGTCCAGCACATAGCAGATTGCAGAGATTGTGTGGCTTCTATTAAAGTACATACCTTGGGACTCTGAGAAAAGCAACGTGACCCTTGACAAACAAGGGAGTGTTTGTCCAGCATTCAGAAGAGGCTGGAAGGAAAAGTTTCAGTGTAAACACCAATAGTTCTGTTGAATATTTGCACTGCCTTTCATCCAAAGTGGCCAGGTGATAACACAGGGAGGTTTTGCAGATTCAAACACCTGGAGAGCCAGGCAGGGGGGATTTGTCATTGACTGAGTGGGATCTTAGGAAAACTGAGAAACAAAACAAAGCAAACAACAGAAAATACACCCAAAGCAGATGGAACTCTTACCAGGTGAGAATGGGAGCCCATTGATGCTGGATTTCTCAGTGAAGGCCTGGAATCTGAAGTTCTATAGCATAGATCATAATTTGGAAGAACTGGCAATTAATTCAAAATATTTAAAGTCCTGTAAGTCTCAATGAATCATATCTGTACACTAGGTCCCAGTTTGCTGATGGTCAGTTTATAGCCTGTTTCTGATTTAGACTTGGTAAAATTGAAATAATATGCTCATCTGTTACAAATACATATTTTTAAAAACGTTGATTCATGTTCAATGTCCATCAGTATGCTAATTTAGAACTGCACATGTTATCTCTGTTTCCATGAGTGTGGGAAGACAAGATAGGAGTGGATTTACCCCCAAATAGATGAAGCTGAGGCTTCAAGATTCATCAATTGCTGGACCCTTTCCAAGGCCCTGGGACAGCCCTTGCAACATGATTATATGATCATATGTCTTTGTGATTTGCAAAAGGCAGGTATTCTAGTCACAATGCTTTAGGATCGCAATCTGCTTGCTCTCCAGGTCTTCCTTCTTTCATACTTCCTGCCCTGGAAGCTGATGCAATAGTCACGGGAGGCATTTTCTGGAAGTCCAGGTGGCAGCAGCCAGTTACCATTCTCAATCTCAGCAATATTGGTACCTTGTGTCAGACAATTCTTTGATGAGGTGGTTGGATATTTAACAGTATCCCTGGCCTCTACCTACTAGATGCCAGCAGCAACCCCCATCCTCCCCACAGTTGAGACCAAGTTCTTTGGGAAGACAAAGTGGAACCCCCACTACTGAGAACCATTGAGCTAATGGGAAGCTGAGTTATAGATGTATTTGATTGTTTGGCTAAAGATCATCCTATGTGTCATAGTTGACATTATTGCTAACAGTTCCAGTATGGGCATATATTCCATAAACACTCTGATTTTCCATAGTGGCCACTGACAGGTGTAGAACAGGGCAGCTGGTGGGGTGGAGCAGAAAGAAAAGCTGGAGATGATGGAGCCTCAGGCCAGTCTGTGGAGATTTCTCCCAAATCTTAATACTGTGTATGAAAAAACCTGATGGACTGTCCCAATTTTTTCTATGATCCTAAATATTTACATAGCATGTTGTGATGCAGAAAGAAAATTATCTAGCTCATTGATAATAAAAATAAATTCCAAACAACCAGCTCTTAAAATTTTTCATTTCATCGTGACTTACTATCTCATTCAAAATAAATTTTCACTTAGTGCTTGGTTTTGTATTATGATTTTATATTTTTTTTTTGGTAAAGAAAGCTCTTCTCCCAAATTCTATAATTTCAGACACCTTGAAACTTGGATTTACACCAGGATTTTAGATATCAAAGTGAGTTTTGACAGAAAACCCTGGAGTATTTGTAGAAGTAATTTCTGGAGAGAGCTGCTGTGTGCCGTGAGCTCCTCCATCTTCCCTGACCCCCACCCCAGTCGCCATGGTGAGGGGAGACTCTTTACATCAAGTGAGAAGAAATGCGTCAGTGGGTCTCTGGAAAGCCTGCTGCTGTGCCTGTGCAGCTGGAGGAACAGCTGGTGACCTGAAAGGGAGATGGCAGTGGCAATCAAGGAGAGGTGACGCCATGGGGCCATGGAGACCCAGAGTGAGCATTTATTGGGGTAGAAATGCCAAGTGTTTCCCATGAGCCAGATGTGGGCTGCACACAATTGAGAGATCATTTGCAGCTGTTCAATCCTGCCCAGGAGGGATACTCAGGAGCTTGGTGACACAGATAATAGGCTACATGTAGGAGTCTCCTGAAAAACCAGGAGCTCAGAAGCCACCTCTGCCCAAAATGAGTCACCACATCCCAGAAAGTCCTGCTAAATCTGGGGAAATCTGAAGAACAGAGGCATGCCAGTGAGACACGGGGCTGACCTTGAACCACCAGCCACCCCCAGACTTTGAAGCAAGGTAAAATAAGAATCTTCCCACTGCTCTCCTCTGTCCTCTTTCCTCCAATACCTCCAAACTCTAGGGTGACTGGGTGGCCGGAAGGAGATGCCCCCAAAAAAGAAGAGGGTGCAATTCTTTTCTTTTCTTTCTGCATGGAGGGCAACTAACCTTTAGAGGTCACTGAGTGGGCTGACCGCTTTTCCTTAGAAAGTTTCCTGCACAAGGTTGGTCTTTAGGCTGGCATTGGAAATGTGGATTTCAGAAGCTCTGCCCTCTCTCTGACTGATAGGATAGCTTACTGCGCTTAATCTATGTAGAGAGGGTGCTTGATGCTGAGTTCCTGCTTTCCTCCTGGGAGTCTGGAGTTTTGGAATGTGTAAGGCAGGTGTGCCTATGTGATGAGCTGTCAATGAAACCCTCCTGCTGAGCTTCTCACAAGCAGCTCTGGTTGTCGACCTTCCATGTGTGTGCTCACAACACATCGCTGGAGGAACTGGGCTCTTCTGCATCACGCCATTAGCAGCGGAGTGATGAAAATTCAGGCCTGTCTTCCTGCGACTACCTCATGGACCTTTACCCTTTGCTGATTTTGTTTTGTATCTTTTTGCCATAATAAATCATCAGGAGTATCATCAGAGGATGAATCCCATAGGTCTTCCCAGCAGCTCATCAAAACTGGGAGGAGATTTGGGGACCTCCTCACAAAGACCCTCCTCACAAAGGGGATGCAGAGAAGTTTTACTTTTGGATCAAGCTTGATGCTGTGGTTATTACATAGACTGAACACTCTGAGTGATTGAATTGACATTAATTTTGGCTTAAAGGGGGCAGTAATGCCACAGGGGTCAATCCAGTTTTGCTTCAGTGATAGAACAACCAGCCCCCAAGAAATGCATCTAATTAGAGGTCATGGAGAACAAAATAAAATTACATTCTGATTACATCCCACAAGTCAGGCTTGTGTGGCATATCAGTGCTGTTTACAGGATTCCTTTGAAAGCTCCTGGTAGTCACTGGAGGCAGGAAGGATGAAGGTTTTATCTTGTCTTACAAAACAGAAAACTCAGGGTGGAGAAGAGTCAGGGATTGGGTTTGATTTTTTTGAGTCTAAGACCACCTGAACTACTATTGCAACTGTCTTGAGAGAGTTATGACCTTAACATAGATCAACACACAGTTGTGTCTTTCCATGGCATCAGAAGAAAATGAATAACAATAAATTCATGGAATACTTGTGGGTCCTCTGGTAGTTATATGGTAGTCAATCACAAGTTCTTTTTATTTCAATCTTAATTTCTAATATTCTATAACACTCAAGTTACATATCACATAATTTAGATAGCTAGATAGCTAGATAGATGATAGATAGATGATAGATACATAGATAGATAGATAGATAGATAGATAGATAGATAGATAGATATTACAGAAAGGCTAAAAAAAAGTTAAGGCAGCCACAGGGGTTAAGGAGGTTGAACTGAGAGCAACGGCAGAGATCAGATACATGCAAACTTTAGGTGGTCAGATAAGATTATGATCCAGCTGAAGAACCTGTCCAGGCACAAAGCTGTCAAAGCACAGGAAGTTATTCTAGGTCAAGGTCTGGACAGATGGCAGTTTCACAGTGTCAGCTTGGAATGTCAGCTTGGGATATCAGCTTGGAGTGGGCCGTGTGTGATCATCCCAGACAGGAGCAACCATACTCCCGCTGAAGCACAAGGACAAAGATGCAGAAGTTTGTCCCTGTGAAGATTTTTTGGGGCAAGTGCATGACCAGGTGATGGTGTCAGGGTGCCACCACATCCAGTCTCACACTGCTGCTCCTTTTACAGACCTTGAATGAGGTATTGCTTCATTCAGTGGTCTGGTATCTTCCAGAAGCTCATGGACCTGGTTTTTCTAATGAGTTTATTACACCTATGCATCCATGTTCTTCTAATTAATTGGATAACATCATGGTGGTCATTTTTGTTGGCACAATTAATTTACTCATCAGTTTGTGCCTTATGATTGTGCTAGGCAGATGGTGGTTGTTTACTTGCACAAACAAGGTGTCGAGTCATTCCACCTCAGCACTTAAACTCAAAATGGAGCCGCCTATGGCAAACTATTGCTTTATGAAATGGAGCAACTCTGGCAAAGGCACAGACTGAGAACTGCTATTCTATGCATCATGGATTAACTCTGAGCAGGGCACAGCTGCTCTCCACAGAAACATTGTCTTCTGGTTTGATGTACAGCAATAAAGTCAACCAAAAGTCCATTTTTCTGCCCTCTAAAGATAAAAATGTCTACTGTTCTATCAACTTGCTATTCCTGTCATTCATGTGTTCTTTGTTCTTTGAGTTGTCCACCTTGTTGTGGGGTGTGGTTTGAACTGGGTCATCTTCCCTACTTAAGAGAATTGAACCTGCACTTCCATTCTCTGAGGTCCCAAAAAGTCATGGGTACGTTTGTGTTCACAGAGTAGAGGATAATTCTGTCCCACCTGAGTGTCATGCTGACGTGTCACATCTGCACTAATGTTGATCAGTTGATATAAAATCCAGTCTTTCTGCAAATGCCATCAGTTATGCCCTCAGCTAGATTAATTCCATAAGATCGAAAGCCAAATACAACTTTTGCAAATTTCCATTTGTTCAACAATGAGATCCCAATTTGTCAGGCACTTTGGTAGGTAAGATGGATGCAGTAATGGAAGTGACACAGCTGTTGGCCCAGGGAGACTCAGAGTCTACTGGGGAAGATGATCAAGAGAACCAAGAAGCAATTTCAGTGGCTTATACTCCAGTGGGGTCAGAGGAAAGGCTTTTCAGACAGTCTGCTTGCTTGGGGTCAGATCCTAACTCTTCTATTCACTGGCTTTGTGACCAGAGACAGCTTGTTAACCCTTTCTGTGCCTCAGATTTTTCAGCTATAAATACCCAACTAACTCCAGCTATATATGAGGTTTTTTCAACCATATGGACCAGGTACATGAGCGACTCTGGGCACAGCCCATTACTACTCAAAAGTAAAGATGCTCTTGTTAACTAACTATTCAACCAGGGAACATGGAGAGCAAGAGAATGGAGTAGGTAGGCTTGTTGACTCTGAAGAAAATAATCTGACACATGAGGACATTTCTCAGAAGTCTACCATTTGAAGGTTTATTGGTCTGGGCCCCCCACTTCCATTTCTCACATTTGGCATTTTCTGGGAGACAGATCTTACCATGCCCTTTTGCTATGCCTGTTTCTGCCCCACCCTGTTTCCTCTCTGGCCCCAGTTCCTAGGTTCCCTCCTCCCTTATAGTGCCAGGGCCACATGATGTCCTGGAGGTCCCTGAATTCTCCAGGTACATCTCCTAGTGTCTTGGCACTCCCAGTCCCCCTGCCTGTGCTGCCCTCTCAGTTTGCTGACTCACTTTCTCCAGGACCTTACTCACACCAAGGCTTACCTATTGCCCTTCCCTGCTTTGGGGGTTTTGAGAGATTCTATCTATCTATCTATCTATCTATCTATCTATCTATCTCTTCTCTCTATTTCACAACCTAGACTACATAGTTCACACACTGATCCTTATCCTAACTGTCTGTCTCCCCAGCTATAATGCACGCCCATGAAGGCAGAAGGACTTGTTCATAATGGTGTCCAGGGCAATGATGGTGCCCTAAGTGGAAGTCTGTCAGTACGTGTTGTTGAACTGAAATACGTGGGGATAGATCTATAATGGTCAGAGTTCTTAAGATTGAATTCCAGGCTTCAGTGTGCAATGACAGCCCAATGGTTGAAGAGATTCCAGCTTAGGCTGGACCAATCTTGGCAGTGATATTGTGGAAAGTGTTTGAGAACTGAGTGGTAATTAATTGTATTTTGATCTTTTGAAACACTTCCAGTGCCTCGTTATAAACAGATCAAGGGTAACTAGCACCATATTTTGTTTTATTTTATTTATTTATTTTTTTATGTTACTGGGGGTTGAACCTAGTGCCTCAAGCATGCTAGGCAAGCACTCTACCACTGAGCTACACCCCCAGCCCACCATATTTTAAAGAAGCAATACTATTCCTGTCCAAATCGCAGACTCAGCTAAAAGCCAACAAAAAACAAAAGAAAAAAAAATCACCTAATTGACTTATTGGCTGGATTTAAAATTAATTATTAATGATTAAATATTGATCATTTATTTTAATGCATGCTAATTGTTAAATTATGCTTAATGACTTAATTATTTCATGAATCAAAATGCATTTGTAATAATTATAAAATTAAACCATGCTGGCTTTATTTCAGATAATCACATTATCATAAACATAACTTTTAGGGTCAATGAAATCCTAAACATAGACATTAATCACCCCTGTGGCATTTTACATTAATTGTATGAGCCAATCTTAAATCAGCATGTTAGAAACTATAAGTCTAATAAGACAATAAAAGCAAATATAGGCCAAACCATATTGTGCATTATGTATAGTAATTACTTTACATACCTGCTTTCTTAAGGGACAAACTCATTTTTAAAAGAATATCACAGGGCAGGAAAATAGGGGTTTTTTTGTTTGTTTGTTTGTTTTAGTCACATTTCTTTCTTAACTTCAGACCCCTTCAATTAAGTGTTCTTTTCCTACTTGCTATGGTCCCCAATCCACCCCAGATATTCATTTATATCTGTCCAGAAATACTGTTTTAAGAATTAGTTAGTTCCTCCTAATTAAGTCATCAGCATTTCCCTAACACAGAATGACAGCAGTCCCTTGTAGTGTTCTAGGGCTGCCCTGTGTTTTCTGCACTCACCCACCCCTGTTTCTCATATGTCGTGTGTCCGCTGCAGATCCCTTGTGGGAAAAGACAAGAATCTATAGAAGCTTAATGCTTTGAATTTTGTACATGTGTGAGTGCATGACTGGTGTGATCCTGCAATATGTATAATCAGAAAAATGAGAGATTACACTCCATTTGTGATCCATCCAAATGTATAAATGTGTTATACAATCATGTACAACTAATTAGAACAAATAAAATTTAAAAAATTATAAAAATGTAATTTCAATTGTGTTAAATTACTTACAATTTGTTGTTGTGTTGTGCTTGTGTGTAGGTGTGTGTGCGTATGTGTTACATTCATCCCAGTCAGTTAATACCTGAAGCACCCTCATTGACAACACAAATCCCAAGCTAGACTTTGAAAGGCCAGTCAGAAGCCCACAGGCGAGGGGTGCTATTGGCATTGCAGCGATGGTTTCAGGCATACATACTGATCCCCAAACTCACCAAAGCATATGGAGGTGGTTCAAATGAAACGATTCAGGTTTCTGAATGACCCACACCAGGGACTTCATTAATTAGCAGAATGGATGTTAGAACTGGCTTCTAACTTGGTGAAATCAGTGGGTCTAAGGTATATGAATTGATCAA
The DNA here is from genome assembly GCA_020662805.1 of Glaucomys volans. Taxonomy (NCBI): domain Eukaryota; kingdom Metazoa; phylum Chordata; class Mammalia; order Rodentia; family Sciuridae; genus Glaucomys; species Glaucomys volans. The sequence continues at coordinate 728,316 of JAJEJO010000467.1, read as the reverse complement.
ATGGATCATTAGGCCTCTGACCCTACAGGGGCACACTGGAAGAATGTATTGATAAGATTATTCTACTTCAGAACACAGCCTTAACATTGGGATGCCCTCCAGGCTACTGAAGGCTCCTTATGCAGGATTCTATCTCCTAACCCTGCTAGGAGTAAGCCAAACCCTCCTTCTAGGCTACTAGGGAACCGCCTCAAGAGAACCTTCCCTCCAAGGCATTTGTCAGGTGTAAAATAGAACAGAGAACAGATGTCACCAAAAGTTCTGTTCCCGTCTCCCATGCCAATTCATGTCAATTTAAGAGTGGGGACATGGTTTTGAAGAAAAGGAAAAAGATTTCTTGCTTTCCTAGCAAAGGAGAAAAACAGGGGCCTCCAGTCCCAGATTCTGTGGTTCTGCCCATTAGGGAAAAGAGGGCTTTTAAAGACGCTCTTCAAAGGCCACATTTCAGGTGTGCCCTAACAGGGGGTCCCAGGTGTGGCCCTGGATGGTGTGTTGAAATTCACCTGTTAATTTGGGAGAGAGTCACTTCCTAGTTCTCCTTCCTTTGGAGAACAGATAACTCAAGGTAATCTCTTTCCCTGCCCCCAGGTTAGGGAAGGGGAGAGGGAGAAGAGGAAAAGAAAAAACATGTCCCTTTTAAAATAAGCAGCAAGTGCTATGTTCAAAAGGTAAAGTGGACCACTCTTACACAGAGATATTATCAAGCTTGCACAATTTGTGAAATTGCTGTTTCTTATACTACTTTAGCAATGAACACTTGAAAACCTGACCAAAGTCACTCAGAGACTAACGTTTGTGAGAACACAGCAGTTGGTCAAGACTTAGGGAGAGACCTATCAGGCTCACCAGATCCCACCACTGGAAGCCATTGATCTACCAGGACAACTTCTTCATCATGAGTAATCTCGTTACCTAATGTAGGTAAAGGTGTGTCCTTCACCTCTCTGAGAAAAATCCCAGCAGTGTAAATATATGATAACAAACATGCCCCAAGAAATAAGAAAAACAACAAATTATACCAAGAAAGCTATGAATTTTCTAAACTCAACTAATATAATCATCCCTTGGCATGTTCAGGGGATTGACTCCAGAAACCCTGGGGATACCAAAATCTGTAGATGCTCAAGTCATTATATAAAATGGTTCAGTAATTGCACATAATCTGAATATATCTTCCTATATATTTTAAATCTTCTTTAGATTGGTTATAATGTCTAATGCAATGTAAAGGATATGCAAATAGCTGTTAGACCATATTATTAAGGAAATAGTGACAAAAAAGTTTGTACATGTTTAGAACAGACACAATTTTTTTCCTGAATATTTTAAATTATTTGTTGGTTGAATCCATTGATGTAAAACCCAAGACACAAAAGGCTGATTACAGTATTCATCCAAGTAGAAACTACCATTCAAATAACTTATATCCTAAATATGTAATTGTGCAAGGGTCATGTAAAATTTAACACCTCCTCCCTATATAGGAATGGTAGTTAAATATCTTATGTAGGCCATAAACCTGCCCAAATATAATGTAAACAATACTATAACTGCAAAGACAAATCCACTAATTGAAAAACTGGTAAAATATTGCAGTGGCTAAATAATACCAAAACAGGTAAATCTTGATGGAGAAATATAGTTTCATTTGTGTGAATAATTGAATTCATTTATTTGAACAATAAACTTAGAAAAATGCAAAGGGTGAGATTTCTGAAGGGGACTCCTGCACAAATTTATGGGCTTCAGATGTTGAGGGCACTTAAAAATTGTGCGTATTTTGCTATACATCTTAGAGACTTTCTCTTATTTGAGAGACCTACTCATAGAAAGCTCAAGAAGCTAGGTTGCTTGGATGTTCAAAACACTAACAAGTTGCAATGGGAGATAGAGGTTCTTAAAATAATTGAAGAAAATATGAAGGGGTGGGAGACAAAAATCATCTAAGGGGAATGCATATAGTTTTGGAAGATAATATTAATATGTCTGTGACTAGAGGACAAAGGTTGAGAAGAAAAAGGAGCAGCAAGGTTGGGAAAATTTGCCCTAAAAGGGAAAAAAGGTAGAAAGAATGGATGGATGGATGGATAGATGGATGGATGGATGGATGGAGCTCATAGGGAGCAGATTCGCCTGGTCCAAGGGCAGGGCTAACTGAGGATGGCAGGTACCCCTCAGCAACTGCCCTGTGGTCACTGAGCCCCCAGGGCCACCCCATACAATGGTCCCTTCCCTTTGCATCTCCATTTCTGCTTCTTGTGTTTGTAAGTCACAGACTTCCAGTTTTTCTGTAGCACAACTTATTCTCTGCTCTCCAAACATCAATTTCAAATCCAGCATCTTAACTTTACGACTCATGACTCACTTAAAATAGACTCTAACTATGACGTAGTTCATGAGTCAAATTCCAATCAGGTTCCTGAGAGAGCAACCAAGCGATGTGAAGCAGAACCAAACAATGAAACACTGTGGTTATAAACTAACTTATAAACCAGGGACAGGGCTTGTTCCGGGAAGTGGTATTGAAAGATGCAAAGAAGAAGGAAGGAAGGGAATTTGGTGATGAGCACCTACTATGTGCCAGACATTGTGCTAGGGACAATGCAAACACTGTCTCCTTGTTTAAAAGTCTATAAAGAATATGATTTCCTCTAATGTATAAGCAGTGTATGCCGAGGTCAGACTCATGACAGGAAGTGTGGGAGGCTGCGCAGGAGCGAACTGTGCTCCTCGGCTCAGCTTGGGCCAGTGTGCAAGGCTGCTCAACACACCAAGTGCCTTACCTAAAAAGGCAGCGGGCATCACATCGAGAGGAGGAAGAGATTCATCCAACCCAATCCCAGAGGACAGGGAAATTGGTCCCTTTTTAGATTTGGTGAGTGACATCATGAAAAGAACGGCAGTTGCTGATTGCTGTGCCTCTTTGTTGCCAAATGCCATGGCTAGACAAAAGTTCTATTCTAAATGACCCAAGTGTGCCATCTCGATAGAGGCTGTCCCTGTCAAAAGCCAGGCTGGGAGCAGGTCCTGTGCCCAGGAACCGACAGTGCCAGTTGCTGATGTCATAGACTCTGTGCAGAACATGGACTGACATGCCAACCTCAGAGCTCACGTGCTAATGGAGCTCATTAGCAGCAATTCCGGGCCTTCTTTTTATAACACACAAATAACTGTTAAAATCCTAAACAATTGGACAAATGCATTTCATATTTGTACCTGTGTGGTTTTTACTTGACTGCAAACAAACTCTTTCCACACATCCTGATGAAATCAGTTTTGATTTTCTGTTTATTTCTGGGTTTGCCTTCTGGAAAGAAGAAGAAGAAAAAAAAAGCAGGTCCATTCCCTTTCATCAAGGGTAATGATTACAGGAAATCAAATCCAAACGTTAATAATAGGAGTTCATGGCTACAAGGATATGCTGAATGGAGCTCATTCTCCCAACAAAGATGTGTTAAGCACCTATTCTATGCAAATCCCTCTGAGGATACAAATATGAGGAAGACAGGACTGTGCCTTTGAGAATCCCAGACACAGAAAGAGAGATGAAGAAATTCACACAAATAGCTCTAATAGTGGATAGAAATGAAATCAGCATCATAAAAGAAGTGAATTGAAGTGCCAGCGTGTGGGGGGCATTTGGAGTTTAAAAGGCCATGCACAGACTTTGGAGTCCAAAATATCTCAGATAAAATCCTGGCGTGGCCATGTATCATGACAGTGAGAATGCAATCATGCTAAATCTCAATTGCTTATTTGTAAAATGGTTCCAATAACACCTATTTCATTGTCTAAGACTTGCAGGGCATACAGTATGCAAATTGCTTAATGCAACAGCTAGGCAAAGATTATTGTAAAGAACAAAGACATTATTTGAAGCTAAAATCATTAGGTAAAGTTTCGTGAAAGAAATGACACTTAGGCTGATTCTTGCAAGCTGAATGGAAGGAATGATAGTATCAAAAGAGCTGAGAGAGGTGGGCACGTGGCAGGTTCACAGAAGAAGGGGGCTTGATTTAGCAGGAGTGGTAGAACGTCAGTGGTGCCTTGGGAAGAATGAGAGCTAATGCTGAGGACGTGGCTGGGTCATGAAGTGCATTAATTTGAAGGAAGTCTTCAAACTGAACCCCACAGGTCAAATTCAGCCTGTCACCTGTATTAGGATGGTGTATCATCTAAGAGGAGTTTTAACATTTTTAAGTTAGTTGGAAAAAAATCAGAAGGAAAAATAATATAAATATAAGCCGGGTGTGGTGGTGCATGCCTGTAATCCCAGCACTTGGGAGGCTGAGGCAGGAGGATCGCGAGTTCAAAGCCAGCCTCAGCAACTTAGCGAGGCCCTAAGCAACTCAGTGAGACCCTGTCTCTAAATAAAATACAAAATAGGGTTGGGGATGTGGCTCAGTGGTGGAGTGCCCCTGAGTTCAACCCCCAGGACCAATAATAATAATAATAATAATATAAATATGATATGAACTTCAAATTTCAGTGTTCATTCATAGAATTCTATTTGCTTATCGTCCATGGCAGTGACACAGAGCAGAGCTGATCTGCTGCAGCAAAGACCATCAGCTCCCAGAGACAGGGGGATTTACCATCGGACCCTGTACAGTAATTGTCTGCCGTTGCCTGGTTGAGAATATCTTTCACAGAAACTGGGGTTACAATGAAGGTTTATGAATAAGGAAGCCCTGAGCAGAGACATGTCTACCTACCCGAGTAAATTTCCTGTTGAATTTGCGATGGGAAGGGCAAGAGCCCTTCAGATGAAAGAAATAAGACTGGCCAAGAATGGTGGCAGGAGAGATAAAAAGAAGGGGGGATGCTGTAGAAATAACAAAGGCAACTATAAACCTGGCCATTTCCTAGTCCAGGGTGTCTCATTTTGGTGTTCCTATTCAATTCAAAGGTTTTTATTATCTATTAAAATCTTCCATTCACCTAAACATTTTTCAGCATCTACGCAGAGGAAGAGAGCAGGAAGGGATTTTGTTTACCCGAGGTGGAGAGAATCCTAATGGGTTCAGTGGCTCAGCGGGGCACACCAGGTAATGACCCCAAGCAGAGACAGGGACTGGGAGATGTTCCAATGGTCGAATTTCCTGGCTTGTTTCCTTCTGCAGAGCCAAGTGGAACTAACCCTCTCGTCCAACTTGCTGTCCTGCGATGCTGCTCTCCATCCTTTTCCCCCAGGGGACAAAAGCTCTTTGTTGTAAAGAGCATATTTATCTCGAAGGCACTGGTATAACTCTAGATGAGGAGTGAATATTTGGGGATGGAGATCTCAACTGAAAAATAGGCCAGCCCCTCGCCAGCTCATCTTTGTCTCAGTGTTAAATATTTTAGAGACACCAGACACTGAGGCAGCATTATTTACAGACTATTATCAGTAGCAGCCAGAAGAAATTAGAGAAGGCTTGTCAGGCAGAGGTGTTTTGTTTACGACAAGTCATTAAAAAAATCATAATTGCTTCCTATACCTTTTGCAATTTTTAAATACAACAGTGTTGCTTTCCAATGAATAGATATCAATAAGTTGGGTTAAATGGGCCATCAATATTTATCATTGTGCACATACTGTTATTATATATTTATACTCAGTTGACTTTCATTCAGAGCAAATGGCGTCCATGGGCACAGCTTCAGATGGGCTGGATATTCGCTGACTTTCTGGACTTCAAATGTTTATTTGATTGTTCTGTGAAGTGGGCTATTCTTCAGATCAAGTGATTTGATTCATTGTTGTTATTGGGTAAGAATGGTTATCATGTGTCTTTGGGGGTGTAGAGATAGAGCCTGATTATTGTATGTCAGGGAAAAGAATTGCCTGGTGATATGGTAAATAGTTTTCTAAAATGGATAAATTAGTGTTTTGTTTTGTAAGATATTTACCTGATCCAGAGCTGGCCTCGCCACTTGCCAACCACTGGATTTTGAACAAATGAAGGGGACCTAACTGGTGACATATCCAGCCTCCATTTCCTTTCCTCCTCCTGTGAGTACCTACTTCCATACCTGTATGCATCCTTTGTGATTCAGGGGAAAGTGGTCCCACTCTGGGAATGGACCTTCCTGGCTTTAGCATTCCAACATGTGACAGTTATTGATTTAAGCTTTACCATCAGATTCCAGTTTTCCCAGTCAGCTCGAAGGGAAGAATAGATAGTCCACACCTAAGATGAGACTGGAGCAAAGAGTCACTGGACTCAGATTCGCTCTGTGACACATCCTGCATGAACATGAGGTGGCACAGATAGAAGATGGAGCTGATAGCAGGAGAACTAAGTCCTTGTTGGATAGCTGGGGACAACTGTGCTATGGCATTCTCGGTTCCAGGTGATGATGCATTTCATCCCCTGTAGAGTCAGGGGTTGACTCAAGAGGAGGTTCTGTCACTTCCAGCCAAATCACTCTAGGGAACGGACAATTGCCTCAAAGCTAAGCTCACTACCTCAGAGGGCCTTTCCCCACCCTTGGTATGGGGGATTGACCTAAGGGTGCTCTACCTCTGAGTTACATTCCCAGCCCTTTTTATTTTTGAGACAGTGTCTCTCCAAATCGCTGAGGCTAGTTGGAATTCATAATCCTCCCGAGTGGCCCCACCAAGCCTAGCTCTCTCAGGGTCTTCATGAACATTGAAAGTGAATACTCGATGAATTTAGCAAGCACTCTGCTTTCTAGCTTTTATATCCCCTTCATACTTAGTATAGTTCTGGGCCCAAGTAATAGCTGCTCCCTTGTATTTGTTGACTCTCTGTTTATAGGAAACCTGCTCCATTCACCAGGTGCTTGCTGGCTTTGCTTCGTTTTTCTCTTTGTTTCCAGGTTGTGTTAAACACCTTTCCTGGATTAGAGAATAGTCATGGCGGCACCACCTTTCAGAAGTGAACACTCCCTTGACTTCTCTAGCCTTTAATTCTGACCTCCCCCTAATATTCACATTGAGATAAAAAAAAAAAAAAAAAAAAACAAAGAAAGAGGTGACTTGATTTGCCACAGGTCTCCTGGAAGAGCTGGTCACATGAGCTTTTTTATTTTGTTACTTATCATTGAGAACATTTTCATTGAGCATCACAAGTTAGCAGTGCAGTTACAGCCAGAATCCAATTTTTTCTTGTTTGTTTCCTCACCTTATGGGGAAAATTAACCAATAAACCAATGCTATGAGAATGGCTCTAACAATAAGCTATTGTTGGTTCTGTTAATTTGCAGAAGGTGTATTTTGTGGGCCAGGATATGTTAACCTGTCACCCTTCCCTCTCTCTATGCTCTTGCGCTGGTGTTTTCTCTGCATGCGCATTTCTTTATTAACAGGCATCTGGGGGCTGACTGCAGGTGCATGATCACGTGGTGCTATTAGGCTTATGGCCCGGGTTCACGGGGCCCAGGTGGCATGGCCTTGGATGATATGTTTAATTGCTTTGTTAAATGATATATATATCTCTCAGTCCTTTCATTAAGTAAGTTCCCTTTGGTCACAGGCTTACAGCAATTGCTCTAGGCCAGTAGAATTCAAACTGCCTTTACCCTCGGGACCTCTAGAGTGCTCTGGAGAGTCATAGAAGAAAATGAGGTGGAAATCAAGGGTGGGGGTGGTGCCGCCTTAGAACGTATCTCAACCCAGCCCTTCTGACAGTCAGTGCCAGGGGATTGGAAGTAGCTTAAGATGAAGTCTTGCTGTCGTTCTGAGTGTAATGTCATTTTAAAAGCACTGTGCTCTGAAAAAGTGGTCATATGTTAAAATCCTTACCCCCAAGATGATGGTTTTAGGAGATGAGGCCTTCAGAAGTGACTAGGTCACTAAGAAGAGTAAAATCCTTATGAATAAGATTAGTGCCCTTCTAGCAGAGACCCCAGAGAGCTGTCTTGCTCCATTGACAGGTGAGGACACAGGGAGAAGATTCTATGCATGAACTAGGTAGTAGCACTCACAAGGTACTGACCCTGCCAGCACTTTGATCTTGGACTCCCTGCCTCCAGAACTGGAGAAGCACATTTCTGTTATTCATAAGCTATCCAGGTAAGGCTATTTTGTTACATCAGCTTGAACAGACTAAGACAAAAAAAGCATCTGGAAATCTGATGCAGGATGAGAGGGAACATTCTAGACAGATAGCAAAGGTCAGAGAGATCCGACTGGAGAGTCCTGACAACAGAAGACAGCATCCAACCCTCACCCAGAGTTGGCTGTATGGCAGGAACTGCACTAAGTCTTTAAAAAACATTATTTAATACAGTCATTGTGAACAGCCCTAAAGGTGGGTTTTATTCCTATTTAGGTTTCAGAGAGGTCTATAATTATGTTCAAGCCTATTCCATTTGTAAATAAAGGGGCAAAGGATAGACTTGATTGGCTCCAAAGCTCACCTGTGATTTTTACAGGATGCCAATATGTTCCTAATAGGAAGGTTGTAATTTAAAGAAATTTCTTCTGTGGACTGGGAAATAAACAGAGTCTAGGAAATTGCAAAATGGAATATAGATTCAGAACACCATAAGGAGTTCTGTTGAACTTGAGAAATAGCTTGCTTATCTATCAGGATCTAGAGAGTAAGAAAACTCTCATGTTCTTTAACCTTCAGCAGCAAAGACTGACTGATGTCAGCTGGGTGAATCCTCTGTCTAGCTGGTTATTTAGAGTCACTTACATGGGGAATATTCTCACAGGCAACAACCTGCAACTGAAAGATGGTCCTCTGATCTGACTCTGTCCTAGATGCCATCCTCAGGTCTCTTCTCCAAACCACTTTGGACCTGATCTTCCAATATATCTGTCCAGACATGCACCCACCAAACCTTTCATTTGCATGCCATGTGTCCACACATTTACAAACTTTGGGCCACTTGCTTCCAATATTAAGTAGATGGTCAGGTGCACTGACCAAAGCTCCACTCACTGGGAAAACTGACCTCACCACTCTTTTCAAGGGTACCCCTCAGTGGGAATTCGATGTAGCAGAAGTTCATTTTCAGCTTCAATTCACACATGAAGCTGACCCAAGGACTAAGTTTCCCCCTTTCTTGTTCTGTGAAATGATGAATAGGCAGCAGTTCAACAGTTGTGGGCAACTTGAGAAAATGAGCCACCTCCTTCTAGAGCTTACTGAACCTGTGCCATGCTGTGTTAGGATGGATTGCTGATGGCCCCCATGAACTTAACACTTGGTGAGTCCATATGAAGGAATTCAGTTTGTGATGGGCATCTCTGGTCACACAGTCCGTTGATATCCTGGGGCTGGAGGCCAGGGTCTTTCATGGTCCATTTGTACACCAGGAGATACTCTTTGGTGTATCATTCTTCACTGCAAATCACCCACACAAAGTGGTAGGCGTGGGAGAGAGGTCAAAGGGAGTCAAATACGTGAGTGAGCATACTAAAACGTGCTTCCATATGCCCACAAGGAAGGAATATATTGAGGTAGATATAGTCAGATATGCAAGACTCCAAGCATGCCTCTCCCGCAGACCATTCCCATCTGATTTGGCTGTGATCTGGAACTCAAAACATATTGTGGAGTTTCTTTTATATCTTCTGGCATGTTTCCTATGTTCTTCAGATTTCCTATCTCAAAGCTACCCCTAGGGGTAACATGAGAACAATTAAGTCAAAAAATCATGTCCCTCAAGGTTTTGGAGTGAGCTCTGTCCTTTCTAACATGGGTGAACTTATGCAAGTTTATCAAACCTGCAAGCGTCAAGCTTCTCATAAGAGCAGTACTATGAGAGTGAGTTGAGATATGCCAATTACAGTGTATGGGGCATTGTTAGATTTCATAAAACGGCCATGGTTCTTCCTACTATAATTATGATTCCTCTCACTGTGCAGTATCACACTACAATAGAAATCTCCCTCCCGTTATATGAATCCAGATAAAACAGGGTTAAATAGAAGTTGCAGGGTGGCATGGAAAAGAGAAGTAGTTTCCACAGGGCAATACATGGGGAAGGGGAATCAATTCCAGCTTTATCCATTCTAGCAACATCACTATGTCATCTCCATTATTATCACCACCATTATGCACTTACATACCCTTATCACATGCCAGGCACAGATCTAAGTTTTGGAAACATTTCCTTGTATAATCTTCATTGCAATATGATGAGGTACAAACTATAAGTTTCCTTTGAAGATACAGATATTTGGAGCACTTAGAGATAATTTGCCCAAGATCAGCTATTTATTAAGAGGCAGGGCAGGGATCTGACTAAGGACATCTGGTTTTGGAGCCCTTAGAGTTCATGATGGTGGCAGAGGACGTCAGGGGCTCCCTGTGCATATAGGAATTTTGTACTTCTGTTAGAACCCTCTTTCTTTTCATGAGTCTCTAGTTTAACTCCAGGTTTTAAAGTCTTTGCTGGATGGAATGCTAGAGATCACCATTTTCCCCCTTTGTGTTGGATAATAAGGAAACTAAAGGAAAGAGCAGTCAATATTTGCTCTTTATGAATCACTACACCACAGTCCTTCCATAAACTCACCCCTGCTACTCTCCAGCTCCTCGGGCACCCACATGTGCTCCTCATACTCTCAGCCACTTTCAAAGTGGCTCCATGATCTCTGGAAAGTCACCCAGAGCAATACCAGCACAAGGCATCGTTCCAACATTCCTTCCTTTGTCCTACCAGTCCAGGCAACATTTAATTATGACATGTCCATCTTCAATCTGTGAGCTCTTGGAGGGAGGGGACCAGAACTCTGAAAACCTAGGCCCCAGAAGAGAACCTGGCACAAAACAGTTCTTCAACGAACGCGTAACAAGATGAATGAGTTGTAGGTGACAGTAACGGGACAAGAAGCAAAGCGTCCTCATCTAGCTCAGTACTCCTCCACCACATCTCACCAAGTAACCACTTGAACTTCTTAGCAAAAGGACCATGTCATGAGAAAGGTCACAAATGTAGTGGGACTCAGACATTTCTGTGTGAGACCCAGATAACCATCCTAGTGGGTTACCCCGATTTCAGTTCTAAAGTTTTCATTTCCTTTAATAACACTTCAAAATGAAAGCAAACAACAAACTGTAAAAAGCAGTTTGTTGCTTTTTAAGAGAATTATTCTTTGGAATACACTTTCTGAGTGGTTTCAAGGGAAAAAGAACCAAAGAATCTTCTCCCTGCCTTATAATAATCTCCTTTGTGTGTGTATATGTGTGTGTGTGCCACGGATTGAATTCAGGGGCACTCAACCACTACGCCAAATCCCCAGCTCTATTTTGTATTTTATTTAGAGACAGAATCTCACTGAGCTGCTTAGTGCCTCATTTTTGCTGAAGCTGACTTTGAATTCGTGATCCTCCTGCCTCAGCCTCCTGAGCTGCTGGGATTATAGGAGTGCGCCATTGCGCCTGGGCTATAACTCCCTTTTAAATTTTCTTCCCTACTCTTTCATTTATATTCTCATGGAGTATTTCTGGCATCTTGGTTTGTTCTGTGCTGCTCTAATGGAACACCTGACACTGTGTGATTGACAAAGAGCAGAAGTTTATTTCTCACAGTTCTGGGGGCTGGGAAGTTCAAAATCAAGTTTCCAGCAACTGGTGAGGGCTTTTTTTGCTCTGTCTGCACATGCTAGAAGATGAAAGGGCAAGAAAGACCAGCTCCCTGTGAAGTTCCTTTTCCTAGGCACCCAATCATCTTCACAAGGAAGGCGCCATCATGACTAATCACCACCTTCTACTAGCACACTGGCAGCCCCTGCATTTGGGGTATGCTGAAACCATACTATCTGGGAAGATAAAGACTGAACAACTGATGCACAATTTAATTAATGAGCTCCATGCCCACTCCTTGTTATTTACATCTATAGCCCTAGCGACATATTTGTACCCCAGTCTGACAATCTGTTTATCAAGTGGATCACCATTTGAACACTGTGATCTTCAGTCTTCCTTTGGTTGCAATGCTTACCTCCCCTCCCCATTGTTTTGGGAAGAGAAATCCCCCCTTTTTCCTCTGTTGGTCTAAATGTTCTTCTGCTCTAGGCAACAAATGGTCCCAGAAAGTGGCTGGTCGGAACAGAGGCATCACAGGCTTTTCTTTGGAAGCCTGAGCTGACCAGTAACTCCAGGATGAGTAGGAGTCCAGAGGAAGGTTGAGCATTCTCTGCAGGAGTCCAGAGGAGAGGCAGTGAGGAACTGAGCCAAGGAGGAGGTGCAAGGCTGGTGTGTATCACCGTTGGCGTAGCTGCTACAGGCATCGTGACAAAGGAGACAGTGCAGACCAAGGACTCAAGAGCCAGGAAGGCCTGGGTTAAATATTTAGGTCCCCAAGAGCCAGTTGGGTGACCTTAATCAATTGCTCATTTCTCAGCTTATGATGCTTATCTGTACGTGGGGGCAGTCATTTCCTTAGGGTTGTTCAGGAATGTTTATTTTCTGTTACTATAACGATTATGTAAATATTTATTGAGTGCTTATTGTGTGCCAGGTATAGCATTAGATACCAAAGTTTCAGCACAGAAAAGAACAAAGTCCTCAGTCTCATAGTTTTACCAGGGAAGTCAAGATTCCAGTATGGGAGCTACAGAAGGATTAAATAATTAAAAGACTCAATTATACATGTTATCTTAGGTACTGGCAATCAAAATAAAGTAGCCTAAAGGTACAGAATGAAGGAAGGAATTACTCATTTGTTCATATTTTAATGTTTAAAAGAATTTTCATTAGCATGGAAAATAATATTAATTTAAAAACTTTGAAATCACATGTACTGTAAGATTATAGGATCACAATACTGTAAAACCAGAGGAATGGGGAAATGATACACAGTCACAGGAAAAAACATCAAAATACAACCTGGTCGTGCTCTTCATAATTGTAATTTTCAATGTTTTGAGAATGATGCATGTATTTTTTTAACTTTCATCCAAATGTTTCCACATAACCATTTCTATTCATATAAATTTAAATTTACAGAATAGCATATCTCAACAGCATGAAAAGTAAGTGGTGGAAAGTGAATTTCTTCCCTGGTGGATCCCTGTCCTCTTCCCATTGCCGTGTATTTTACCAGGCATCTTCTATATGTTGATTATCAGTATTTGTAATTTGAAATTCTCTCAAACCTACAACCAAGATGCAAGTACAGAATAAAGGTGTTTTTCTTAAATCATTTGAGAATTTCCAATCTGATGCCCTATCACCCTTGAATTATTTAATGTACATTTCCTATGCACAGGATATTCTCCTTTATAACCAAAACAGAACATCAAAATCAGAGTTGGGCTATCTAATCTGTAGACCTCATTGAAATTTCACCAACTGTCCCAATAATGTCTTTATAGCAAAAGGATCCAGTCCAGAATCTCATGTCACATTTAGTCATCATATCTGTTTGGTTTCTTTCAACCTGGAACAGTGTTTTGGTCTCCTGTACCTTTGTGATCTTGACATTATTGACCATTTCAATCTTTGATCTTATCAAGGGCTTAGTAGATTGCCCCTCATTTTTGTTGATGTGATGTTTCTTTATGATTAGGTTCAGGTTATGCATGTTTGAAAGGAAGATCACTAAAATGATGTTGTACATTTCTCATTGTATTTTATCAGAAGCCACATGATATTGATTTGTCCCATTACTGCTGATGTTAACTCTGAAAATTGCATTAACCTGGTGTCTGTTAAGCTTCTCACTATAAAGTTATGCTATTCTTCATCATGTATAAATTTTTTGTGAGGTTATTTTATACTAAGGAAATGTCCCATTGGTCATCAAAATCTTATTCATCTAGGTATGTTGTATTTATTTATTTATTCCATTAATTTGTTCATTTATGCATGTAGTATTCATGATTTTCTGTTTTTATTCAGTGAGCCATAGCCTGTTATGGCCACTATTTGTCTTGACACTCTGATTGTATCCAAGGTGGCTTTCTGTTAATGTCCCCCTGTCATTGTTAGAGCCTTCCATACTCTCTGGCACAAATCAGTTCAGGCCCTCCTTGTAGTTTATTGCCTGCCTCTTCCCATCTCCCACCCAAAACATACACCCTGTAAATATCAATTTCTCCAAGCATCCCTGGTTCATTTTGGGGGAGAATGGTAATGAACTGTGAGCTTAGGTGAGCTCATTGTTATTGGAATGTCACTGCTTCCAGACCCACTCAACAGTCTGCAATCTTCAAATGTCCATTCCTGCAATCAGTGGTAAATTTAATTTCTGCTGAACTTGATAGCAGGGTGTGGTTTCCTCTGAGAAACTTGAGTACTGTTAGAAAGAGAAAGAGACCATCTGTTAGGAGGCACCAGCAGCAAGTGTTTATGAGCACTGAAGAGCTGAGATTGGAAACTGAGTCTGTTGGACACAAAGGGAAATGACTTTCCATTGACCTGGACTACCTATAGTAATCAGAACCCCTAAGACTGGCTGATTATTATAGACTTGTAGAACTGTGTAGATATATCTGACAATTATTTTTCCTTGTAGAGAGTAGAAAAGACAGCAAATCATCAAGGCTAGCTTTTGAAGCTACACTCAGGAAATCCAGGCCAATATTTTTCATGGTCTGAACATGAGGTGTTGCAGAGGAACTCCTATGTTAATGCAGGACTGTCCAGCAGTGAAAGGATTGAACTATGAGATCTGTAAACTCATCAGTGGATTAATCCATTTACTGAATCCATGATTTGAATGGATTAATTAGTGGTAACAGTAGGCAGGTGTGATGTGGCTGGAGGAAGTATATCACTGGGGCATGCCTTTGGGGTTTTCATTTCCCTGGCACCTCGCTTGCTCTCTTTCTGGCCACTAAGAGCAGTGTAGCACTTCTCTGCCATGCCCTTCCGCCATGATGTTCTGCTTCACCTTGGGCCCAGAGCAATGGAGTTGGCTGACCATGGATTTAACCTCTAAAACCATGAGCCAAAATAAACTTTCCCTCCTCTATGTTATTCTTGTCAGGTGTTTTAGTCACGGAGATGAAAAGTTGATGGACAATATCCTTGCCGGTGAACCCAGTAAATGTCTGCTTCTAGACATGGGTAGAATAATACACTGTGCACATTTCCTTATCAACAGTTAAAGATTAACCTGGCAGCATCCAAAATCAGATGTTGTTATGTCACTCTACCTTCAGAGTCCCTGTGAACTCCAAAGAATTTGTAGAATCAAAAGAACCAAACACTGTCCTTATTTTTTATACTAAATGGAAATTTTCATTGATTCATTTATTCACTCACTTGTCCCACAAGTACTTATGGAACACTTATTATGAGCTGCCAACAGATAAGTCATCCATATAAAGAAATTTACATTGAAAATGTTATATACAATTACATATACGTCATGAGTAATTTCTTAACTTTAACATACTTCCAAATACAATTCTTTTTATAGCATGCAATATTTTATAATACTTCACATACTTACATAATTACTTCACTTCTTATAAATACTTGCTGAGACTTAAGCTGTACTTATAGCTAATAGACAAATGACATATACATACATACATAGTATCAGTAACTATTTTTATTATCTCCATATTATAGGCAAGGAAATTGAAATTCAAAGACTGTAAGTGAATTTTCTGAAGTCAAGCTATTAATAGTGACTAAATTCAATCTGATTTATTTTTATGAAGTTACAAGTAAGGTTTTAATCTAAGACCAAAAGGATTTAATTTTGAACTTAATCCTAAAACCGCCTGATCCTAAATTGTGTGTCCTTTAATCCAGAAGTGGTCTTCAAGTCTCCAGTTTGGCTTGCTGTGTAATTCTAATTGTCTCTCCCTCATTACTCCTTTTCTTTCCTTTATCTGGCAGCTTAGTTGATATTCAAAGCCTCCAGAAACTTGAAGGCAGATTTCATTTCTGTTAATCAAGCAGTGCCGAGTTTGAAATGATTTGAGGGATATCTGGCATCTTGAATAAAAATTCTAAGAAGACAGAGGCACCTAAGAAGTGTCTAAGAAAATAAAAGGGAAAAACTTTGTTTTGATTTTAAGTTCATTGTGCTTAAGGAGGACACTAGCTGTCAGTCACAACATCCATCTTCCAATGACATAAATCAGCAGTCAGTCTACTACTAAGCACCGTGCTCAGAAAATAAACAAATAAATACATAAATAAAACAATAAAATAAAACTGGTTGCATGAATGACCACTTAGCTCAGGGGCTAGCAAACTGTTTTTTTTGTACAGGGCTGTGTGCAAAGTATTCTAGGTATTGCAAGCCATAGAGTCCCTCTCAACCCTAAGCCCTATGTTTATAGCACAAAAGCCACCATAGACAATATATAAAGCAATGTGTGTCACTATGTTCCAAAACAACTTTATTTACATAAACTGCAAGCTGGTCTTGGTCTATTGGCCATAGCTTGCTGACTTCTGATACAATGATCAGCTTTTCCTAAGGATGAAGAAGGAGCTCCTCTTTCCTCCTGGGACAGAAGCACACCAGAGCTGCCCAGATGCACAGTATGTCCTGTGGTCTTAGGCTGTCCTGGTACAGGGCCATGAGATGCCACCAGGACAGCTGGTGTAATCCTGACTCTGACTCTCATCAAGCAAGGAAGGCTGAGACAGTCTAATTAGCCAGTTGACTGGGTATCGAGGGATTGAGTTTCTCAAATAACCTAATGTTAAGCATCAACAATGACAAAAAAAACCACATAAGACCTGAGGCCCTTTCATAGAGTGTTAGTAATTAAATCTAAACTTTTGTAATTGAATTGCATTAGCAGCTTTATTTGTAAAGTTTATCGTTTGAACTGATTTGTGATACAGCTTGGTAACCAAACCCAAAACAACAGTGCCATAAATGGACTTTTTTGGAGTGTCTTTAGGTTCCAAAAGACAGGAAATGGTCTCAGAGACCCTTTACTAAGCCATTGATGGAGGGGGGTCCACCCTGTATCTGCTCAGGGAATCATATTATGGGGCAGAATCATGGCTGCTGGGTCTAGACTTGCAGATGGGTGGAGTTCTAAGAGGAAGGACATCCTCACAGACTGTGAAGACATTGCAAAGGACATTGTGTGCGTGTGATGTAATTCCGAAATACAGACACATTTCACTGAATGTCAGATTCTGGCAAAGCGCAGATGCTTAACATTATTTGACTTTCTATGAAGAAGTTTCTGTGGTTGATGCCTTAATAATAGTCCATAAACTCACCAGACCAGCATCTCATTTCTCCTTAGCTCCTTTTATCTCTTCTGAGAAATCATTTCTCTTGTGTTGAATTGCATTTCCTCACTTATTCTAGGTCATTCTTTGGCACCTAATTCAGAAGTCAAGAGGAATAGACCTTCCACTATGTGTGAGTGTCCTTTTCCTGAGGTCTCATAAAGCACTTGGCTGCCTTCTTAGGTGAAAGTACAGAATTCAAGTTGATTTCTCCAATGATGAATATCTGTTTCACTCAATATTAACATTATGCCTCTCATCATTATTGTACAAACACGTACTTTGTTTGTACTTTGTTTTGATGCTGAATCAAAGATAATTGTTCTGAAAACATTTTAAATGGGGATTAAAAGTATTAGATATGTCTTATTTGTCCATTATACTTCAACAAATCTTGTGCAATGGTGCTGGAGGTGTGACTCAGTGTTAGAGATGTGACAATCATATGTGAGGTCCTGGGTTTGATCCCATCAGCCACTTAAAAAAAAGAAAAAACCCAAAAAACTAAAAACTAAAAAAAAAAAGCAAATAAACAAAAACCCTACTAAACAGAAATTACTTTAAATTAAAATATGTAGTGCTAATGATGCCCAAGATTCAGCTGAAGTACTGATTAAATGAAAAACTATGACCAAGTCAACCACACTAAAATTCCAACAGCTATATGATGACTGGCAGAGATTCAGAATCCTGTTTTCTAAGGTGTATCTTAAGTTTCAATGATAATCAAATGTGATAAAGTGTATTTCATAGAGGTGAATAAATATGGTATCTGTCTTCTCTGGGTGATGAGTTCAGAGTGATTTTAATTTTCTTTACAGTTTTGCTATGATTTTTAGAGTTTTAATTTTTTAGGTTAAGTATAAATTAATTGAGAAATAACTTATTAAGCTATTTGCATATCACATTACATTAAATTTTATGGTGTAATTATCTATTCTTGGTTGTTTTCACTAGCAAATTAGCATTATTTTCTTAAAATTCAAAGACAGAATGGTTATAGAGGCTCATATCTGAGTTCAAATTCTGACTACCATATTCTGAGTGTGCATCCATGGACAAATCGTTCCACCTATTCAAGTCTCATGTTACTCATCTATAAAATGTGAAATAGTAACACCTACTCACAGAATTGTTAATGTAGCCATGCATTCACTCAATATTTAGTGAACATCTGTTCTGATGTGAATATGGTTAGAAGGGACTATAACAGTGAGTAAAATTGTCACTATCACTTCCTGTAAAGAGTTCTTGGTGTACGCAGTTGAAAAAACTAAACCATTACCAAAAGATTGCCTAAGATGTTCAAGTGCAAACTTTGATCATTGCCAAGAATGGAAGGTACAGGGTTCAGCCTGGAGAAGGACTCAAATATGGAAAGCAATTTAGTAAGTGGAGACAACTTATGCACAGTCTCTGAGCTGGGAGAAGGCGTGACATTCCTGTACAGGAAACCAAAGAAGGCCAATGTGGCAGGAGCAGAGTTGGGGGGGTTGGTCTGTGATGGGTAATGAAGCTGGAGATTTAGACAAGGAGCAGATTACTGGGAATATTAAAATGCTGGGTAAGAACTCTTGATATTTTCCCCAAAGCAATGGGAAACTACCCAAGGGTTTTAAGCCTTCCTGTGACTCAATTGGATTTGCATTTTAAAATAACAATCTGGCTTGCAGTGTGGAGACCCAATTAGAGCAGAGCAAGGGTAAACTCTGGAGGTCTTTGAAAGACTTGATGGTAAAAAGAGTGGCAGGGAAGATGGAGAAGAGTAGGCAGATCCAAGAAAAATTAGGAATGGAATTGAATGAACATTGAGACAGATTAATTATAGGAGATGAAGGAGGCCTCAAGGATTGAAGTTGAGGTTTCTCACTTACACAACTGGATAGTGTTGTGTTATTCACTGGGAGCAGAGACTAGGAGGAGAAATGGTGGAGGAGCTCCTAAATCCAGATGTGAAGCTGTTGTGTCAACAGGGAGGGTGGAAGTTTTGCTTGGCTGTGTGAACAGGGAGGGTGGATGCTTGTTTGGCCATATTTGAGACTCTTAGTGGGTATGTGGATTAATAAGAAAGATATAAATCTAGAACTCAGAGGTACATGCAAGGCTAAAGATAGAGCTTTGAGAGCCATTGGCTTAGAGTGGGTTATTGGAATTGCAGTTTGGATGTGAGGTGTCCCCCAGAGGCTCACCTGTGAGACAATGCAAGAAGGTTCAGAGGAGGAGTGATTGGGTTGTGAGAGACTTAACCAAATTAATGATTTAATCCCCTGATAGGGGTTAACTGAGTAATAACTGAAGTGACAGGGTGTGACTGGAGGAGGTGAGAATTGGGAGTGTGGCTTTGGGGTTTATATTTGTATCTGGCAAGTGAAGATCTCTCTCTCTCTCTCTCTCTCTCTCTCTCTCTCTGCTTTCTGATCATAACGTGAGCTGGTTCCCTCTGCCACACTTTCCCCCATGATGTTCAGCCCCAGCTCAATCCCCAAGGAATGGAGCCTGCTGTCTATGGATGGAGACCTCTGAAACCATGCTCTTCACATGTTTTTGCTTTTCAAATTAGGGTATAAGTACGCAGAGGAATATCCTCTGTATCCAACTATATTCTAGGAAGATAAAGAAGATTCTGGTCATAGACTCAGTTAAAAATCCTGCAGCACCAGTTTGATTTGAATATCTGGATTGAGGAATGCTGTGGAGGAGAATACAAAATTTGCACAAAGCATAAAACAAAAAAAGATAATTCTTTCATTTGAAGCTATTACCTTGGGCAAAAAGCTTCAGCTCCTCAACCCAAGATGTGAGAAGTCACCATAAACGTGTCTGGATCAAAATTATATCTGCTTTCCACTCTTCCCTTTCATTTCCTTCCATGTGTGCAGTCCATGATTTAAAGCTGGGAGGGAAGACTACCCTGTTTTTGTGACATTTGCTTGGCAGATCTTAAAGTTATCGTGTTATTAGACTAGGGGGAGAGAGAAAAGAAGAAGGAAATGAAATTCCAGTTCAAATGCTTCTCAAGAAACAGGACTATAATATATTGGGTATGTGTAGATTTTACCCAATTTCTAACCTCAGATCACATTACTTCTTTAGAGACACTAAGTAGGAAATAATAGGTAAAGTGAACTTAATATTAATGATTAGAACTAACATGTGTATAGCTCTTCATCTGTGCCAAGTCCAATTCTTAATGAAGGAATACTTTGCAAATTATTAAGGCACAATTTACAAATAAAAATTATATATATTCAAGGTTGACAACAGGAGTTCTTTCCCAGGGCTGGGGATGGAACCCAGGGTGCTCTAACATTGAGATACATTCCCACTCTTTTTATTTTTTGAAACAGAGACTTTCTAGGTTGCATAGGCTGGCCTTGAATTTGCAATCATCCTGCTTCAGCCTCCCAAATATCTGGAATTACAGGTAGGTGCCACCTCACCTGGATCAGCATGATGCGTTGATATAGGTATGCATTTGAAATGATTTTCACAATCAAGGTAATTGGAATGCCCATTGCTTCACATGTTTATGTTTTTGGAAGATAAGCTCTCTGAAAATTCAAGGGCGTTAATACATTATAATTAAGTATATTCACCATGCTGTACATTAGTTCTCTAGATATTATTCATTTTGCAAGTGCAAGTCTGTTCCCTTTGACCAATATCTCCTCATTAATCCCACCCCTTAACCTCAGGAAACTGCTATTCTACTCTCTGTTTTTGTGACTTTAGATTCTACATGGGAGATTGTATTTGTCTTTTTGTAACTGGCTCATTTCACTTAAAATAATATCCTTCAGGTTCATCTATATGTGTCAAATGACAGAATTCATTCCTTTTTAAAGACTGAATGTTAACTCCACTTCCACTTTGTATGTAATTCCACTTTGTGGAAATTCCACTTTGTGGAAAATTCCACTTTGTTTGTGTGTAATATAATTTTGTTATCTATTGAGGAACACTTAGATTATTTCAATATCTGAACTATTGTGAGTGCTACCATGAACAAGAGAGAGAGTGATTTCTCTTTCTTTGGAAATATGCCCCAGGAATGGGATCATATAGTGGTTCTACTTTTTTTGTGGGGGGGAGGACATCCATACTGCTTTCCATCATGGTCATACCAATTTACATTCCTACTAATAATGTATAAAGGTTCTTTTCTATCCACATCCTCTCCAACATTTATGTCTTGTCATTTTGATCATGTCCAATTCTCAGTTCTTGTCTTCTATCAATGCATTTGACTCCATAACAACCTTAGGAGCTGAATACTCTCAACAGTATTTCTAGAGGTGAAGATGGTACACAGAGAAGTTAACTGATATCTGTCAGATCCAACCTGGAACCCAGGAAGTCTGCTTCCACACTGTTATCTTAACCCTAATAAGCAACTACCCCTTGGTCATGGCATGCTGTCAACTTTCTTGTATGTGACTCAGGGACAAATCACCTCACTGGAATCAAAGGAAGGAGAGGAAGTCATCAACTAGCTAAATGCTATTGCTAGTTCCATTGTTTAATTATCCTGTTGCTTAATTTCCTTATTTATAGGAACATAATTACCCCCCTGTTCAAGTCTTCTTTTTGTATTCTCCCTGTGCCATGGTTTGTACCTACTCCACTATGAAAAACCCTTCATTGGCCACAATGGGAATGTTGGATGACATTATGTGGAGTAAAATAAAAGGACAAGTGCCCCATGATCTCATTCATATGTGAAATCCAAACAAGACAAATTCACAGAAGTTGAGGGTGGGGTGGTGATTTCCAGGGGCTGGGATGGGGATGGAAATGGGAAGATGTTGGTCAAAGTGCACAAAGTTTTGGTGAAACAGCTGAAGCTCTATTGCATAGCATGGTGACTACAGTTGAAATGTGTTATGAGAGTAGATTTAAATGTTCTCACCACGAATAAAGATAAGTATTTGAGATGATGAACATGTTAATTAACCTGATTTAATTATTCCACAATATCAACAAATATCAGAATGTCACATTGTATCCCATAAATATCAAGAATTTCATTTGTCAATTAAAAATAAGCAAACTATTTGAAGCTTGACTACAAACATCAAAGTCAATGAAGCATTGTCATACCAAAACTTGTTTCTAAATTCTCCCAGGGATAGTGGGTAATTTGGAGGGTGGAGAAATAAAAAGAATTAGAATTTGACAGATTTCGCCTCTTGTCTTATTAAAACCAAGACTTTTGTCAGAGAAAGACCAAAGCCTAATCAACCAGCATTTTCAATTGTATTAGATTGGCACTTAATTGTTTCTGCCACCTCCTGGTACTTCAACTCTGGGCTGATGTGGTTCATTGACAGAATGAACCTGGGCAACTGGATACCCAAACGCATCCAGGGTCCTTCTTATGTATAATTTTGATTGAAATCATATAAGCCAATAATTCTCAAAGGCAACTGCTGTTGATGTCACCACTCAAAATCAGAGAGAGTGGTGAAGGTGGCAGAAGTGGACCTCGGGAGGATACTCACCTACCTGGAATGAAGTAAGGGCAGGTTCAAGAATTTTTAAGCCAGACTTTCATGGG
This sequence comes from Glaucomys volans, assembly GCA_020662805.1. NCBI lineage: Eukaryota > Metazoa > Chordata > Mammalia > Rodentia > Sciuridae > Glaucomys > Glaucomys volans. The sequence goes on along the minus strand of JAJEJO010000467.1, from coordinate 705,633 downwards.
TCAAAACTAAAGGACAATGTGGAGTAAACATCAGATCTGAAAGTCATCTGATTCAGTCCTAGTCTTCAGCCAGAGCAAAGTCAAAAGATAACAAGATTCAAATTCAAGTTGTAATAGCAATCAGTATATAGCGATGAATAAGGTGCTACTTCTAGATTAAGATTTGTCTGGTTTCAAATGTTGACCTAAGGACATCAGACTTTCTATGCTTCAGTTTCTCACTTGAAAACAAAGGACGCAAATGAGTGTAAAAGATGCATGCAGAGAACTTGCGATGATCTGATGCAGAAATAAGGTAGCAAATGTGTACAATCTATACACCTGTACGTATACGTGTAGGGGTGTTGTGCATACATGCATCTGTGTGTGAGTGTGGGGGCTGGAGGGATTGCAGAGACCAGACTGTGGTGCATGGGGAGTCATGTGAAGTTTAAGCTGCTCTATGCAATGCCATGGACTTGGAAATGGCCCACTGGTGTAAACATTCAGTGTCAGGTACATAGTTGAGTTTTACTAAGAGACCCATCCCTCAGTCCTCCAGGTGACTGGGTGGGACCTCAGAGAGTCACAACCCATTGCCCATCACTTTCAGATGCAAGCATCTTGACCCTTGATGTCAGTGAGCCTTTAAATACTGTTTCCTGTCAGAGCTGTGATGTGAAGTTCTGGAAGAGTGCTTCCACAGGCAATAGCGATCAATGGAAGACTTCCCCAGAGTGGTGTGCTCCAAGAGGCTCAGGTGACATGATGAGTCTGAAGTGTGTACTTCCCAAGGTGCCTGGCTTATTGCAAGGTCTCATTAAGGTATATGCCTAGCCATAACCAAGTTCACTGAGAAAATACATAGTAAAAAAGATTCTCCCCAGCTTCACTAACAGACTTAAGATTAAATTATATTTTGTTAATCATGAAAGAATAACAGACACAATAGATTAGATGTATTTACTGCATTTTATATATGAGGCATGCTACATATATATATTAATGACTTGGTTCATCATGCAATCTTAGTATGCATATAGACTTGAGGAACTCTCAACAAAACCAGAACTGCTCAGGGATTTCAAATTGGGATTCACTGCCACTGAAATTAGGGAATCAACCAAAATACATTCAACCTCCTATCCTACACCATTTCTTGGTTACCTAATAAGAATGAAGTTGAAGAATTTAGAGACAAATCAGAAATGATTATTTTCCTTAAGAAGATTAAATTCTAGTAGATTAGACAGATGCATAAGCAATTGTGATACCTGAAGAAAGTGATAAATTCCACATGACAGGTATGGAAACAAATATATAGAAAAAAAATCATCTGAGAAGAGAAGAGAAAGGAGCTCTATATTAGGATCTGGAAGACTTCCTGGGGCCTGTGCCAATAGGGACCTGTTTGTCACTAGCTACAGAGAACTTGAATGGAAACTGTGGATTTTCAGGTGAATATTTCAGGGCGAGGTGCACCTTCTGGAATATCTTGGTCCTGTGTCCCCTTCTGGGACCAGGGTTTCTATCCTTCTTTGGCTTAGCTTTCTCAGTGCTTGCTCTGTTTTCAGATAATCAATCTGCTTAGTTTTATACCCTACCAAGTTCAAGTCCAGCTGTAAGGAGAAAATGTTTCCATCTGGGTCTCCTGGATTTAACAGATTGGTCAATGCTCACCACTTCTGCAATGACTGAGCCTGGGAGATGTGAACACTCTCCCTACTTTAGCCCTTTCTGCATGTTCTTCTATGTTCTTGAGCTAAAGAAAGGAAAGTTCATTTTCCAAATAGGAGATTACAGTTCTGTTTCCTGGAAAAAAATAACATGTAGTATTTTGGGGATGATCACTACATATCATAAGACTGAATGCTGGCCAGTGGAATAAGAATGGAAGGACATGCGTCTCCCCAGGTCCTCCACATTCCTGCTTTGTCCTAGGTGAGTAGAGAGGGCTCTGAGCTGCCAGGGCAGGACAGGGGCTGGACAGTGCTCCAAGATGGCAGGACTGGATGATAGCTTGACTCAAAGCCACTTTGTCCCCATACATCAGACTTGACATAAGCAAGAAATCCACTCCCACTTCTATTTTGCTACTGAGGTTGGAGGGTCAGCTGCAGAGCAGTTAGCCTACCATGATGAATGTGCCCCCACCAAACCAAGTACTGAAATCCATCCTGCCTGTCTCCATTGCTCTGATTTCATGCATCTGTCCTCATCCAAGTCACCATCCTCACATGTCAAGAGCACAGTTGCAGGCACTAGAATGACCTCTCATCAACACCCTTGTCCAGTCACACTTTCCAGATTTAGTACTTTTATACAAATAAAAAATTATGGAACAGTGAAATTATTCTGTACAACAGAGTATAAGATTGGATGTATGACATTTTTTATTCATCTCAACCAGTGCAACTATATGACCCAAAGATGAACCCTAAGGTGAAGAGGGACCTTAGTTGATAATGATGAATCAACAGTGGTTTTCAACTGTGATAAAAGGTGCTATGCTGATGTGAGCTGTTAATAAGAGAGTGTGTGTCTGAGGGTTGGGAGGGAAGCAGTAAAGGGGATGTTCTACACTTTGGATGCAATTTTTCTGTAAACCTAACTTGATCTAAAAATGAAGTCTGTTCACACACAAATCAGATCATCTCTCTCTTATGCATAAAATCCTTCAATAGCTTTCCATTGTCCTCGACCTATCACAAGGCTCTGGTGATGTGGCCCCTCCTGATGCCACAGCCCCTCTCCCACAGCTTCCCCACCCTCTGGGTCTCTGCACAGTGGCCAACTGACTTCAACAGGGTCCTGAGGATCCTCTGGCTCTCTCTTCCCTGGTCTCCCTAGACACACCTAACTTCCTCAACCTCCCCAACTCACCTTTCAGGTCCAAACGCTTTTCCTAGCCACTCGACAAATCTGATCACCCCAGTCCTGCTGCTTTAGTCTCATAACTCCCTGCTCCATTCCACCACAGGATTGATTGTAGCTTATAAAAGAGGATGACTTTTTTCTTCTTTTCTTTCTTTCTTTTTTTGTTTTTTTGACAATCTTCAGCACCTAAGGTGGGAGTTGGAATGCAGCAGATGCTTAGGGAGAAAACAAGAGCAAAACCTCTGAAGTACTTCTGATGTGCCAAGCACACTGAGCCCAGGTTAGCTCATTAAACTTTCTAACAACCTCATGACTGAAGTATCACCATCATGCCCATTTCACAGATTGGCAAAATGAAACCAGAGAGGTCAAGTCCCTTGCCAAAAGTGTTTTTATTTTTCACTGCTGTTACCCAAAGACCTGATAAGAACAATTAGAGGAGGACAAGTTTATTTTGGGGCTCATGGTTTCAGAGGTCTCAATCCACAGATGGACAACTCCATCCCTTGGGGCTTGAGGTGAGGCAGAATATCATGGTGGAATGGAGTGGCAGAACAAAACTGGTTAGGACATGGCCACCAAGAGGCAGAGACAGAACTCTAAGAATGAAATACGTACCACAGAGGCACACCCCAGGGACCCGCCTCCTCCAGCCACCTCCTACCTGCCTGCAGTCACCACCCAGTGAATCCCTATCAGATTAACCCAATCATTTCTCCTCTGAACCTTCTTGCATTGTCTCACACGTGAGTTTTTGGGGACACCTCACATCTAAACCATAACAAAGGCTTCACAGCTTACACTGTGGGGCTGGGATTTAGTTCCAGTCTGGCTGCAGAGTTTCTGCCTCCAGCCACGATGTCATGCTAACACTGTGGAGTAAAGGAAGGAAGGAATGAATGCACAAACCCAGGAACCTCGGTGTGTGTGAGACAGAACCTGTGTTCCTCTCCTCTCTTCAATGTCCTCTCTGTGCCTGGAAATTAACTGGAATGTTCTCGACCATTTCTCCTTTTGCTCTTTGCTCTTGTGCATCAGTTATCTGCAGAGTCCAAAGCTGAGGTCTTTGTTATCACTTCTCCAGATCTCCTACCCACCTTTAAGGCTGTTTCTCAAAAGGCAGGTAGCTTTTAAGTCTTTTGGCTATGTGTTAATAAAAATAGTGCCTTATCATCAGCAGAGTCCTCTGGGAATGGATTTGTGATTTTAGACCTGGTCGATGATGTTTCGAGAGTAAAGAAAGATAAATTGGTGTGACCCACATTCAGCTGCACTCTTCCATGGGTGATTACTCAAAGCTTCAGCTGAATTGAGGAAAACCCCTCTGAAAAGCACCACAGCATCCTCACATTTTAAGTCGACGGGTACAGTCTTCATTTATTAGTTCTAAGGCTTCTCGTTCAGAGTTTGTACCTGATAAAATAGAAAGAAAGAGAAAGGTGAAAAAAGAGAGCAGAAATCATCCAGGAAAAAAAAAAAACATAAGAATTTGCATAATTACTGCTGCAAAGACGTAAATTTAGTTGAAACACAGGCAACAGCATTTGAAGAGGAATCAACTGACTCAGAATAATATGATCCCTGGGCCTCACCAAGAACTTTGCCACAGGGAGGCTGAACACGGAAGTGGAGGCTGGATGGCCACGATTTGAATTGTGGGTTCCCCCGGGAGCCCAAATGGTTTCAGAGAGAGAAAGCAGTTACTTTCCATGCTGACAGCACACAGGCAATTTCTTTCTTGAAAGATATATCTAAATAAAACGTCACGATGATACATACTTTTAAAGGAATGTTTGCGGAGTGCTCAACGCAGCCACCACTCTTTCTGGAGCAATTCAATAGAGGCTCTCAATTTTCTTTGAAGTGAAATCTACAGTATATAAAGAAAACGACCCTAACAGAGAGGATAAGTGCAGTTGTCAGATTGAAATAATATTTTTAGTTATGACTTTAGTGTATTAATTCATAATTTTATGGTGAGTTATTTTTCTGGTGTATCCTCTGAGCTCATGTTAATTCTAGCATGTGGACCTATTGTCTGGGCATCAATATGAAAATTAGGGTTAGGGTTAGCCATAGAGGAAGCAAAATAGGACTAAGATTTTTGAAAGACAGTTGGACGTAGAACCCGGAGCTCTAGCTGTAGTTACTCCATTAATCAATGAACTGTTTGCTGTTAGGTAAGTAATGATTTTTCTAGCCCACATTTTCTCTTTACAAAATAATTTGAACTAACTCTGTTGCAGAATTTTGATGAAATAGCATACATATAGATTTATATTAGCTGATTAATTTTGAAGTTCAACACTGTTTATCTATTTATTTATTTATTTTCATGGTCATATCAGAATTTTATTTTTTTTAAAATGAAGTGAATGCCCGTAATTGTAACATGGCCCCTCCACCAAAAATATATGTTCCTCAAGTGTCAATCCAGTATGTGGACAACATAATATTGAGTCCAATAAAATGCATAAAGCATTTACAAATATTTTCATTAGTGCCTTATGGTTCCAGAGTGGAGTTCATCTTGACATAATCGTACATTCGTGGAATAAAACTTGTTGCATTTCAATCCCCCGGACTTGTCCTCTCCCTCCTCTTCTCCCTCCCCCTGTTTCTCTACTCTACTGGTCTTCCTTTTACTTATTGTTTTTGTAATTGGTGCTTTGTAGATATGCATGAAGGTATATTCATACATGCACATAGCATAATTTGGTTAATTTCATTCTGAAGTTCCCCACTTTCCCTTCCCTTCTACCTCCTCAATCCTCTTCCACTATTCCACTGACCTCCCTTCCATTATCATGGGGATCCCCCCATTCTCCTTTCTTTGACTCTAGCTTCCACATATGAGAAGAAAGATCTCAGTCTGGCTCATTTCACTTAGCATGATGCTCTCCTGTTCCATCTATTTTCCAGCAAAAGGTATAATTGCACTCTTCTTTATGGCTTGGTACAACTCCATGGTGAGTGTTTATTTTATTTTATTTTATTTTATTTTATTTTATTTTTTGGAACTGGGGATTGAACCCAGGGGCACTACACCACTGAGCCATATCCCCAGCCCTATTTTTGTATTTTATTTAGAGACAGGTCTCAGTGAGTTGCTTAGGGCCTCACTAAGTTGCTAAGACTGGCTTTGAACTCACGATCCTCCTGCCTCAGCCTCCCAAGCCACTGGGATTACAGGCATGTGCCATCGTGCCCGGTCAAGTGTTTATTTTTGACAATTATTCATTGAACGTTTACCCTATGTACTTGTGTGCTAGCATCAGGGATATAGAAGTTCATGTACAACACTGTGCATTCTGATGCCAACCAAGAAATGCAAGGTAAGTCCTGCTCTGTGCTTACAGTTCACTAAGGGTGACAATCCTTAAACAACCAATCCTCCTCCAAATAGAGAAATTATTGATCCTGACCTACAGGCTGGGTAAGCAGAAAACATGGTCCCCGACAGCATGAACACAGGAACTGACTGATATTGGGAATGTAGGGAAAGCTTCCCTGGAGTGTATCTTGAGCTGTGATTTAACAGAGAAGGAGAAGATAACAAAGGAAATGAGAGACTAGCAGTTCAGACTGAGCAAACAGCATATGCAAATTCCCTGGGGTCTGGTGAATGGTAACTTCATTAAACTGAAAAAAAATATGCCAGGGTTGCTGCAGAAAAGAGTGTGAGTTAGAGCAAGTTCTCAGAGGGAAGCAAAGCCAGAGAGAAGAGTCTTGCAGGAGGACTTTAGAGTAATAAGCAGAAACCTCCATTTCTTCCCTTAAAAGCTGGGGAAATGGACTTAAAGAGATGATCACCCATGTAAATCATGCAGCACTGAGCTGGTATACAGTAAGCATGCTATAAACTATTTCCTCAGTCCATGTTCTGAACTATAAAAGTCCTTCACTGTTAGTTGTGCTTTTCAACAAGAAGTCATTATTTTCTGCATGTTCACAAAGCTGGATCCATTTTCTTATGAACATTTTCTCTCTCTATCACTGCAATGAACATCAATTAGCAGATTAATAATAGCCTCAGAATATCTGATACTAGTATCCTATGGACAACTTGCTAAAAGAAAAATTGTCTCTATTTCTTCAAGTAAATACATTTTATGGAAATATGATAGACATGGAAAAGCGCATGGATCATAATAGACAGCTTGGTGGAGCCTCAAAGTGTGCTCGTAAAGCAGCCACCACCCCTGAAGGGATAATGCATTACCACCACTCTCTGCCAGCCTCCTGCTCCCATCTTGCCCTTCTCCTGTGCTTAGCATAACTTGGATTTCTGCTATTATTGAATACATTTTGCCTTCTTTGAAACTTGGAAGAGTGGACTCATACAATTTGTATTTTTTTATAGTTTCTTCTGCTCATCATAACACTGGTGAGATTTTTCCATATCGTTGCATGTAGCATTAATTCATTCATTTTCATTGTTTTATAGTACTCCATTACAAATACATTTTCCTTGTGTGTTCCACTGTTGATAGACATCCAAGATAATTGAATAGGTATTTTCAAATGGGCATATCAATTAACTTCTCTGAGACTCATTTTCTTCATTTGTGAAACAAGTGTAATAACGAAATCAAAACTTACTCCATACGATTTTTATGAGGATGAAGTGGAATCCATAAGCAAAGTGCCCATTTGGTGAAGAAGAGAAAGAGGCCATTGAGTAGGATCTACTCGTGATTGTTTCAGACATCCTCTGAAGAATCTAGACAATGGAGGGATTATCATAAGTGAAAAATACTTCCTTAATCAAGTGTTCAATGAATCAAAAAATGAAATAAAAAGAAGGAAAAAAAGTGACTGGAATGAAGTCCCATAAATGGGAAGGAATCACACTAAAATAAGCACTTGCTGCTTGCAAAGTCTTGTTGTATTAAGCTGATTTGACCCATCCAAACACTAGGTCCTTGATAAAAAATAAAGTCAAGCGACAGACGCTCACGCCCATAATTGCTTGGGCTCTCCTGCTCTCCTCCTGGATTTGAACCTGTTCTAACCTGTTTTACCTGCTCCTTGGCCCTTGGACTTATTTCTGCACCCTCTCGTTCTTTGGTACTGAATTAAGAAAAAAATGACATTTTCTTCTTCTTTACATCTAAGACCGTGATGTACTCTACAAGATCTTCCAGTTCCTGGCTGCCATGTCCAAAAGTCTAAAGGAGGTTCGGATCATTGTGCTGAGCACATCTGGGCCACTCAATATATTGGTATTGATCAGCATACTGCCTGCAGATTTGAATTGTACGAAACAAGAATTAATAATAGATTCATGCAACAAGGTCACAGGAATGGGCCTTAGGAAACTGTTCCCTCAGTGCCTCATTGATTATAGAGAGGAATTATAACAGCCCAGGGCAACTTTGAAGGGCTAATTCACACAGTGCTGTCACCTCTCTGACTCCTCTGTCCATGCACTGTATTCAATCAAAATTCTTTCTGCAGTGTGTGCTACTGCCAACCAGAGCGCCCAGTCTGGCACAGAGAGTTCAGGGAATCCAGCCACCTGCTGGCCACCTCTAGTCAAGTGACCTGTAGATTGGAGAAATTTAACATGTCCAAGGCACAGCTTCTACCATGTCTTATTCTTTGTGACCGCTCCTCTGAGATCCTCTCACTCCATGGCACCTTTGTTCATTCTGCTGACAGGCAGGAACCTGGGCATTGTCCTTGACACCTCCTCCAACTCAGCCATTCCATCCAGTCTGTCCCTAAGACCTCTCATTCTCTCAGCTAAACTCACTCTCAAAAATTGACCTGCTTTCTCCCTTTTCACTGGGTTTCTAAGAATGCAGAGTTTCCAATCCTCAACAAAGAGTCGAACTTCCACTTAATTTTCCTCTTTGCTTGGATTTGCTTTTTTCTTAACTTGACCTCACTTCTCCCACCCTACATCCTCTATTCTGCAGTCAAAGCTGACTTCCTAAATTTCATACCTGATTATGTCAATTCCCTGCTTAAAATTCTTTCATTTTCTTCTTGCCATTTGGTTGAATTTAGGCCATTTAGCATGAACTAAAAGTTCCTTTATGATTTTGTCCCCAAGGGAGCACTGCTTATAAAGTCCAACACTCTGGCCATTCTGAAATATCTGCAGTTCTAGGAATATGTTATTTTAATATTCACTTCTGGACTTTGTGAATAATCACAAATAATCTTTGTGAATAATAATAACCATTTTCCTTCTTACTCCTTTTTTCTCAGGTCAGCCCTAATGATCCTCAGATTCCACGTCAATACTAGCTCCTCCCAGAGGGACTAGAGGTCCTTCTATTCCTTCATTACCCCGTGATTACTCTATCAAAGGAACTGTTGACTTTATTGACAGTCCTTGTTCACCTGTCTCTATCACTCCCCAGACTGTAACTCGCTGAGAGCAGAGATATCCTATCTAATTTTCATTTTATGACCAATATCAAACCCAATACTTGGCACAGAATAGTAGATCAAAATATATTTACTACATAAATCAGTAAGCATTCCAAGTTAACCAATGATGTGCTTATGGGGAAGCATCCTTCAGCTCCTACTTTTTTCTAAGATGACAGTCTACTAGAAACCAAACCACAAGCTTCAGCCTGTTTTTAAAGCATACACTTATTTGAACTTGTTCTGGAAAAGAACAGGTAATCTGGCAAATGCTAAATGCTAATTGGGTGCGCTGAAGTAAATACCACATTCCAGGCAAGCCATGTTTCCCTCATACACAGAGATTATACAACTGACCCAATATATGCATTCATTTGTTCCATGTGCATTTACTATTTTCAGCAAAAAATCCAAAAACTGTGAAATTTGAGTTATTTTTCCACTTTTGGGGATGCAACACTGATTTATGCATGTGGTTATTCTTGCTCTCTCAGCATCGGGTGGGTTATAGCCACCCGATGGCTATAACCATTTTCAGAGATACCTGAAAAGTTGGGTTAAAAGTATTGAATTTAGAGACAGTACTCCAATCGATCATTTACTTAGCTGAAGATCTTCCTATCAATTCTAGCACCAAAGCATCTTCTTCAGCTACCACTTCTCCACCTACTTGTGGAACCATCTACTAGTCTCCACTTTCTAGAACTAGCCAAGCCTCAGCCTCCATCATTAATACTTTGTCTCTTCATAGTCCTTGCTGTTTCCAGGATTGTCATAGCTGCAAACATTCGCCATCTTTCAAATAGCAATGACAATCTTCTCAGAAGGAAATTGGTTTTGTCACTGCTCTGTTTAATTCATCAACACTTCCCATTGGTCTCAAGATACACTTCAGGCTCCTTAACATCACCTAGAAGGGTTTGCATGATCCAGCTTCTGCAGACCTCTCCCCTCCAGAAGGAGAATTTTTTTCCCTCTGCCTGGCTCTATTTTTTCACTCCAGTTACTCTTTTTTTATATATATAGTTTTTCAGATAAGCAAAGTTCAGAATCATTAAGCAGCTCCCATTGCTTATTTGTGAATAGCACAAACTCTTCATTATGTAGACCAATGTATTACACCAGGCAGGACCTGGGGCTTCCACTGTGCCCCAACCCAAACTGGGCACCCCAAGAAAGAGTGAACTGCACAATGCACAGCCCACAGGCAGAAAGACCAGGTAAATGTGTGTTTAATAACAATAACAGAAATAAGGAAAATAACAATATTCACTATTTATTAGTACAGGAAGTATACTAAATAAGTTTTCATATGTTATCTCTTATGGTCCCCCAATCATACTATATAATTATTACCATTTTACACCCGGAAACTATGTGCAGAGATCGGTATCCTGCCCATCCAGTACAATAGGAGAAGGAAGGGTTTACACAGAGGTCTTCTGGTGCCAGAAACAGCACTTGTGGGATAAGATACACGGGAGCAAACGTCTCAGGTACTTAGCTCATGTTAAAGTCTTACTAAATAATCATTGTTTCTGGGAGGAACCGAGCCAGTTTGCTGTCTGCCCATCCAGGGGCTTTCCACCCTTCAACACCAGGGTCAGGCATTGCTTTTCTCTACCCCTGGGGTCACCTGGTCAGCCTCCGACTGACTCCACCACTCTCGGCCTCATTCTCACTGACTTTGCAGGATCACACCCTCTTGGAGAGCTTTGTCTGGATTCCCTCTTTCTCTGGAATCCCCTCAGTTCCTTACACAACACAATCAGACATCACTCCATACATGCTCATTGAATGACTGTAAGCCTCCTGATGGTCAGGCTTCTGACCTTGGACTCTTCACTCCGCTGTTCTAAATAGCTGAGCTAACTAGGGTTAGAATAAGCACAATTTTTTTTTAAATAAAAGGAAAACCTGGTGCTTCTTCACTGGGGGGAGGTATTTCCTTCAGGACACAGTTAGCAATGTCCAGGGACATTTTTTGGTTGACACAAATGGGCATAAAAAGTGCTATGAGCCTCTAACATGTTAAGACCAGAGATGCTGTTAGATACCCTATGAAGCAGACAAAAGCCCCACAGGACAAAAGATCTTGCAGCCTGTCACCCCGGTGGTGCAGAGGCTGAGAAATTCTGGACCACACCAACCTACAAAAATGAATTGTAAGCTGGGTGCTGTAGCATGCACCTGTAATCCCAGCATCTCAGGAGGCTGAAGTATGAGATCTCAAGTTCAAAGTCAGCCTCAGCAACGTAGCAAGACACTGAGCAACTTAGCGAGACCCTGTCTCAAAATGAAAATTAAAAAGGTCTGGGTTATACTCCTAGTACAATAAAAATAAATAAATAAATAAACAAATAAATAAATAAATAGTGCAATTTACATAGGATTTATCAGACAGTTTACAAATATGCACCATCCATCTGTGTTGCGTCTGATTTAGATTGTGAATATATGAATAAAGAGTGAGACGTAATCTCCCTCTGCTAAAATACTTTTTAAACTGAAATTTCAAATATTATTGGAAAAACTCATGAAGTGTTAAACTCCACTAATTCTAAAGAACCTGAGGGAAGAGTGTGATTTCTATAATATAAGAACCCAGGTTTAGTATTTGATATGGCACAATAATTCAATCTGGCAACTAACAAAGTAATTAGTTTATTAGGGCAAGAGGAGCTTTTTAAGGTGAATTTAGTAAACTTGAAAGAATCACCTGTAATTTACATACATTTGTGGCCAAAGGAGTGATGATCATATTTTGAAAATTGTTGGTTATAAACACCTTAATACCTCCTTCTCTCTCATCTTTAGAGAGTCAACTAAGAATCTCAACCTGTGCACCCTGGAGCCTGAACTCTGGGTTAGTTGGGTCTAAGTTAACAAAGCACTTCATGACAAAATAGTAATCACATACTTGTGATACTGAAGTGTGATTCAAACACACATGTATGCACACACACACGCTCACCCCCGGACAGATCAGGCAGATACTGAAACATAAGATCTGGCTGCAGCAAAGCTCAGAATGATGAAAGTAGAGCTCTCGTTGGAAGTTGAATTCACACACCTGCAAGGGAAGGTTTCATAGCAAATATTCTAATATTTACATTTTAAAATAAAAGAAACAATGAGGGCCCATTAAAATTTCCTATCACCCCAAAGATGGTTTTTCGTGTTTCGTGTTGAAGGAAAGTATGTCTTTCGAGATCCATTTACGTGAAGAATTTTGGAGGGAGGGTTAAAAACTCAAAGTTAGATACCAGAAGCACTCACATGTTCAGCCGCAGGATTTCCCTATAACCACATGACCCCTACGTTGATGTTAGAAATCTATAAAAGTTTCTATCTGGAAGAACAGAGAAAGTTGGGAGACCTTGGGCAAAGAGGAGAAGGCTGGTTGTAAAAGAGACAACTTGTAAAACAGTGAGTTATGACCAAGAATTTTTCCAGTCCTGAATCCCTTACGTGCAGGGATAACTTGAAATGAAAGTAACACATTCAGGCAAGCAAGCCAACTTAGTAAAGGGTTTTTATCTTCCTCTCAGAGAACATAATACAAAAAGATGTAACTACGGTAGTTTTGATCAAAAATGGAATTAAGCCAGGTGTGATGGCACCTGCCTGTAATCCAAGAGGCTCAGGAGGCTGACAAGGAGGATCACAAGTTCAAAGTCAACCTCAGCAAAAGTGAGGCACTAAGCAACTCAGTGAGATCCTGTCTCTAAACAAAATACACAATAGGGCTGGGGATGTGGCCCAGTGATTGAGTGCCCCTGACTTCAATCCCTGGTACTCTCCAAAATAAAAGAAAAAAAATGGAATTAAACATATGCATGAACGTTACCAGCAGAGCTAACTAAAATGAAGATGGTATCCATGGGGTTCAGCAGGTCATCCTGTGATCAGGAAGGAAAGGCTGAGATGAGCAAAGATCAAGTGGCTTTCAACCTGGATGGTGATGACTGCATTGTTCAAAGAATTCAACCACATCAATTACGAGGAGATTTCTTTCTACGTTTCCTTGAAATAACTGAGTCTTTGAATGTGGAATTAATTCTGATAGTATCAATAGCACTCTTTCAATGATGAAATAATTTATTCAACAGATTATTATGAGAAGCATCCTGGTGCAGGAAAATAGATTAAGAGCACAGATCATGCAACGTGCATGCTCATCAGCCCTGACACTCAGAAACCTTCTGGACTTGGTTGAGTCATGACTTCTCTGTGCATCGATTTTCATGTTAAAATAGGAATGATAATGCTCATGCAACTCTGAATTTTTTTGATAGGGAGAATGTTAAAATTCTAAGATCAGGAAAACCAAGATTGGCAGATGTTGAAGTATTGGCAGAAAGACAAGCTTGATGCTGGAGGTGACATGTGCTTGCACATGTACTTGCCTTGGAGGGAAGATCTTCCACGCTGAGTCTCATTTCTTCATTTGACACAATTTTGAGCCTCAGTTAGATACACTGTCCTTATTATGGATGTCATGGGGTGAGATGTCCACTTTGTGGAATGGAATGCATGCTACCTTGGTAGAGTAAGGGATGGGGTAATGGAACTGTGGTTGGCCCATGTGGAGTATTGGCCTAGCTCCCCATCTGCAGGATGGAACCTTAAATACAAGAAACTATTAGCCACACAGGGATGTGCACCTGGTTGTATGGAAGAGTGGGATAAAATGGGCTCTTTATTGGAAGATTTTATCTTTCAGTTACTCCCTGCTACCTTCCATTTTAAAATATCTGCTTATTATAGACCTTCTTCTCATTATAAAATAATATTAATAACTATCATCACATTTTGGTCACTCTGTATGATAAACCTTCAATAGTCAAAATTTCAAAAGGTTTATATTATTACTTGCATTTTACAAATGAGCAATCTACCTTCAGTCAGTTGAAGTGATCTAACCAAATCCCTACAGTTGCTAAGTAAAACAGATATCAGTCCCAGGTTTACTTGGATCCAAATTTGAACTTGCTTGATATTCTTTTCTTGAGACTCTATGGTCTTATTGAAAACTAGAGAAGCACTCTGTGCCTACCATTGTTGCTAATGATGAATTATGATCGTGGCAGCCTTGTAACCCCAGCTTCTCAGAACACTGGCTTGGCGACCACCTAGTTGGAGTGATTTATTGAAATGTATCAGTTCTTGTTTGGATGCACTTAAGTGCATGGCCAATATACCTTGGGGTAAATCTGCTGTGGATGAAGAATTGCCATGACAACCACCCATGCAGTTGTTTATGTCCTGGAGCTGCTGTGCATGGCCCCCTGGGGAGCCCTTCCCCTGCTAAAGCTTGCTGTGGGTGGGGAGGTTGAGGATGGGGGTAGAGGGGATGAGCAGTAACCTATCATCACGGAGACAGGATGCTGATAAAGAGCAGGCTTCCTAAGAAAGAAGTATCTAGAATGGCAGCATTGCACTCCTCAGAGGGCCCTGATGGAGTTGAGTGAAAATGCTGACTTTTTTCAAAAGGCCCATAAATAATGTACGACCCATCTCCAAAATTTGTCCCCGTACATTTCTTTTTCGTCAAATGTTGAACTCTCTGGGCAGCAGCACAGTAGCAGTAGTGGCCAAGTTCCACTTCAGAACATATTCGAATTTTTTTTTTTCTTTTTGTGGTGCTGGGGACGTATTCTTAAAACATTCTCGCTGTAATAGGTTGTTTGGTTGAAATCAGGTAACGATGTGTCTCATCTGTCCTCAGTAACAGGGGGATGCGTGGTGGATTTATTTTTGCATTTGGATTCCCTTTGAATAGCAGATTACTGTACTTTGAATAAAACCTTTATCAACGTCACTATTTCAGCAATATTTAACTAAATGTTTCGAAATAGATCTTCCCATGGACACTGAAGTGAAACCAAATTTGGTAGCTAGAAAGCAAAGGAGAAAGTTAACTGGCATATATTGAACAACTTATTTAAAAAAACAATAGGTTTGCCAGGTACAGTGGTGCAGGCCTATAATCCCAGTGGCTCAGGAGGCTGAGGCAGGAGGATCACAAAGCCAGCTTCAGCCAAAGGGAGGCGCTAAGCAACTCAGTAAGACCCTGTCTCTAAATAAAACACAAAATAGGGCTGGGGATTTGACCCAGTGTGAGTGCCCCTTAGTTCAAACCCCGGTACCAAAAATAAAATAAAATAAAATAATAAAATAAAATAAAATAAAACAAAACAAAACAAAATAAAAACAATAGGTTTTGTATATATATTCTCACAAAAAGGCAATGTGTAGCTCACAGAACTTCTTTGATGATTAGGATGTGATGCAGGCCCATCAAACTTGCAAGTGTGTAGGTGAACAGTAGAAGGTGCCCAATGGCAAGGTGAGCTGTGAGCAATGCCTACCATAGGACAGGCTGGGCCTGGGCAACTGGAGAGCCAGCATCTACCTGAACACAGGCACCTGCTACTCGGCGTTTTGGTAAGAAGAAAAGCCAGAAAAGGGAACAGACATTGTGAAATTTTGCATTCTTAAGTGATGAGGATTAATTTTAAAAGAATGGCACGTGGCATAGGTAACATTCATCCAAACGTGTAAAACACATGTGCAATGCACAGTTTGAGGCTTCTGGTGATGTCATTGAAAGTTTAGCACAGTGCCTGACACTTAGCAAGCTCTTGATAAAACTTAGGTGTTCTTACATGAGAACAATTTGAGAACAGGTCATTTATTCTTATTTGAGAACAAGTACATGTGTGCTTTTTTTTCTTCACTTATGGGGGGAATCTAAAGCTCATAGAGCTGAGCTAGGAGGTGACAGTTAGAGCCAAGACCATCCAATGCTGAGCCTCAGTCCTCAACAGTGGGTGGCAAGAGCATTACCAGTATACGCTTTTTGTGCGGACCTGATTTCCTTCATTTTAAAAATCAAACCTTACTCTTGTTGCTTTTCCCACTGTTGAACTGTGCAATTGTCTTAACCTCAGAAAGTCAATAGGCAGAAACTTAGAAGGCCTTATGCAGGTATTTATTTGTCTATTTATTGGTGGGGGGGAGCTACTAGGATTAAAGATTAAACCCTGAGGCTTTTACCACTGAGCCACATCCTCAGACCTTTTTATTTTTTATTTTGAGACGGGGTCTCACTACGTTGCTTAGTGCCTTATTAGTTGCTGAGGCTGGCCTTGAACTTGCAATCCTTCTGCCTCAGCCTCCCATGTTGCTGAGATTACAGGCGTGCACCACAATGTCGTTTATTTATTTATTTTTAAGAGAAGATTCATATATAAAAGTCTCCATTAAACAGGATGATGAGGCAACTATAGTTCACAATAACATTATATATTTTATGAAGAACTAGAAGAGAGAAACTCAAAAGGTTTAAACACAAAACAATGATAAGAAGATGGAAATGTCAATTGTCCTGATTTGATTAATATATATTGCATGCATGTGTTGAAATCCCACAGGAACCCCATAAATAGATACAATTACTATATGTTAATCAAAATGTTAAAACATGTTTAAGGAAATGGAAATAAAAACTATTCTCATTTGATTATTAAAACTGTACAGGTACACGGAATTACCACACAGTAACCCATAAATGTGAACCATTGAAGTAATAATTTAGAAGAAGAAAAAAAAAGTATCTATAAAATATACAAAGACTGAGAGAGGTTTTCTGGATTCACTGCTTTCAGGCTGAACTATCTGCATTGTGAGAGATGCAGTGTCTGAGTTCCTATTTGTGATGCCCCTTTCTCATGTTCAGAGAAAACAGTCTCAGAAGACCCTTGTGGCCTTTGTCTAAACACTGAGTTCCTTAATGCTTTGCTACTTTGGGGATAAAGAGATTTCAGGCCAAAGCCTCTTGCCTTGTTGGCGTTTCTTCCAAAGCAGGAGCCATGAAGGTAATATCTCATGCTTTTGCATCTTTGTTTTGTGGTTAAACATGACTACATTGTAGTCAGAAAAACCAGGTAAATCAAAGTCAGTTAAGAGATATAAGCTAATGACTCAGGAAGCAGAAAGGAGCAGAAAGGTGAGCTCTTGACCCAGGAGGTTGAACTAGGGCAGTAAAACAAAGAAAAAAGATCAATTCATGACCTAGGAAGTAGAAGGTGGTCATCAAGTGGAAAGATCAGCTAGTGACCCAGGAGGTATGCTGAGGTCAGCAAAAGAAAGAAAAGGCAAAATAGTTAGAAAGTAGCTCTTGGAAGTCAGGAATGATTTGTTGTTGCTGTTTGTTTGTTTTCTTAATAATTAATTTCTGTGTGTTTATGTCAATCAAAGGCATGACTTGAAGAAGAGTGAGCGATTCATTTTGAGTTGGACTTTGTTGCTTCTTCGTCTCTTTGCACTTACACGGTTTTGAGAATTTCCTTGGCCTGTCTCTGCCTAGTTGTCTCATCTAGAATGTGGAGATACTAATGCTGTGTTCCCTTACAGGTTATGTGACAATTAAATGGCACCCGTGAGGGCTTAGTATGGTGCCTTGTCAACAGTAAGCTGTGAATACCTATCGTCACCGTCATTCTTAGTTCAGATTGCCTTTCGCCTCCCTAGTGAGCATGTTCTCTTACACACAGTGTGTCTCTCACTTATCTATTAACTTCTTTATTGCAAAGACTCATCTGCTGGTTATTAATTACTGGTAGTCCACAAGGGGATTCTTGGTGAGACAGACTCTCTCTTGCTATAAAATGTTATCAAAATCACATCTGGTAAGTCAGTAGCACGGAGTTCCATGGTCCCATGGTATTCTCAGAGTGAATCTATGGTAAAGAAATTGATAACAAATGAGTTGTTTACTTCCCAGTAAAAGGAACACGGGGGAGTAAGAGAGATTGGTTTTGTTTTGTAAAACTGAATATCATACAAAGGATAGCTTTAAATCAGAAGTTTGGGATTTAGTACACATGGAGCTTGGGGAAAAGAAAAATCCCTGCTTCCTTTTCTGGTATCGCTTGTCAGTTGAGTGGAAATTTCCTCTCCGTTGTGTGGATCTAAGTATGATGGAAATCACGTCTTCCTTGCTTAAGGTTCTGATAGAGATGAGTTTGGGTAAGTGCTACACAAGTATTAATAAAAAGCACACACTGGTTTTCTTTTTTCCATCTCTGTCAGGATCTGCTTTTCTGTTCAAAGTCCCTTGTGGCTATTTCCTTTTTGCATTTCATTGCTCATTAACATGTATTGAAGAAAAGTACATGCGTTGTTTTATTATAGGGTGGGATTATAGTCCCCTGGCAAAGTCAAAGTCCATGCTAACGTTTTGTGACTAGCCTGGTTTCCAGATTACTTCACTGCATTGTTATCAAGGCAAGAACACCACACACAGGGCCTAGCTAGTCCCTGCCCCACATTTCCACAGCCTGGGAGTAACATTTCAAAGGCACAGTGGCCTTCCTCCTGGGCGTAGGGTGCCCTACAGTTTCAACAGCTCTTTCCCAGGCAATTTGCCATTTGCTTTTCATAACAAATGTGTGAGTCCCACTGTGTTATTATTAGGTGTGTTAAATATGAAGAAAATAAGTCTGAAGGGACATAATCAATTCATAGAAGGTCACAGCATGACAGTGTGGGGATTTGAACCCAAGAATACATGACTCCAGGGTCCTCGCCTCATCCAGCATTCACAGGCAGGAAGAAGTGATTTCTCAGAAACCCCTCTATTAGTTAGGGTGCCTCTTTTTTTAAAAGTGTGTAAAAGAACGCTCAGAGGCAAAATCAGGGCTCAGAAACGCAGTCGTTTTTTATCCATGGTGCCTCTGATCTTGTTCCAGTTCTTTGCCTCATCAAAAGTGTCATGAGAAAAATCACAAAAGACTGTGGGTTTTTCAGGAAAGAAAATCATCCATAGGTCACTGATGTCACGGTCCCTAGCAAGATGGTATAAAGAAGTGACGAGGAGTGAGACCTGGGTTTGGATGCTGGATCTGCCCGCTTCTGGTTCTTTCAATGTGAAAATATCTCTAAGTCTAAAATTCTTCATCTAGTACATGAGAATACTAACAGCATCTGACCTTTGTGGATGGCGTGAAGACTGAAAAAATATTTCCTGTAAATTGCTTAGGAAAGAAATTTGTTTCATGGCCACTTAAATAAATGATGGCTATGCTTATTATACTAACTTTGTCTTTGCGCTTTGACTGCTATATAAGAAAATAAACCTTTTGGAAGTTCCTGACACATATTTTGCTTTCAGGATCTTCAGGATCTTACAGACTTGTTTATTTATACTTAAAAATTAAGAGTAAGGAGAACAGTGAGCAACATGTCTGTCTTCAAGCCCCTCTCCACTTCTCCCTGTACAAAGACGGACTGTAACACCACATTCCTTCAAAGAACTGAATTCAGTTCAACCAGCGTTGTCCAAGGGCCTGCATCTGCCAGGTGCTCTGCTAGATGCTCTGGTAAGAGGTGGATACGATGTCGTCTTCAGCTTCAAGGAGCTTGTGGGTAAATGGGCTGATGGGAAACAGGTATTTTCACTGCTGCAAGTACATTGGTGGCTCATGACCTCAAAAGAAGGAAACCTCTAGGAGAGCCCCCTCAGGCAAGCCTGGGGCTGAGACGACAGTCGCGACTTCGGGAAGCATTTGGTGTTACTTGAGTCTAAACGAAAAGTCAAGAAAAGATGAAAACCAACTCTACAGAAGATTTCTGAAGCCAGGTCACAGGATGCTATTTGCAAGGTCATCAGCTTATCTTTTAAGTTAAAAGTCACAAAGCACCAGACCATACACATGAAAGATGACAGAGATTCTGTGTGATATTCAGGATATTGTTTAAAAATGCATTCTTAAAAGTGTGAAAATCTTTCACTTACAAATCTCAATGACAGTGTTCTGAGGAAAGGGGTGGACACGCATCTCCACGTAGCATAGATGAACTAGTATAGCAACCTAGGAAATGCGAAGCCCTCTGAGGTGTGCTGCAGGCTGCTGTCAGTCCCTGTGAATTACACTTGGCCTACCACGTGCACATTTATTGCAAACATTACACCTGGCTTCCGCCATGGCCCACCTTGGCAGGTACGTGAAACTACACCTATCAGAAAACATTAGCTGCAACTAACAGTTATTTAATTCCAAGTGTCAGAAACTATGCTAATGAGTTTACATTGATTATCTCAATTAATCATCTTACAAGAGCAGTTATTTAAGAATCCTCATTTTACAGATAAAAAATATGATATTTAGAAAGGTTAATAAAACTGTCAAGGTTTAACTCTCTTAAATGCACAATCTTAAACACAGCGTAGAGCTGCATCCTGGAGGTACCATCCTGCTCAGTGGTGTTATGAGAAAGAAAGGAAAGGTAGAAACAGGGGGAACTCTGCTGGAACACATACACTGAGGTTTACAATGTTTCTTTTTTTAAAAAAATATTTTTTAGGTGTTGATGGATATTTTATTTATTTATTTATTTATTTATTTATTTATTTATGTGTGGTGCTGAGAATCAAACCCAGTGCCTCACACATGCTAGGCAAGTGCTCTACCACTGAGCCGCGACCCCTGCCCCTATAATGTTTCTTGTTTTAAATTTTTACGTATCAATTAAAAGGTTATTTTAGCCTCATTAAAATGTGCTCAAGGAGAGCCTGTTGAACATTGGTCTAGGAGTTGTACAAATCAACCTGACACTCAGCTATAGGCATTAATCTAATCTTGACCAAAACTATAACTTACCAAAAACAGATTAATAGGGATATACAGGGCTGGGGACATAGCTCAGTTGGTAGAGTGTTTGCCTCACAAGCACAAGGCCCTGGGTTCAATCCACAGTACCGCAAAAAAAAAAAAGAAAAAAAAATTGGTGTTATACAAACTCTGTCAATAACATGTTGAAAAGATCTCTTAAAAGAACAATGAACAGAGGGAACAATTTTGTAAATGCTGGGCAAACTGCAGAATAAAGAAAAGATACTTTGTCATAAAGACTCAGAAGAGCACAAATTTATGAACATATTTTAGAAAACCATTTGGTACTTCCAGCAGAATACAAGAAAACATGGCTTCTCTAAAACACTGTAAGGGAAAACTGGCTGAGAAAAATATTAGGATGAGATGAAGGTGCATAAAAATGATAGAAAGATGTCATGGAGACTAAAAAAATTCATAGCACAATTACTGAAGGTAGGAAAAATAAGAGGAAGGGTCAGAAAGTTCACTTCCTTATGGCAGATAATGGTAATATTTTGCAATATAACAAAATTTTGAGAAAATATGGTCATTTAGACTGGTTTTTCCTCCTGGAATCCTACCAACTCATCAATAAGAGGATTAAAGATAGAGAAGTGGATCAGATATTTCAATAGCCTCATGAGGCTAGAGAGTGATTTCATGACTGGTTAAAGAACTACAGTATTTCACACACGTCTTAGAACATGACCACATAAGCCCCAAAGCCCACGTCATAGGAATAAGGGTTACTAGATCAACCCCAAAGGACTTAAGTCTAGTTTTGAATCATTTCATAATTGTTATAGGGTTAAAATATGTACAAGTTATTCTAGGTTTCTGCTTTCTTTGAGCAGAAACATCCTTGCTTAATTTTTCCATGTATTTAGAGTTTCTCAGCAATAAGTAGAAAATCAACAAAAATTCATGAAGAAAGATAACTCGATACAAAATAAAGAAAAATAACAAACAATAATAGACTCAGAGGTTATTCATACAATAAAAATTTCTGACACAGATTCTAAAATGTAAAGAAAAACTCTGATAAATATGCTCTACAATATCAAGTATAGGATAGATAATTTTGACAAGAATTTAGAAAAAGGAAAGAAATTGAAATTCTAGACATGAGAAATATATAATTGCTAAAAATGATGACAATGTATTTTGTGATAAGAAGCAGATTAGATGAAGTTAAAAGAAGAATTAGTTAAGTAGAAGATAAGTCAAAAGAAAATGTTTAAAATAAAGATGTGAAGATGAAAGAATGGAAAATACAGAAAAAGTACAGTATAATAGATAACCTAATAAAAAAGTCCTCAGTGCATATAACTGGAGACCTAGAGGGAAAAGAGAAAAAACAGAAGGAGTAATATATAAATTGAAATGTATCCAAAATTGCAAAAGAAAACAAGCTACAAATTTAAAGCCAAACCTAAGAACATCACCATAAAACTGCTGGATGTCTTTTTTTATGAGATGAGTCTCTTGAAGGCAACATATTGTTGGTTCATTCTTTTTAATCCAATCTGCCAGTCTATGTCTTTTGATTAATGAATTTAGGCCATTAATGTTCAGGATTATTATTGTGATCTGATTTGTATTCCTGGTCATTTGGGCTTATTTTTAGTTTTTAACTTGACCTGGTTTCTCCTTTTATTGGCTTTTCTTTTAGGGTAGTTCCTCCCTTTGCTGACTTGTATTGTTGTTTTTCACTTTGTCCTCATGAAATATTTTGATGAGAATGTTCTGTACTGCAATCTTTCTATTTGTAAATTCTTTTAACTTTTGTTTATCATGGAAGATTTTAGTTCATCATCAAATCTGGAGATTAGTTTTGCTGTATAAGATTCTTGGTTAGCATACATGTTCTTTCAGAGCTTTCAATATATTATTCTAGGCCTTCGAGCTTTTAGGGTCTAGGCTGAGAAATTTGCTGATATCCATATTGGTTTCCACTTATATGTAATCCAACACTTTTCTCTCGCAGTCTTTAAAATCCTGTCTTTACTTTATATGTAAGGTATTTCCATTGTAATGTACCTTGATGTGGATCTGTTGTGATTTTGTGCATTTGGTGTCCTGTAAGCCTCTTGTATTTTATTTTCCATTTCATTCTTAAGGCTCGGGAAATTTTCTGATATTATTTCATTGAACAGGTTGTGCATTACTTTGGTTTGTGTCTCTGTGCCTTCCTCAATCCCAATAATTCTTAAATTTGGTCTTTTCATAATGTCCCATAATTCTTGGAGGTTCTTTTCATGATTTCTTACTGTCTTCTCAGTTTGGTCAACTTCATTTTCAAGATGAAATATTTTGTCTTCATTGTCTGAGGTTCTGTCTTCCATGAGATGTATTCTGTTGGTGATGCTTTCTATTGAGTTTTTAATTTGGTGTATTGTTTCTTTAATTTCAAGTATTTGCTTATTTGTTTTCAAAATCTCTTTCTCTTTATTCAAGTGTTCTTTTGCTTCCTGCATTTGCTCTTTTAACTGTATATTGAGAGATCATGCATTGCCTGCATTTCCTCTCTGATCTCATCTTCTGCTTCACAGATTCTTTTAATCATGTAGATTCTAAACTCCTTTTCTGTCATTTCTACTTCCATGCTGTCATTTGATTCTATCAAAATAACATCTTGGTTTGTTAGAAACACTTTCTTCCCCTGGTTTTTCAAATTGTTTCTGTATATTTCTCTCTAGTGGTGAGGATCTGAGGTATTGCAGCTCCTCTCTGAAGTCTTACTGTGAACCTGCAGGTTTCCCATACCTCTTCTTTGAGGCGAAGATCAATATTAGCATCACCCAATACAAACAATATGCAACCCTACACCACAGAGCCCCTACAAAGACATTAACAGTATTGTAGTAAACTGATAGGATG
Source organism: Glaucomys volans (assembly GCA_020662805.1). Taxonomy (NCBI): domain Eukaryota; kingdom Metazoa; phylum Chordata; class Mammalia; order Rodentia; family Sciuridae; genus Glaucomys; species Glaucomys volans. Next base: position 681,850 of record JAJEJO010000467.1, on the reverse strand, counting down.
AGTTCAACTGTTACCTACAGTTTAGCCAATAGGCTTGCAATGAGCTCTACAACTTCTAGTGGTGGAAGAAGAGGATGGGGAGGGGTGTAGAATGTAAGTATTAATGGGATAATAAGTGAGTATATAGAGGTACTAGATCAAGGGAAGAGTGAGAGAAGAATTGAAAGAAGTTGGTCTTTAGCAAGAGAAAAGGGAGAAGGAGACTCTGTGGAAATAGGTAAATAAAAGGAAAATAGAGTGAGAAAAAAAGGGAAAAAATTAAAAATTAAATATGGTTCACAGTCATCCACCACTCAGACCTCCCAGTCCTCAAAATCTCGATGCCAGCGTGGTACCTGTTGAAAGGCCTCCAGTCTCTTGCAAGTGTCTCAGGATGGGAACTGCCCCACCCAAAGATGATGGCCACACTCTCAGGGATAATTCAAAAAGTCTGCACCAGCCTCCAAACATGCTGGGGAACCACAGCATGGGTGCTGTGTCCGTGTGGGGCATGGCAGGTGCCTAGGTCCAGAAGAAACTGGGGACTGGCAGTCATGGTCATGCACAACCATAGAAATTAAAAGTTGCACCACATTTGTGTACAATATGTCAAAATGAAGTCTGTAAAAATTAAAATTAAAAAAATAAAATTGCTGGAAACTAATGACAATAATTAAAATCATAAGAACAAATAGGATGTGGGAAAGAAATTAGCTTCAGATGAGCAGTAATAAAATGAATACTTGTTTTATCAATAGAAACAATGAAAATAGAGAATGAAAGACTAATATTTTCAAAGTGCTGAAAGAAAATAATAGTTGAGTTAAAATGTTAAAAAATTTCTTCAAGAATTAATGAAAATTTAAATTCTCTTCAAGCAAACAAAACTAGGATTTTATCACCTGCATAACTGAACCGACACAAAGACCTGAAAGAGTTCCTCAGTGCAGAGAGAAGAGGTGCCACAGAAACTGAGAAATTCAAGAATAAATATAGAACATCAAAATGAAAGACACCTGGGTAAAGATGACTTCAACACATAACAAGAATGTGTGAAGTAATCTATGAAATAATGAGAAGACAAAATGGCCCCAGGAATATGTGCACAATCCTTCCAACCCCACACAAAACAAAACTTCTGTAGCCAATGAGTGTGACAGTGTTCATCCTCATCAGTAATTAGGTGATTGAAATTAAAACCAATACTCATGAGAAGACTAATATTAAAGGTCGATAATAGCCTACTCTTGGGGAGGTTGTGGAATAAGAAGAACTCTCCTTCACAGAGGGTGGAAGTAAAATTATTAGGATCACTTTGGAAAACAATATAACATTATCATAACTAACGACTGCTTCATCACCCACAATTCCATTCTTTATGTTTATCCAACAGAAATGGGAACACATTGACAGAAAGACATGCTCAAGAAGATTGGGGGGAGCCTTATTTGTAATACCCCAAACTGAAACAACTTCAATGCCCACCAAGAGTGGAATAATTAATGAACCATGGTACAGTCACATGGTGGGTTGACACACATCAGGTATCAGCAAAGTACAGCCTGTCAATCAAATCTGGCCCACTCCCTGTGTTTCTCAACATACAGCCATGCTCATTCTTCACATATTGGTAATGGCCACCATCATACTATAGCAGCAGTTGAATAATTGCAAGACCTTCTGGTCTAGCCAGGCATGGTGGTGCATGCCCATAATCTCTAAGATTCAAAAGACTGATGCAGGAGGATTGCAAATTTGAGGTCAGCCTGGGCAACTGAGGGAGACCCTTAACAACTTAGTGAGATACTCTCTCAAAATAAAATTTAAAAGGACTGGGGATGTAGCTCAGTGATAAACACCTCTAGATTCAATACCTAGTTTAAAAAAATTTTGGTCTGCAAGCCAAAACTTTTTCTATCTTTCCCTTTACAGAAAGTTTACCTGCTCCTGCTACAGATCTGTGAATGAAAAACGAACTATACTATTACCCATGTAGCTTTGCCTGATCTGACTGAGATGACCTCAGTGACCTGCCATCCTATCACTCACCCCTTGGATTACCCTGACAGGCACACTGCTCTCCACTCCTCCTTGAGTACACAAGTGCTCCCTGCCTCAGGGCCATTGCACCTGCTGCTGCTCCTGCCTGGCATGCCCTTTTGCCCATATCCATCTTCTCACTACCTCTTCTGCTTCAGTCTCTATTCAAATATCTCCTTCTTAGCAAGACCTTGCTTCCCAATCCTGTTAAATAAAAGTGAAACTTCCCTACTTCTGACTCTCACTGACCTGTTTATTTATCTTTTTTTTTTTTTTGGTGTCAAAAAGATTTTAATTACAAACTTGTTCAGTAATAGCAAGATCGTATCTTTTGAACATTGTTCTTTCATTTTTATTGGCTGTGTTTTATTTTTTCACTATCTTCCATTTTTTTTTGCTTGTTTTTCATTTTTACAGATTGCATTTTGATTCATTGTACCCAAATGGGGTACAACTTTTTGTTTCCATGGTTGTGTGCGATGTTTATTTATCTTTAAAGTATTTCACACCATCTAAAATTATCTCTGTATCTTTGTTTTATTTGCTAATATCTGCAAAGACAGGGATTTTCTCCTATTCTCTACAGTATCTCAAACACTTCTGAAAGACAGAATAACACTGAGTGGATGTTTCTGGAATAGAGAATTAATTGAGAAGTTATTCTGGAATGCTAGAAAAAAATAAAAATAAAATTAGAAAAGTCACAAAGTCACCACAGAAAGGATAAGGAGGGCAGAAAAAAGAGGTTTGACTGAGGCACAATGGTTTCACACCAGGAAAGAAAAGTCCAAGTGGTGCCATATGGGCAACGAAGATATGATTTTTTAAAAATCCTCATGAGAAACGAGATTAGAAAGTCACAACAGTAAAGGCTCTTGCTTCTCTGATGCAATCCGTGAAAAGAGACTCAGGACAAACTCCCACAAAATGTATGATCCACTGAGATGAAGGACATGGACGAGAGCTCAGTGAAGGAAACAAATAAGCAAAACAGGTTCCAACAGAGAGCACAGCTCCTCTGGCCCAGATTTGCCCACTACCTCAAAAGTCAGAAGAAGCACGAGAGAGGTCATAGGCTCTAAGAGCAGGAAATCACAACCCCAAATCTCCACACCTGTGCAGGTTATCTTCATGCATCTGACAATGGAACATTGTTCTCAGATATGGAGTAACTTAGAAATATGCCGATCTTGTATCGTTATCGAGAAAAAGAAAATTACCTGAAGTGATGACTACAAAGGATCTCCAAATTGGAATGGAAAGCCAAGAAAGGAGAAGTGACATCATTATCATTTTAGCATCTCTGGTCTTTATCAGGAGCAGACCAGTGCTGGAGGAGGAAGGGGAAGGTGGGCCAGCAGGAAGAGCAGAAGACAGCACATCTGGATGGAAATCCCAGTTCGTCCACTCGGAATTAACTTCGTGACTGGAAGCAGACCACTGTGGTCTTTCAGTCTCAATTTCTTTACAGATAAAATTAAGAAAATGATATGTAACTCTCACAGGTTGGTTGAGCAGATAAAATTAGATAACCCCTCTAAGAGGAATTAGTAAATTACTCTAAGAATGTCAGTACTCAGGATTACTCTTCCAGGGCGAATGCATTTCCAACTGAGTGGCCACAATGGCTCCGGCTCTACCTTTCCAGGGACAGTCACTTCCATGAGCAATGGGTTTGCAGACTGGTGAGGACAAGCTCAGTGTGCACAGACCTTGTTATTGTAGGTCTCAATTGCCACAGTTCAGATGCAGCAGCGCCTAACGACTAGAATCACTTCCTCAGGGTTCTGCGTCTTCCCAGTCTCCTACGCTAACCAGTCAGGTCACTCTCTGACTAGAATCTTGAGTCTCTGTGGAGCACGCTCATTTCTTATCCAGGATATTTGCACTTGCCCTTTCTGACCAGGGCAGCATTGAGCCTGCTTTCAGTCTTCCTAGTCTTTGCCCAAATTCCTTTCCTAAATGACACATTTTCTCTTATTTCCATAAATCTAGTTTTGGTCAGACCCTTTAGGACTTTCAGTGTGTACTGTTATTTGTGGTTTAATCATACTTTTTAGTATCCCACATAAGCATTTAGGATGGTGTCAGTTAAATGTTGCATGTTTACTTTGCAATTGCAACTAACATATAATTAGCTGAGGTCCATGAAAATGTGTCCAATTCTCAGGACCATATTCAAGGCAGAGTGCTAAGGAAGAAAAGGAAATAAAATTATTTGAACTGTAAGATCCATGCTCAGTAAAAATATCAGCAAAAAGAATAGAAAAGTCTGTGCTTTGGGTTGACAGCAGTTACATCCAGGATGAAGGATCGGGTGCTGTCTGGAGAAGTTAGTTTTATGAAGTGGTAGGTCCTTGAGATATCCCACATTGCTCGATGGTTAGGAATTCTACAAGGGAAAAGCTGTTCTCTGAAACCCACTTCCCAGGTATATCATTAAGGGATGTGAGAGCATTTAGTAAAATTTACTTTTGACTTTGTTTACCCCAGATATTTAAACTTCTTAGAAGGAGAATTCTCTATAGTTAGTATCATACACAATTCAATGCCCTAGAACACACTTTGGGAACTAAACCTTCTAAAACGTCCCCGGTGGGCATAATTCTTTTTTAATATTTTGATTTAACTTTTCCTTAGTTTTCATATTATGAGCAACATGTCCTCTTTTGAGCCAGCAAGATGATGCAGTTTTATTTAAAGTCAATCATCTCTTCTTATTCCATTTTCATTTCCATTAACATGCTGATATGCATTAGTCCAGTTCATTCCCAATACATACTACACACCTGCATGCACACACATGCACACAAATATTCAGGACATGTGTTATTATTTACAAAAGCAATTATTTACAAAAGCAAAATTATATTTACATATTTTTCTACAAGTTTTTATTCTCATTGAACAAAATTATAGCTCTCTCTCAGTTTGACTCTTCCATGGCTGGATAATTGGGCAGAAAACCTGCTGCAGTTCATTCTGTCTTCTCCCTGTTGATGGATATTTCATTTGCCTCCTCTTTCATTTGAAAATAAACTGTGATGAATTCTTGCACATTTATTTATTTAGAAGTAATTCTATCTTTGTGAGATCAATTCTGATCCTTAAAATTTATGAATCAAAATGCTGGGGATGTAGCTTACAGTGCTGGAATAGCAGGCACAAAGGCCTGGATTCCGATCCCCATACTGGAATAAGAGCTAGAATTCTTTTTAAGCAAAGGATATGGATTTTATTTTAATTTTAGTAGATATAGCCATATTATTTTTCACTATTTTAATAATCACACTTACTCATGGTAGATACAGCCATTTTTCTTCATCTTCACCAGCACTTGATGCTATTGTTATTTTTATATTAGTGAGATGATAAACCAAAAATGGAATTCTTATATTATTTTTAATAACATCACCAAATGCCTATATAGCTGTAAAATATATAATTATTTTCCTCCATTTGAACTTGAAAAGACTGTACACTTCTATGGACAATTTTTACAACTTGACTTACTTAACTTTATCTTTTTAAAATCCATGTTGAAAAGTATGGCAATGATCCACTTTGTGGATAACTTAATTGATTTCTTTATTTTTCCCTGAATGGGCATTTGTATTCCTATGTTTTCCTACTTGTTTTGAGACTTCCATAAAGATTCCTGAAAATATCCATTGATAAACATGTCAAAGCCCTATATAGCTCTATTCTTTGAGAGGAGATTACTAGATTATGATATATCTGGAATTTCTACTTCATAATTTAACATTTTTAATGAAGCTTTATAAATGTATGTATTAGTCAGAATTTTATACTAGTTCTTATTTCTTCTAATCCTGCCTGTACAGTTAGTCTGTATCTAAGAGTTCTACATCCATGAATTCAGCCAACCTTGGATCAAAACCTTTTTTAAAAATATTACATCTGTACTGAATATGTATGTACTCTTTATTCTCATCATTACTTCCTAAAATGCCACTTGCATAGCATTTACATTATATTGGGTATTATAAGTAATCCAGAGATGATTTAAAGTACATAGAAGGATGCAGGGAATTATATGCAAATACAACATCACTTTATGTAAGGAACTTGCATTTCCATGGATTACGTATCTGTAAAATCACCCAGGACACTAAGGGGCCACTCTCCAGGGTGGTATATATTTTAAAATTTCTGACAGTGGCGTTGGTTTCTAACTGTCTATCACTGTACCCTCTCACTTTAATTTGCATCTCACAGATTGAAAGTGAGCCTGGGAAGAAGGTCCTTTTATATTTCCTGGACTTCCAGGTTCCCTTTCCTTGACTGTCTCTTCAAGCCTTTGGTTTATTTCTCTGATAAAATGTTTGCCATTTTTACCAAGTAAGAGAGAATCCTTTGTCACTAATGCAGGGTTACTTGGTTACTGGTTGGCACCTGTTTCCACTTTCTGGAATGAGTTTGCAGTGGGGTTACCAGCCACCCCTTCTGGTCAGGAGGGAGGGATTTCTGGGCACAGCCACAGGAGTTGGAAGCCCTACAATGTAGAAACTTCAAGCAAACCAGGGCAAGTGGGTCACCCTTGTTTGAGGTGACTGTAAATGCTTAGTTTGAACACAATTAAAATTACAAATCTTTGCATGTTTGGTTAATGTTTATTTTATTTAATGCTTCCTTTCATAGATCAGGAAAAGATGTATTTTGTTGAGAAAGCTTAAAATCTTGCCTTTCATCTTTAAGTCTAAACAAAATCTGGAAGAGAATTTTGTGTATGTTGTAATATAAGAATGTAATTTAACATACTTGATATTTTAGTAAAGTATTTTTTACACGTAATAAAGACCACTGTCTTAAACGTGGAGTTTGGTGAATTTGGGGAATTATATACAGCACTGTGGCCTCCACCCTAACCAAGACATAGAGTGTTCTCTTCTCTGAAAGGAGTTTTCCTTAGGCCACTTGGTGGCTGATCCCTTTTTTCCACTCCCCGTCTCTGGAAAATACCGATTTGATGTTTGTTCACTGAGTTTTCCTTCTCTAACAATTTAGTTTCAGTGGAAGATACAATATGGTCTTCTATTTATTACTTCCTTCACTTGGCATTGTTCTGAGATTATTCATGAAAATTTGTTCCTTTTTATTGCTGAGTGATATTTCATAGTATGATGTGCCAAATTCACCAATTGATTAATTAACATTATACAAGAATTTGTGTGGAAAAGAGTTTGTGTGGACTTAAGGTTTCCTTTCTCTCAGATAAATACATAGGGGTGGTATTTCTAGGCTCTATGGTAAGTGAAGGTTTGAAGTTTTAACATAATATATTACTAATTTACAAATGACAAATATTTTTTGTCCCTATCAGTCAAGTATTTATATTCTTTTTGGTTTTGTTCAAGAAATATTTTCCTACACTGTTGTCAGAAAGATGCTTTCTTCTCTGTTTTAAAGTTTTAGCTCTTACACATAAGGTCCCTAATCCATTTCAAATTTATTTGTGGGTATGGAATGAAGGAATTGTCAAGATTTATTTTCCATAATTAGTAGTAGTATTTATTTTCCATATATAGTAGTTTCAGCACTGTTTTTTAGAAATGCACTTTCCACCATTTAAATACCTTGGCACCACTCTCAAGAATCAATTGCCTGTGTAGTGTGGATCTAACTGTGGACATTCTGTCCTTCCATTGATTCCTGGCCTATCTTAATGCCAATACTCTTTCATCCTAACAACTGTAACTTCAGATTGCCTTGAAATCAAGTTGTATGTGTACCCAGACTTTTTCACAAACTGTTATTGTTTAATATTGTACACTGAATATTATGTCCTTCCAAAATTCCCATGTTGGAAATGTGTGATAGTGTCAGGAGGGAGAGCCTTAGGGAAGAGATCAGGTAGTGAAGGTGAAGTCCTCATGAATGCACGGGTGCCCTTATAAAAGAAGACCCAGGTTGCTGCTTGTCCTGTCACCATGTAATGACAGAATAAGCAGGTGGTTTTTCTATGAATCAGAATTGGCCCCTCACCAGACATTGACTCTCCCAGCACCCTGATCTTGGACTTCCTGACCTCCAGAACTGTGAGACCTTGGTTTCTGTTGTGCATAAAGCACCCAGTTTATGGCATTTTCTTAGAATACCTGGAACCGACCAAGATAACTAGTTTAAATCCTTTGTTTATTCATAATAAACTTTAAAATCAGACTCCCAATTTCTTTGTAAATCCTGATAGAGTTTTTATTGGGATTGTTTCAGAGTCCTTTTTTTAAATTAACATATAAAAATTGTACACTTTTATATACTTTTATGGGATAGGTTGTGATGTTCCAACACAGAGATATATTGTTTAATGATCATATCAGAGTAATTAGCATATCCATCACCTCATCACTATGTTTTAAGAGATTGCCATCTGCTTAATGTTATTCTTCCAATAGTTATTTCTGCATTTTTATGCCTCTTTTAAATTTTATTTGCAGTGATTTTTAGCTTGGGTATACAGGTATTAGACTTATTTTATTAAATTTTCCATTAAGCATTTTAACACTATAATAAATGGAGCTGAAAATATTTATTTTGTAATTGTGCATTGATAGAATAGAGAAATGTAATTGATTTTTGTATATCAGCACTGATTCCTAAAATCTTTCAGAAGTCACTTCATGCTCTCATCTCTTTTTTGGAGGTTTTCCAGGTTTTTCTACATATGTGTCAATTTGGATTGTTTGGGTTCTTCTTTTGTAAACTGCATACATTTTTTTTCTTTACCTTTCTTGATTACATTGGATTTCCAGTGTGGTACTAAACTAAAATGGTGAGCGTGGGTATTCTTGTCTTGTTCCAGATCAAGCACTGGGGTTTATATTTGATGCTAAGGACGGTATTAGCTCTTGCTGTTAAGTAGATGCTTTTAATTGTTTCTGTCATGAAATGGTGTAGAATATTTAGCAACATTTCCCCCATCATTCATGTGACTACATGATTGTTTGCCTTTATTTTATTAATATGGTGAAGTACACTGAGTGGATTTCAGATGTTTAAACAATACTGAATTTCTTATTTTTCAAAAGATTCTACTTGATCATAGTTTGTTATCTTGTTTAAATATGATTGAATTTGATTTGCTAAATTTTTAAAGGTTTTTTGTATTATATCTTTGAAGGATATCAGTCTATAGTTTTCTTTTAATGGTCTATGTCTAATTTTGATATCGAATAACACTGGCTTCCTACAGTGAGTTGGCAAGTGTGTTCTTCTATATTTTTTGAAAGTGTTTTTCTAAGATTGCTGTTATCTCTTCCCTGAATGTTTGATAAGAGTAATCATCAAACCCTTTCAATCCTAAGAGTTTTCTGTGTAGGTAGGTTTCTAATTTCAAACTTACTTTTTTCAATTTACGTAGGATATTTCACATTTTTATTTCATTCCCATGTCTCTTCAGTGAAGATCTTTTGGTGATAACCTGGTTTATATTTTCTGAATCTCTTTTTTGGTATCCTTATCCTTCAAATGGAGATTATGTGGGCAAACCTTTTTAAGATACTATTATCTCTTCTGATTTCTATTTTTATTGAAGATAGGCTGAGTTGATTTTTTTCTATTTTATTGAACTTCCTGATTCTGAGTTATTATAACTTCATCAAGTATAGAAAATCCCATCATTATTTAGTTCAAGCACATATAATGAGGTTATTTGATATTATATATCCTTGACTTTCTTATTTCTATATGACTTAATTTCTAATAAGAGTTTTCAAATTTGAAAAATAACATAATTTCAGCCAAGTAGCAAGTAAAATAAAGATCTTTTTATCTTGGTACTATCTGAGATTAAATTGCCAAACTGATAGAATATGCCTCCTCATCCAATGATTTAGTCTGTTTTTCTATAAACTTGTTCCCTTACACAATACAGCCATCTGAACCAGGAAATCAACTTTGGTACCTGATACCATTCATTCCTCAAATTAGATTTGAGGATGCGTTTCCATTAAATTTTGTCAATTGCCCTAATAAGGACCTTTATGGAAAAAGATCCTGCTCAGAATCACTCAGTGAATGAGCCGTCAGTTCTTTAGGTTCATTTACTCTGGCAAATTGTTCACCCATTTATTTTCATGAAAATGACACTTTCAGGGTTTGCAGTCCACTCATTTTGCAGTGTGTCCATCCTTCGAGTTTTCCTTATCTTCCCTTGTGATGAGATTCACATTGGACTTCTTTGTCAGGCGGACCATCAGAGAGGAAGCTGCCTAGTTTTTCTCTCTACTTCCATTCAGCAATGTCTGATTTCTAGTTGTCCTTCTGCTCCTGATGTTCACGTTGATGAGTTCATTAGCAGGTGGCATCTGATTATCCATTGCAAAGCTACTGGTTCTGCTTTAAAATCAACATTTCTATGGGGAGTGATTTAAAACTACCCAAATACTCCTTGCTCATCAGACTTCCCAGTGTACTCATTGGCTGACCAATACCTGTATGGATTCATAGATTGCAGTTGCACACTGCCAATAAAAGGGTCGAGCTTATAAAAAGAACATCACTGCAATTGAAAGGCTAGGGGTGGGTGGAGAAGTGCGAGGGGGTGAGAGGTTGTTGGGGCTCCAAGTGAAGTGATCAATACCAATCTCCTTTTTCACTTTTTTTCATCTTCCTTATCTCTCTACTCTGTCATCCCCACAGACCTCCTTGGAAATTATAGCAATGTTTTGATTTGTAGCCAACTAAGATTTTAGTTGGTGATTTGATTTGAAGGTGATTTTAACTAAAAAAAAAAAAAAAAGAGGGACATGGAGACGATTTCCTATGCACTGTGCTGCTGAGAAATCAAAAACAGATTCTAGAAATCAAGAGGCAGAAAGGAGAAGAAAAGAGTTGACGTTGGCATTGGACATGCTGGACCTGGCTCTACCACACACTGCTTCTGTCACCTGGGAGCAGTTCCCTCATCCTCAGGCTACAATTTCCTCCTTTGTGTAAAATTGTGAAAAAAAATTAACTGATGGATTCCTTTGCTAATTAGGTAATCATTGGTTGTGACCTACTATCTTCCGTCATGTGAACTATGTAAAATGTTAAATCGGAAGAAAATGGCACCTTTTAGGAAGTCAATAAAATACCAATTTCCTTCAACATATAAGAAAATAGGTGCAGGGAAGATTGAGTTATAATGTTCTAGTTCCCTGATGATAACTTCAAACTGAAGTTATCCCAGTATTGGTCCATCGACTTGGGCCTTTATGGTGAAAAGCAGTATCTTATTACTTGGGGATTGACTTGTGTGTTTAATATGGAATAACATTTACCACCCTGAAAATCCCAGGAGAGAGATTTTGTAGAATGTGATTGAAATATTCTATCAATTTATTTAGTGGTCGTTGAGGAGGAAGCACCAAGTCTAAATCAGCCCTGTGCACAATTCCTTGAACATATCAAGGGGCTCAAATAATATTTGAAATTATCATCGTCATCTCTCTCACTTCTAATGGGATTTTTTAAAAACTGATATCTGGAAATGATAAAGGAATTATAGGATCAGCATTTCTTCAAGAATCTATTCTATACTCATAATAAAAAATCACTCGATTGTATCCACACCAGACATACACACACACACCTATCTCCCTCTCAAAATTCTGATATATTTTACTGGGGTTTGAGAAGCAATGATGACTAAGAACAGACTCCATTTACAATCACTGGACTTCCCGTACAATTACAATACAGCTTATGATTTTCAAATGATGGTCATTGGTTGTCTTTCTAAGTATAAAATGGAATCTGAATATTACCAGTCTTTTCTCCAAACGCTTTCTCTGGTGATCACTGATGTATTAATTTCTGGATTTTGCATATCAGTGGGTCAAGGTTCAAAGAGACCTTCCCCTCCCCACCCTCTGAGTTCATGAAGCTTGCTGTTGAGGATTCAGAGTAGGACGAGGTTCTCTGTTCCCCAGTCACGTGCTGCTTGTTCTGCTTATCGCTCCTGTTTCTTTTAGGATCCAGGAAAATGATAATGGACTCTGAAATAAATTCTATCTCAACTTCAGAAAATTTCCTCGAATAATTGAATCACTAGATTTGGGGCTTTGTGGGAATCATTATGTCAGCCCTGAGATAGAAATAGCCTTTCCCTGGGTTGAAACGTGTTGCATTTAAATTGCTACTGCTTTTCCCCAATGTGCAATTAGGGGAGACAAAGACCTACTTTTGTAAATGTTGTGAAGGGGAAATGGAGCAGGTGTCTCCTTTCTCTCATTTCTCTGGGTCATTCTGTATTCTCCAAGTCTCTCTTTGTTGCCATGTCTATTGTTGTTCTTAATTGGTAGGAATGACCCTCCTGGTGGCAGCTGAAGATTGCTCTAGGTGAAAGGACAAATTCACAGGGCCTGGAAAGGGGACACCTGGCCTGTGCCAGATGCTTCCCATGCACTGGCTCCTTCGAGTCACAAACCCCCTGCCTGCCAGGCCTTGTCATTCCTTTGTGTATTCATCCATCCATTCATTTATTTACTGCCAAGTGCCAGATCTGCTGAAGCAGCATCGCTGAGCAAAACAGACACCGTCCCTGTCATTGTGGAGTTTGCTCTCTAGCAGAAGAATCAGGGAGTGAATGAATAAGTAAATATAATTGTCACTGTCAACTCCGTTCTAAAGGTGAGGAACCTGAGGCTTTGTGGAGGAAAGTGCCTCACGCCAGCCATTCACCAGTCAACTAGGGGAGCTTACAGTGCACGTCTCGCCATGTCCTGGCACGCTGACTTGCTTGGTGATGTTTCTAGAGAACAAACATGCACAGGGATCTCTGGAGAACTTTCCTCAGAACATAAGGAGGACAGAGGCTTCACCAGCAAAAGCAGGGGTGCAGAGAACTGAACCCCAACTAAACACCACCACAGGGTGGTTGTACACTCTTTTAAAAGGAATTCTTCAAGGAGCCTTTTAATTTAATAATTATTTAATTTTTTATTGTTTTCATAGGCTCTCTTAGAGCAGTTTTAGGTTCAGAGCAAAATTGGACAGGAAGTACAGAGGGTCCCCATATCACCTGTGTCCTGTGCTCTCACAGGCTCCTGCCCATCACATTTGTGCCAGAGAGGCACCTTCGTTATGAATGATGAGCTGTCGATGAAACACCATTGCTGCCAGAGTCCATGGTGCGCACCAGGGCTCACGCTTGCTGTCGTGTGCTCTGTGGCTTTGGGCAGTTGTAGGATGACACATATCATCATAGCTTTGCATAGAATAGTTTCACTGCCTTAAAGTCCTATGTTCCATTGATTCATTCTTACCTCCCCAATCTGGGACACCCCCTGAGAGTTTTGCCATCTCTGTAGTTCTGCCTTTTGCTAGAATCAGAGTTGGAAGCGTGCAGCATGCATGATTTTCAGATTGGCTTCTTTCACTTAATAATATGCATTTAAGATTCCTCTGTATCTTTTCACGTCTTGACAGCATTCTCTACCCCCTCCCCATCTCATAGTGCGAGGGATTGAACCCAGGGTCTCATGCATGCTAGGCAAGTGCTGTAATACTGAGCCATGCCCCCGGTACTTCACTTCTTTGTAGCACTGAATAATATTCCATTGCATGAATGTGTAACAGCAGTTTTAATTCCCTTTGCTCCAACAATTATCTTTGAAGTTTCAAGCACCAGCTCAGTTAAAATGTGAAGAAAAAATATGCCAAAAAGAAAAACCATTTGAAAAGGGAGAGTGCTGGGAATCAAGTGACACACGGCATAGCCCAGGGGGTCTCTCTGAGCCTCCATTTTCTCGCCTGGACGATGCCTGTGTTCTGGTCACCACATGCTGGTTTTGTAATGGCTGAGCACATTGACCTGTGAGGGCACCTGGGAGGTCAGTGGGTACCAATAGGTGCCTCCTCCTTTGCTCTCAGTCTGAGAAAAGGGTCTCAGTCTGTGATTGAGGGGTGTCCCTATGTCCTTGCCTCAGTGTTTTCATGATGTTCTGCTGTTAGGGTTTTGATGTGAGGTAACCCGGGAAGTTCCTGAGACAAAGCGAGAATGTTCAGAGGTGAAATCATTAGGTTATGAGAGCTTTAATGAAATCAGTGGCTTAATCCACAAATATGGGTTTACTGGGTGGTACCTGGATGCAGGTGGGGGGTAGCTGCAGGAAGTCGGTCACTGGGGACATGCCTTCAGGGCTTGTGTCTTGTCCCTGGTGAGCAGAGGTCTCTGCCTCCTGGTGGAGCTGATTTCCTCTGCCACGCCCTTCCTCTGTGATGTTCCGCCTCAGCTTGGGCCCGAGCTATGGGGTCAGCCGACCAGGGGCTGGACCTTTGAAACTGTGAGCCAGAATAAACCTTTCCTTCTCTAAGTTGTTCTTTTCAGGTCTTTTGGTCACAGCGACAAAACAGTTGACTAAAACATGGAGTTAACCAGATCTGCCCAACTCCACTCAGCCCGTTGGTATTGCCCAGAATAATGCTCAGAGTCCTGTCTGTGGGGTGCAGGGATCATACCTCACACTGCTCAAATTAAGATAAGGTCCTTTTCCCTCAGTGTTCTTACTGCAAGCTTTTATCTAGACACTTTTGCACATCGGCCTGTCCTGATAGTGCCAACTTCTACAAAGCCTGTGCGATATTTTGTTCCTCTTCATGTTCCACGGGTAGCCTGATGCATAGTAGGTGCGAATTAAACACTTGCTAAACATAGAGGGAGATTCTACTATTCAAGTCTCATGCACCCTCATATAAAAATCCGGAGAGCATCCTTTTCTGTGCATTCTCGAACTCAGGGTTTCTTCGCCTCACCACTACCAACGTGTCTGCTGGGACGATTCCCTGATTCCTCATTGAGAGGGGCTGACCTGTACACTGGAGGATGTTTAGCAACAGTATGGGGTCTACCCACGAGAAATCAGAAGCAGTTCCCTCCTCCCACATTGTGAAAACCCAAAATATCTCCAGACACTGCCAAGTGTCCACCGGAGGACAAGATCAGCCTGGCTGAGATTTACTAGGCTAAGTTAATGTGGTGACTTCCTCACCTACCATAAGTTCCCAATTAAACTTTTAGCCTTTGTCTAAGAAGTTTTAGGGCCCTCTTTATCCATCTGCAAATTTTTGGCTTTAATGACTATAAAATCTGGACGCTCGTGGCTTAAACGATAAGGAAGTGTATTTTTCTCTGTAATGAGTCTGAAGTGGCTGCAGGCTGAGTTTCTCTGCATTTCTTGGTTCTTAACATCTGCTGAGTCAGTCCTGTCCATTGGCTGGTCCTCTCCTCTTTCTTTTTTTTCAGCAAAATTCCCATGTGTTTCCACAGGCCAGAGTGCCAACACGTACCTTAAACCAATCCCTAGAACCATTTTGGTTGGCAAAGAGGGCCCAGCTGCTGGGGCTGTGGCCAACAGCTCTGGTGCCACATGGAGGAATGGGGAAGCCAGATGGACACTGAGGTTCTGTGTAGAGGAGTGGGGTGAGTGACAGGTCTGCATCCGTAACCAAGAGTGCATGACAGCTTTCTAACTGGATTCTCTACTTAACTCTTCCACTTTTTTGGTCAAAGCATATTTCACTTTGCTGCCATTTATCCAATGGACATTTGTTGAATATCCATTCTGTGTCAGATATGATAAGCCAGATGCCTTATGTCATCCACATCTGGCTTATCATTTCCATCTGCCTTCACTACCCTGGCCCCATGTCTGCCTGTCAAAACCCTAATTGATCTTTCAAAAAATAAAGGGCCATCCATGTATCTGCAAATGCCATATAATTATTCTTTATGGCTGAATAATATTCCATTGTGTATATATACCACAATTTCTTTATCCACTCATCTGTTGAAGGGCATCTAGGTTGGTTCCACAGCCTAGCTGTTGTGAATTGAGTTGCTATAAACATTGATGTGGCTGCATTACTGTAGTGTGCTAATTTTAAGTCCTCTGGATGGAACTGGAGAATATTATGCTTCATGAAATAAGCCAATCCCAAAAAACCAAAGGATGAATGTTTTCCCTGATAAGTAGATAATGATATATAATTGGGTTGTGGGGTTGGGGGTGAGAGAAGAACAGAGGAACTTCAGATTACATAGAGGGAATGAGAGGGAGAGGGGGCAGGGATATGAAAAATGGTGGAGTGAGACAGACATCATTACCCTATGTATATGTATGATTACACAAATGGTATGATCTACATCGTGCACAACCATAGAAATGAAAAATTGTACCCCGTTTGTGTACAGTGAATCAAAATGCAGTCTGTAAAATGTTAAAAAAATTAATTAATTAATTAAAAATAAATAAATAAAGGGCCGCCATAACAACCGCTCAGATTTTGCAGCAACAATATTGGCTGCTCTTTATTTGCCTGCTTTATGACTATATTATTCATTACCTTTATTCTGAACAGAGAGCACCGGAGGTGAGTGCAATTACCCCATTTGCTAAGAAATAAGCCAAGAAACTTGCCTGAATTTCACATTCCTGGCAAGCGGGAATCTGAGATTTTATTTGCAGACCAAAGTAATCCAGTATGGTGCTTGAACACACACATCCAGGAAGCAGACGGATTTGGTTTCCAAACTCACTTTCCTAGCTAGCTGGCTTTGAAAGGTCACTACACTCCACGTCCTGTCGGTGTCCTCAGGTGCTCTGTGATCTAGCCAAACTGGAGTTCCTTTATTCCTTAACCCTGTGTTTTCCAAAGCACCAGGTCACAGCCCATTAGTTGGTCATGACCAATAACTTTTAACAGCTTTATTGAGGTAATTCACATACATATAATCCACCAAATAGAAGCATGTCACTCAGTGGTTTTCAATATATTCAGTGTTGGAGTGTCATCGCTGTGGCACATTTAGGACATTTCATCATCCTAAATTTCCATACCCTTCCCTGTCCTTCCCCACCCCCATCATCCTCCCGGCCACACAAAACCATGGGTCTACTTTGTCTCCACACATTTGACCACTGTGGACATCTCATATAAATGGGGTCTTGCAACATGTGACATCTTGTGACCGACTGTGTTCTCTCTGCATGATTTCCTTTTATAGTTAAATGATATTCCATTGTCAGGAGCACATTCTTTTTTTTCATTATTTTTTATTTTTACACACTTCATTTTGATGCGTTGTACACATATGGGGTACAAATTTTCATTTCTATGGTTGTGCATGATGTACATTCTTGTCATTCTTGTTAATCATACATGTACATAGGGTAATGATGTCTGTCTCATTCCACCATTTTTCATGCTCCCACCCCCTCCCCCTCTCATTTCTCTCTACATAATCTAAAGTTTCTTCATTCTTCTCTCACCCCTCACCCTCCCAACCAGATTCGATATCATCATCCACTTATCAGGGAGAACATTCAGACTTTGTTTTTTGGGGATTTGCTTATTTCACTTAGCATGATAATCTCCAATTCCATCCATTTATCTACAAATGCCATAATATTATTCTTCTTTATGACTGAGTAGTATTCCATTGTGAATATATACCACATCTTCTTTATCCATTCATTGGTTGAAGGGTATCTAGGTTGGTTCCGCAGTCTACTATTGTGAATTTAGCTGCTATAAACATTGATATGGCTGTGTTACTGTAGTATGCTAATTTTAAGTTCTCTGAGTATAAACCAAGGAGTGGGATAACTGGGTCCATTCCAAGTTTTCTGAGGAATCTCCACACTCCTTTCCAGAGTGGCTGTACTGATTTGCAACTCTACCAGCAATGTAGAAGTGTGCCTTTTTCCCCACAGTCACGTCAACATCTATTATTGTTTGTGTTCTTGATAATAGTCATTCTAATTGGAGTAAGA
>JAJEJO010000467.1:651734-663952 GCA_020662805.1 Glaucomys volans | reverse complement strand
TACTAGAGATGTTGAACACTTTTTCATATATTTATTAATCAACTGTTCATCTTCTTCTGTAAAGTGTCTGTCCTGTTCATTGACCCATTTATTGATTGGGTTCTTTATATTTTTGGTATAAAGTTTTGGAAGTTCTTTATAAATTTTGGAGATTAGTTCTATCTGAAGTGCATGTGGTAAAGATTTTCACCCACTCTGTAGGCTCTCTTTTTACATTATTGATTATATCCTTTGTTGAGAAAAAGTTTTTTAGCTTGAATCCATCCCATTTTTTGATTCTTGCTTTGATTTCTTATGCTTTAGAAGTCTTGTTAAGGAAATCTGATCCTAAACAAACATAAGGAAGATTCAGGCCTACTTTTTCTTCTATTAAGTGCAGGGTCTCTGGTCTAATTCCTAAGTCTTTGATTCATTTTGAGTTGAGTTTAGTGAAGGGTGAGAGATAGAGGTTTAATTTCATTTTACTACATATGGATTTCCAGTTTTCCCAGCACCATTTGTTGAACAGGCTATCTTTTCTCCATTGGATGTTTTTGACTCCTTTGTCTAGTATGAGGTATTTTTGTGGGTTTGTCTCTGTGTCTTCTATTCAGTACCATGGTCTGCCTGTCTATTTTGGTGCCAGTACCATGCTGTTTTTGTTACTATTGCTCTGTATACAGTTTAAGATCTGGTGTTGTGATACCTCCTGCATCACTCTTTCTGCTCAGGATAGTTTTGGCTATTCGAGGTCTCTTATTCTTCCAGATGAAGTTCATGATTGCCTTCTCTATTTCTATGAGGAATATCATTGGAATTTGAATTGGAATTGCATTAAATCTGTATATTGCCTTTGGTAGAATAGCCATTTTGATTACATTAATTCTGCCTAACCAAGAATATGGGAGATATTTCCATCTTCTAAGGTTTTCTTCAATTTCTTTCTTTAGTGTTCTGTAGTTCTCATTGTAGAGGTCTTTCACCTCTTTTGTTAGATTGATTCCCAAGTATTTTTTTTTAGGCTATTGTGAATGGAGTTGTAATTTCTCTTCACTTACAAAAAGGAATGCATTAGATTTATGTGTATTGATTTTATATCCGGCCACTTTGCTGAATTCATTTATTAGTTCTAGAAATTTCTAGTGGAGTTTTTTGGGTCCTTTAAATATAGAATCAGGTCATTGACAAATACTGACAGCTTAAGTTCTTCTTTTCCTATTCATATATCCCTTTTATTTCTTTGGTCTAATTGTTCTGGCTAGAGTTTCAAGCACAATGTTGAATAGAACTGGTGAAAGAGGACAACCCTGTCTGGTTCCAGTTTTTAGAGGGAATGCTTTCAGTTTTTTTCCATTTAGAGTGATGCTCACCGTGGGCTTAGCATAGACAGCCTTTACAATGTTGAAGTATGTTCCAACTATCCCTATTTTTTTGAGAGTTTTAAGCATGAAGGGTGCTATATTTTATCAAATACTTTCTCAGAATCTATTGAAATAATCATATGATTCTTAGCTGTGAGTCTATCATGTTATCTATAGCATGATAAATTACATTTATTGATTTCCAGATGTTGAAACAATCTTGCATCCCTGGGATAAACCCCACTTGATCATGGTGCATTATCTTTTTAATATGTTTTTTTATGTGATTTGCCAGAATTTTGTTAAGGATATTTGCATCTATGTTCATCAGTGATATTGGTCTAAAGTTTTCTTTCTTTGATGTGTCCTTGTCTGATTTTGGTATCAGATTGATATTAGCTTCATAGAATGAGTTTGGAAATGTTCCCTCTTTTTCTATTTCATGAAATACTTTGAGGAGTATTGGTATAAGTTCTTCTTTAAAGGTCTTGTAGAATTCAGTTGAGAATCCATCTGGTCCTGGGCTTTTCTTGGTTGGTGGGCTTTTGATGGCTCTTTTATCTCGGTGCTTGAAATTGATCTGTTTAAGTTGTGTAGGTCTTCCTGATTCAGTCTGGGAGGATCATATGTCTCTAAGACAATGTCTTGTCAATGGCAATGTCTTGAATATTTTCTATTTTTTCAATTTTGTTTTCTTTTTCAAAGAATCAACTTTTTGCTTTGTCAATTTTTTGAATTGTTTCTCTTGTTTCAATTTCATTGATTTCAGCACTGATTTTAATTATTTCCTGTCTTATACTACTTTTGGTGTTGATCTGTTCTTCTTTTTCTAGAGCTTTGAGATGTAATGTTAGGTCATTTAGTTGTTGACTTTTTATTTTTTTAATGTACGAGCTCAGTGCAATGAACTTTCCACTTAGTACTGCTTTCAGAGTGTCCCAGAGATTTTGATACGTTGTGTCATTGTTCTCATTTATCTCTAAGAATTTCTTTATTTCCTCCTTGATGTCTTCTGTTATCATTGCATCATTCAATAGTGTATTATTTAGTCTCCAGGTGTAGGAGTAGGTTTTGTTTTTTATTTTATCATTGATTTCTAATCGCATTCTGTTATGGTCTGGTAGAATACAAGGTAGTATTTCTATTTTTTTGATTTATTAGTGGCTTCTTTGGGGCATAGTATATGGTCTATTTTGGAGAATGATCCATGAGCTGCTGAGAAGAAAGTGTATTCACTTGATGATGGATGAAATACTCTATATATGTCTGTTAAGTTCATATTATTAATTGTATTATTTAGTTCTATAGTTTCTTTGTTCAGTTTTTGTTTGGAGGATCTATCCAGTGGTGAGAGTGGTGTGTTAAAGTCACTCACTATTATTGTGTTTTGGTCTATTTGATTCTTAAAATTAAGAAGAGTTTGTTTGATGTACATAGATGCTCCATTGTTTGGGGCATAGATATTTAAAATCATTATGTCTTGCTGGTTTATGGTTTCCTAAATCAGTATGAAATGTCCTTCTTTATCCCTTCTGACTAACTTAGGTTTTGAAGTCCACTTTATCTGATATGAGGATGGAGACCCCTGCTTTTTTAGAGAATTCATGTGCATGGTATGTTTTTCCCCATCCTTCCACCATTAATCTGTGGGATGTCTTTTTTTATGAGATGAGTCTCTTGAACACAGCATATTGTTGGGTCTTTCTTTTTAATCCAATCTGCCAGTCTATGTCTTTTGATTGATGAATTTAGGTCATTAACATTCAGGGTTATTATTGTGACATGATTTGTATTCCTGATCATTTTGATTTATTTTTGGTTTTTACCTTGACTTGGTTTTTCCTTTAACTGACTTTCCTTTAGGGTAGTTCCTCCCTATGCTCACTTGCATTGTTGTTTCTCACTTCCTCCTCATGAAATATTTTGTGGAGAATGGTCTCTAGTGCAGACTTTCTATTTGTGAGCACTTTCAGCTTTTGTTTATCATGGAAAGATTTTATTTCACCCTCAAATCTGAGCTTAGTTTTGCTGGGTATAAGATTCTTGGTTGGCATCCATGTTCTTTGAGGGCTTGAAATATATTGTTCCAGGCCCTTCTTCCTTTTAGGGTGTGGGCTGAGAAATCTGCTGATATCCATTTGTTTCCCCTTATATGCAATCTGACACTTTTCTCTTGCAGCCTTTAAAATCCTATATTTATTTTGTATGTGAGGAATTTTCTTTATAATGTTCCTTGGTATGGATCTGTTATAATTTTGTGCATTTGGTGTCCTGTAAGCCTCTCACATTTGATTTTCCATTTCATTGTTCAGGTTTGGGAAATTTTCTGATATTATTTAGTTGAACAGGTTGTTCATTCCTTTGGTCTGTATCTCTGTGCCTTCCTCACTCCCAATATTTCTTAAATTTGGTCTTTTTATATTGTCCCATGATTCTTGGAGGTTCTGTTCATAATTTCTTACCTTCCACTTGGTTTGGTCAACTTTATTTTCAAGATGAAATAGTTTGCCTTCAGCGTCTGAGATTCTGTCTTCCACAAGATCTGTTGGTGATACTTTCTATTGAGTTTTTAATTTGGTTTATTGTTTCTTTCATTTCAAGTATTTCCCTTTGTTTTTTTTTTCACAATCTCTATCTCTTTATTGAAGTTCTCTTTTGTTTCCTGCATTTGCTCTTTTAACTGTTTATTGGAGTGATCATGCATTGCCTGCATTTGCTCTCTTATCTCATCTTTTGCTTCACAGATCATTTTAATCATGTAGATTCTAAACTCCCTTTCTGTCATTCCCACTGCCATGCTGTCATTGGACTCTGTCAAAACAGCATCTTGGTATTCTAGGGACACTTTCTACCCCTGTTTTTTCATATTAGTTCTGTATATTCCCCTCTACCAGTGAAGAACTGAGGTTCTGCATCTTCCTCTCTGTAGGTTTACTATGACCCTTCAGGATTCCCATACCTTTCCTTTAAGGGGAAGGTCAATACCAGCAACACCCAATACAAACAAAATGCAGTCCTACAACAATAACTCCCTATAAAAGCATTAGCAATTTGCAGTAAACAAATAGGACAAAATCAGTTATTATTTACTGTATAGCCATTAGTTTGCAATGAGCTCATCATTAGCATGAGAGAAGGGAGAAAGAGAGTCCTAGGGAACAGGTAAACAGAAGGAAAATAGGGTAAGAAGAGAAAAATAGTAGAAGGAAAACAGAATGAGAAAAGAGAGAGAAGAAAAAAAAGAAATAAAAAGTTGAAAATTAAAAAAAAATTCAAAGAGTCATAGTCATTTACTACTACAGCCTCCCAGTCTTCAGTATCTCCATTTGAGTGTGGTACCTGTCAATGGGCTTCCAGTTTCCTGTAGACTCTCAGAAAGCAGGCTGCCCTTCCCAGTGATGATGGCCATGCCCTCAGAGGTAGCTCAGAATGTTTGCACCAGCCTCCAAATAAGCTGGGCAGTCAGTGGGGGTGGTGGAGTCTGCAGGTGGGGAGTGGGGATGGGGTGTGGGGCAAGGTCTCCAGCATCCACAAGCAGTGGAGGACAGCAGTAAGGTCCAGGTGCACATTCTTTTATTCATTCATCAGTCTTTGTACACTTGAATCATCTCACCATTTAGTTATGGCAATGCTGCTCTGAATATTTGTATACAAGTTTTATGTGGGCATATATTTTGATTTTTCTAGGTATATAACTAGGAGTGGGATGACTGGGTTGAATGATAAGCCCATGTTTAGTTGTCTGCAGAACTTCCAGACTATATTTCCAGTAGCTGAACCTCTTTACATCCCTACCAGCAGTGTAATGAGGGTTTCAATGTCATCACATCCTCACCAACACTTGTTATTATCTTAGGCCCAGTATGTGCAAAGATGTATCTTACTGTAGTTTGATTTGCTTTTACCTCATGACTAATGATTGGGTTATTTTGTTGTTGTTGTTTATTTTTTGGTACCAAGGATTGAACCCAGAGGCACTTAACCACTGAACCACTTTCCTAGACCTCCTTTTTTAACATATGTTTTTATTTGCAGACAGTGTCTTGCTAAACTACTTAGGGCCCTGCTAAGTTACTGAATCTGACTTTGTAGTCAGATTGTGGACATGCACCACTGCATCTGCCTGAGAATCCTTTCAAGTGCTTGTAGTTCATTTGAGTATCTCCATTGGAGAAATGCATATTCATATTCTTTGCCTATATTTAATTGACTTATTTTTATTAACAAGTTATAGGAGTTCTTTTTATATTTTAGGTACTAATCCCTTTTCAGATACCATTTGCAGATATTTTCTCCCATTCTGTGATTCGTTCTTGCACATTCTTGAAGCACAGAAGGTTTCAGTATGGATGAGGTTCTATTATTCTATTTTTGCTTTTGGTGCTTGTGCTTTTGCTGTAATATTGTAATCCATTATTGCCTAATCCTGGATTATGAGTAATTATTTCTGTGTTTTCCATGAGAATTTTATAATTTTAGCTATTACATTTTATGTTTATGATCTAGTTTGAGTTGATTTTTGTGTGAAGTAAAGGTCCAACTTCACTCCTTTGATTGTGAATATCCAATTATCCCAGAACTGTTTATTAAAATGCATATTTCCCCCATTGAATGGTTTTCACACCCCTATTGAAAATTAATTAAACATAGACTTATGAATTTATTTCTGGGCCCTCACTCCTATTCCATTTTTCCATTTGTCCATTTGATGTCAGTACCACAATGTCTTAATTACTGCTGTTTCATAGTAAGTTTCAAAAAGTGTAAGTCCTCTAACTATGATCTTCATTTTCAGTATCATTTGAGATATGCTGGATTCCTTGAGTTTCTATATAAATTTCAGCAACAAACATCAATTTCAGCAAAAAGACTATTTAGAATCATGGGAAGTATTGCCATCTTAAGAAGTCTTTCACTTCATTCATGTACGATATCTCCCATTTATTTATATCTACTTTCATGTTTTTAGCAATGTTTTCAGGGAGTAAGTTTTGCACTTTCTAAAACTTTTTTTGAATCATTTTAGCATTTTTGATTCTGTAGTAAACAGACTGGTTTCCTAATTTTAGTTTTGAGATTCTCATTGCAAGTATACAGAAATGTACTTCTTTTTGTGTGTTTGATCTTGTATTTTGCAACTTTTCTGATCTCATTTATTAGTCTTAATAGTTTGTTGTGGCTCTGTTAGATATTTTTAATAAGGTAATATCATCTGCAAATAGAGATAGTTTTGCTTCTTCCTCTCCTTATGAATGCCTCTGGCATCATGGTCTTGCCTAATCAAAACAATTAGATTTGTTTTGGTTAGAACCTCCTGTACAATGCTGAGTTAAAGTGACAGATCATGTTGAGGAAGTTCTCTTCTATTCGTATTTGGTTGAGTACTTTTATCATGTATAGATGTTGGGTGTCATCAAATACTTTTGCTGCATCTATAAGATGTTCATGTGGACTTTGTTCTTTATTCTGTTTATATGATGTGTTCAATTTATTATTTTCAGATGCTAAACCAGCTGTGCACTCTTGGTATGAGTCTCATTTGGCCATGATGTATAATTTCTTTTAGATGTTGCTGGATTTGATTTGTAACTATTTTGTTGGAGATGTTTACATATGTCTTCATAAGATATTGATCTGTAGCTTTTTTTTCTTATAATGTCTGTATTTGGTCTTGATATTAGTAAAATAATGGCTTTATAGAGTAATCTGGGAAATGTTCTCTCCTGTTATGTTTTTTCAGAAAAGTCAGTGAACTACTAATGTGTTTGTGTTTAGTGAAATTTACCAGTGAAGACTGAGATTTTTGGGAGAGTTTTTTGTTTATTTTGTTTTGTTTTAATTACTGATCTAATTTCTTCACTTATTTTATGTCTACTCAGATTATCCACTTCTTCTTGAGTCAGTTTCAGAAAGCTGGCTATTAAATGCAGCTCATCAAATTCATTGGCATATAATTATTTATAGCATTCGCATGTAAATGTTTTTATTTCTGTAAAGCTGGTATTACTGTTTCCTCTCTTAATTTCTCATTTTAGTAATTTCAGCCTTTGTTCTTGTTCAATGTGGTGAAAAGTTCATCAATTTTGTTCATCTTTTCAAAGACCAACTTTTGGGTTTGTCAATGTTTTTTATACTCTCTGAATGATTTTTACTGTGATCCTTATCATTTATTTTCTTCTGTTTGCTATAGGTTTAATTTGCTCTTATTTTTTCAGTGTCTTAAGGTGGGAAATGAGGCTATTGATTTGGGATCTTTCTTCCTGTTCTTTTTTTAATCCAGACAGCACTTTCACTGGGCTCCATGTAGTTTAGTGTGCCATGTCTTCCTTTCCACTGATTTCAAGTTATTTTTTAATTTTCCCTGTGATTTTTGTTGCATTCATTATTTAGGAGTATCTTGTTTAATTTCCACATGGTTGTCAATTTTCCTTATTTCTTTTTGATATTGATTTCTAATTTCATCCCATAATTTACAGAACGAAATTTAAGCTTGAGTGCTTTTAAATTTACTCTGGTTTATTTTATTTTATTTTTTATGGCTTTGCTGGGGAATCTTTCATGTGCATCTTTCATGTGGGAAGAATGTTGACTCTGACACTGTTGAGTGACACGTTCTGCAGGTGTCTGCTGGGGCTGGTTGGTTTATTGTAGTTCATTTCTCCCATTCCCTGGTTGGTCTCCTGTCAGTGGAGGTATGTGCACATATCATGGAATATATTTCTCATTGTTTGTTGTTGTCATTAACACTTCTACGCCATGACTGTGCTACACTCCAGTCCTGTTGCCTCTGGGCTGTCAGAACCTGGAGTGACATTCCACTCTCCCTTCTCCCTTTTTCTGGGTAACTGCAGCTATTATTACAGCCCAAGTCTAGATGCTGCCTCCTTGAGAGACCTTTCTGAATTGCACATACAGCAATTCTTCCGCTGAGTGCTACTACAGCACCCACTGCTTCCTCTGTTGCAGAGATCCCTCATTTCCCTGCTCTCCCTCATTCCTCTACTCTCAGACCTGTGAGGAAGGGCAGGGACATCTCATTTACTGCTCCATCTGTGGCAGTGAGCAGATGCTTAGCAAGTTGTCCGTGTTCAAGGAGTATCCGCAAACCGTATGAATGAAGCACAGGATAGTGAGAGACAGAACCTCCTGTGTTATCAAAGCTCGGTTAATAAGTATTTATGAGAATGTGCTTTGTGTTAATTCTGCGCTAATTACTTTACACGTATCATTTCATTAACATATCACAAAACCCTCATGAGTGATGTACTATGGTGTTTCCATTATATGGAGGGGAAAACTGAACCCGAAATAGATGATCAAACATTCCCACTATCACTCTCTGGAAAGGAACAAAGCAGAAGTAGTGTAGGAATTTAGGGGGAAAGATGGCGGCAAGCCAGAAAGGTCAGTGCAGGTGTGGAGCTCAAGAGGAGACCGCTCTGGATCTTCAGGCAAGCTGGAATCTGGGGCAGTGCTGATGAGTTAGGTGAGCAGCTCATCTTGAGGGATGAGAGTAGGAATCAGAATTTATCTGATGGTTTGCTTTTGCAAATACTCAAACTCTAGCATCCACATAAAAAAAAAAGTGAAACATCAAAAATATTTTAAAAGCTGTCTTTCAAGTTAAGTAAAGCAAAGCTCTATGAGACTCAGTTCCCTTTCACAAGATCATTGGCAGTAAGGCAGTCATCTGGAATGACAAATTAGGATAGCTATCTGGTAAGTAAGTGTCCCTGTGAAGGACTAGATTGCCTTCTGGGTTTCAGAGTTAATAAAATGTGAAGGTGTTGCACCATCTAGTGGTCTGACAGGCCACACCCCCAAATCTGTCTGCCGCTTCTGTGGTTTATCATTGCTGTGACCTGACACAAAGAGGACCCTGGTTTGCTGAAGGATCAGGATAAATCTTTGCCCTTCAAAATTTTCAAGGACTGAAATGTGTTGATGAAACATAGACGTGAATCTAGACTTTCAGGCAGGATGGTGGATGGAGATGTCTTAACGATCTGCTTTACTGCCTCCAAGCAGAAGTAGAAACTTAGGTAGGTTTTACAAGAGAATTATTGGAGACAGTGCTTAATTGGGGATCAAGAGAAAGAAACTGTCCAATAGTTAAGATCAAACAGAGAACATAATGCCAGAGTTGGTGAGCCACAGCTCAAGTCAGAATAGTCTGGATTATGGGAACAAATTCTATCTGTTGCAGGGCCGGTTTTGATTAATTGATTTTTATCCTCATTGCGGTTTGTGTTGGCTGCTTTTACATGCCCAGTAATTTTGATTGGCTGTCAAACATTGTGAATTTTCCTGCGTTGATCTCAACATTGCATCCTCTCAAAATTAACATGCTGAAACTCAATCTCCGGTGGGATTGGAATTAAGAGGTAGGCCTTTGGGGGATGACCAGGTAATGAGGGTAGATCCCATGAGAGCAGGGCAGTGCACTTCTGTAAGAGGCCCCAGAGGGCTGCCTTGCCCCTTCCACCAGGTGGAGACCCAGCAGAAAGTGCCATTCTGTGAACCAGGAAATGGGCCCTCACCAGGCGCTTACCATGCTGACACCTTGACCTTGGACTTCCCAGCCTTCAGAACTCTGAGAAACGTATTTCTGCTATTTATAATTCTCCTAGTTCATGGCATTTTTTTATGGCAAACCAAACAGACTGGGACAGGTCCTGATGTTCTCCTATTCCTGTGAATATTCTTGAACACTCTTCTAGGACCCAGTTAAAAGTTTGGGGGAGCAGCTTGACCCTTCTGGGTTTTGCTTGTGAGCTGAGTTAGCCAAGTCCAAAGCAGTGTTGAATTTAGGGCAGGGGGTTCTTTTTGCACTGTCTGCAAGTTAAGAATGGCTTTTCATTTCTCTGCTATTGTAAAAGATCACACACACACACACACACACACACACACACACACACGATACTACATGTGACCTGCAAAGCCTAAAATATTTACTGCTTGCTTGACCCTTTACAGAAGAAGGTTGCTCAGACTAACATCCCCCAGTACTGAGGAGGAGGAGTCACATGATGTCCTATTACAATGTTTTTTCCCTATCTTGATGACTCCTTCACCTCCTGCTTAGATGTGTCACACATCATTTTAATCAGCCTGACATCAGCCAAAGCAAATCACATGCCATGTTTGATAGAGGAAGTAAGTTTCCCCCATAGGGAAGCACTTCAAATCCCATGTCAGCATCAGAGATCTACAGTCATCTCACCAGAAGAAAGAGTGCATAACTGCAGATCAAATCCAACACACACAACTGCATTCAGCAAGTTAAATAATCTTGTTAAATGCAAAGCTACCTCTGAGGCTTTGGCATGTGATTGCAGTGTTTCATAATGATGTCAACATTTTCTCAAAAATTTTGTTTTTATTATGTATTTATATTTCAAAGAGAATTATGATAGATTTTCTTTAAGCTTATTTGAAAATCTTAATGAAAATCTTGAATTTAACTATAAGTAGGAGATTTCAGAGTTCACATGCATATTCCTGTTCCAAAATGTCAATGATAAGAGAAAACAAAAAATAAGTGAATATATGTAGGCATCTATGATCTTCTAAGCACTGCGTAGGACTTTAATTTGTGTTCCTTCTTTTCATCTGTACTGTAGCTCTTCATAGTAGGTTTTATTGACCATTTGATGGGATAAGAAACCAGAGTCTTCCGAAGACTGCGTTGGTCATAGTGCAATTCGTCAGGAAGGGGAGCTCAGATGTTCCTGACCCAGGACCCTGATATTATTCCCCACAGTGACCAAAGAGGGAGGTGGAGGCAGCAGGCATGTGCTGTCAGCAGCTTAGACCCCAGCAGTTCCCCCTGCTCAGCCATACATGTCAGCCATGAAGGAGATCACTTCTCATGAGAACAAGCCTGAGGCTCCTCCATCACAGTAATTCCTGATTCTCTTCTGAAGGAGAATACAAATTTACATGCACACTCCCTGATTTCTGGGGCTGAAAACAATGGTATGGAGGATTGCCCCTTGATTAATACCATGAAAAATTCAATGCTTTGTATACTTCAACACTTGAATATTCTTAAATAGCTGACTATAATTGTTTTGAAGTGATATAGTTCAATGGTAATAGTTATTTCTGTTTTCAGAAAAGACTTAAGTATAAAGCTTCATAAGCTCTTATGTTATTTGTCCGTAGTTTATTCAATCATCTCCCTATTGATGGGCATGTAGGTTATATCCAATTACTTCCTGTTACTGCTTCCTTGCATCAGCTCTGGCTGCAAAATGCAATGTAAGCAAATGACCACATGACCTCAATTGAATTTTAAAATAGTCATTCATTGTTTATATCTCTTAAGACCCAGGTTTGGAACTAGCACATTGTAATTTCTGCTCACATGCAATAGTTCAAAGCAAACCTCATGGTCAAGCTCAAGGTCAAAGCTGGAAAATGGCTGTAATCATGATGAGGCCATGACAGGGGAGTAGATAAAGGGGAGACTAATGTATTGCAGTGAGTAACGCAATCTGCCCCAGCCTCGTGTAATATTTTGTCAAAGACTCTTTGAAATGCATTCCAAGAAATGGAACAGCTAGGACAAAAGTTAAGGGTGCATGTATTTTCTTACTATAGCTGCATTCTCCTTCATAGTAGTTGAATTATTTTACTTCTTAGCTTCTGAGATCAGATGGAATCAGGCACTTTCAGGGAGGTATGCCTGAAGACAAATGAGTTTTCATTTCAACAAGCAACAGATGAGATTGTCTTTCCAGAGCCTGAGTTTTAACTTTTATTTCATTTATGATAAATAATATTAAGAATCTTTTCATGTATTTAAAAGATATTTGCATTTCTTTTTTCCTGTTAACACTTTGCATTTCTGTCTCCTGCTTTTAAAGGGCATTT
>JAJEJO010000467.1:570855-645627 GCA_020662805.1 Glaucomys volans | reverse complement strand
AAAGCAAGGTGGAGTGACATCCTTTACCTTCTCTTGGTCCTTTGGCTATGAGCAAATCACAGTTCCCGTCTTCCTGCTGTTGGGAAATGTTTGCATGTTTTCAACTGCTAATATGATTTACTCACATTCCATGGTGATAAGGGAAGACAAAATGAGTTTAATCTTGCTCATGAGAGGCCTTCCTTTCACCTCTTGGGAAAACCCTTTGGAGCAGGTGGGATTGATGGCACTCAGGTGCGGGGACATGTTGCACAACACACTCGCTCCTCTTCTCACCCCACAACACCTGGCAGGCTCCAAACGCTGATCTCCAAATGCTTAGAAGCAGAATCTTCTTCTTTTGCTCTCATTGAAGCCAGTGTGTCTGGAAACCTGGATTCTAGCTGACCTAAACTCTTTGGGCATCTGTCCATTCACCAGGCAGTGGGCAGATCTTTCAAGTCTGAATGGAACTTTGCTTCTCAACTTGCATCGGGCTCATTGTTCAAAGTAGTATCACCTACTTTGGCGCACACCACAAAATGATTTCAACATTACTCTCACAGTTAGGGGGAAAGGGAGTGTTGATTATGGATGTTTCAATATGGGCTTCTGGTTTAGGACCCCCAGCATAATTCCATCCAGCAATATCCCTTACTCTTTGTCCTTGGCCACCTTTAGTTCCAATATCCTATCCATAATAGGAACATCTACCTTCATAGTCTAGATGTTGGGTCTCCTGCTTTCATATGTCACTCAACACATCTCATCATGTAGTCACTTAGATGAAGACACTATGATTCTGCTCCTTTTAGAAACAACATGTTGTTTATCAAGAGGTTCCATCTTAATCACTGTGGGGAAGCAGTAAACAGGCACCTGGCTTGTGGGAGACTTCCAAGCAACATCTGGGCATCTCCCAGAGTAATAGCTTAAAAAGAACAACTGGATCAATGGAAAAAGTAATGAGTGTGCTGAGCATAATTTTTCTTAAAGGAGTTTCTGGGCCACACACATCCAAAGCTTGGACCTTATTCCAGACCTACTGAACTAGCAATGGAGGGAGTAAAGGCACAGGAGTGCTGGTTGTTTGACCCGCTCCTCTGGCCATTGTTTTGAATATGAAAGCTTGAAGTCTATGGATGTGGTTTTGAGATTATCAACTAGTAGTCAAAATATCTAGGATGTTAACAACTCATTTTCCTACAGTGCTTCTTAGTTCGTAACTTGATTTTTTGTGTGAATTCAAAATAACTTCAAATATATATAAAGTGTGTGTGTGTGTGTGTGTACAAATTCCAAATCATTTCATTCCATAGCAAAATCCCTGGGAAAACACCTTAAAGGCGACTTTTAAGTATAACCATTGTAACCAGCCTATGGCTTATGGTGACAAAGAGGAAATAATCAAGTGATGCTGATCAATAACCACCATTCCTACTAGATATAAGCCCTGTGAGCTCAGTGACTAGTCTCATTAAGATCAATGTCCACATGGAGACATTCGGGGGAAGGATTCTGTGCAATGGAGAGAGTTCTCCAGGCAGCGCTGGACGCAGCCATGTACTCTTCCTGCCTACGTCCAGGAAGGTGCACACAACACTTCTCATCAGGGACAACATTTTTATTGTGACTTTCATAGACAGGGAGGAATTTACCAAAAGCAACTTCACACTAAAGAACTCCTTGCATTTCAAAATTTCTGAATTCACCTAGATTTTTGTAATACCAAATTATAAACACTGAATATAAAAATACACCACTGCATAAAGAAATTCCTACAATTATCAGATTATCTTTAACATAGGGAAGTGGCAGTTCTGATGTGAACCAGAGTATGATGAAGCCAAATCTGCAAAGAAGAAAAGACCAGAGAGGCCATTCCATTAAAGGGAAGAAAGTGGTGTCCTGGTGCAACTTCTGTTAGCAAACTAAATGACTGTACTGAGCCGGGCGCTTTCAATCCCAGCATCCTCACCTTCAACCTGAGTGAAGTAAAATAGGTCAACTTCCATGTTCAGCTCCAATGTTCTAGGGCTGCTCCCAGCACTATGACCAGCAGAGGGCGCCAGAACCCTTTGAAAGTTGTTTTTTGTCCACTTAGCAGTTGTGACATTCAAATTAGCCTGGGAGAATCAAATCATTGCTGCAGTGGGGGAGGAGGTGTCACAGAGTTATGTGACTTCCTTTCACTTTCTAAAGAAGAAAAATACCCTTCTTATTAAATTGTAAGAGATACGCAGTTATGGCCTTACTTGTTAATCAAAAGAGGCTTCCCAAATCCAAATGCAATTAAAATCGAGTTTCTAGACCTTTATCTCCTTCTTCCTGGGTGTGTGGTCCCCTCTGGGAACTCCTGCTGGGAATATTGCTTTGAAAACACTAGTATGTGTCGCAGGCCCTTGTGGATGGCACCAGGCGGGGCAGGGGAGGAGGGGAGCTGGCCTGTCAATTAAGCGGAAGGAATCTGAAAGATTAGAACAGATTGCAGCCGTGTTCTGTGATGACAAATCTGCAGGGCTCTGGAGACTAGTGACAGAATCATTCTCTCCTGTTGGTATGGGAGTTCAGAATTGCTAATCAAGGTTCACATGCCTTTTTGGGGAGGGGGGTATTGAAAGAGAGATTCTAAAATGGGATATATATATATATATAATATATATATATATTAAATATAATGAGGGAGTTCATGTTACACGTTGGAAAACATCGTCCTCAGCTGCATTACTTAAAGCTTTTACCTGAGACGTTTCAGGGAGGTAAATTACCCCTTTGTACAGCAATTACTCCTGCAGTGTCTTTCCCCATCTTGTTAGATATTTCTGACTCAATTGAGTATTTATGAGAATTGTCTGTTCAAGGAAATGAAAATGTCAACCTTTCGATCTTTGCTAGTGTGAATGCTTTTCTGAATTGGGGACAGCGGCACCCAAATTAGCGCATCCTATTCGTTCTGCTCAGGACCCAGTCAGGGATCATTTGACATTTACTTTGCCATCACTTCTCTTTGAAAGGTTTGCTTTCAAGGGAGCAGGGAAGAATGTCATCGGCTCCAGTTTGGGGAACACACAGGGGACCCTGGGCGGGGGTGTCTGATTGGAGGCTGGAGGGATGAGTCAGGTGTGGACAGGTGTTCGGGGAGTTTGAGAAGTGTTTTCTGGCCAGGAAGGAGACCCTGGGAAGACTCAGGAGGACAACTATTTTCAGAGCATTGTACTCTTTTCCCATCAATGTCCATGACATTGCTGTGACTTAAAGAAAGAATTAAGTCAGTCGTGTTGAATGTGAGCAATGGGGCTGGGGATATAGCTCAGTTGGTAGAGTGCTTGCCTCAAAAGCACAGGCCCTGGGTTCAATCCCCAGCACTGCAAAGAAAAAAAAATAAGTACATGTTCAAATGTGAGCAATGGAAGAACTTGGTCATAAGGGATTTGTTTCTTCCAAAAGAAGAATTGATGATGGATCAGGTCTACAAAGAATCCTGTCCTGTGCTGGAATCATGTGGGTGGGCAGGAGACCCCTATCTGAGCTGAGCAGCACTCCTGTGAAATCTGATCTACACAGTGGGGAACCCAGAAGAGCACTCCCTTGATTCAGGAGGTTTCATGGGCCCATTACCTCCATTGCCACATATTTCCAACCATAATGCTTGAGGTGTACCAGGTCTACTCCCAGGTGTGAACCACTGCAATTTCCTATAAACATCTGAAAAAGTCAGTAGGTCAAAATCCAAAGTTGAAATCACTGTTTCTTTCTATCTAATTTACCTGAGTAAAGAGCAGTCTACCGCGGCTGGAAAGGCACCACCCCAAAGGGATGGCATCTTGAGAAAGACCTAAAGAAGTCATAGAGCAGAGCCACCTGCCCTCCTGCACCTGCTCCTTCTGGGCTGAGAGTCTGAGGATTTGGTATGCAGTGGTGGTGGGAAGGGTAAAGGCCATCTTCCAGGGGTTCTGGAAAGGTGCAAGGGGGTTCTGGACATGTGAGTTCCCTGGCTGCAGAGCAGAATGTTTGAGCTATACAGTAACTGTGGATATCCTATAGTTCATATCCTACCTGTGCTAAAAGGGAAATGCTGGTTCAGACAGATTAACTGAGAGGGTGAAATAGTCTCCAGGACTTCTTCATGTTTCAATATCACTATTTAAACTAACCCTCACTACATTGTCCCTTGATTTCCTGATGTGCTCATAGCATGGAGACTTTAGAGACATGAAGACACTTAAGATTCCACCACTGTCTTCCAGGGGATAATGCACTAGAAAGCTCATGAATGACCCATCCATGGACCGGAAATCATTTGAGGGCAGGGACTTGTCCTACTCCACCCGTCCAGAGTTTGGTATTTCCCCACATGCTTTCTGAGTGAATGCACCAGGTAGTGGGTAAGGACACGGAAGGGGACGTCAGTGATGGACTTTGAAATACAGCAGAAGACATTCCTTCTGGAACTGTTCTGACAAGCTGTGAAGGAAGGATGAGAGAAGGTCTTCAGACCACCAAGGCAGGCAAGGGCATTTTGGAAAGAAGAACTGATGTGCACATAGTGTCTGGAGAACTGTCAAGCAGCTTCCCAGACAGGGTAAGGTGTGTGAGGTCCTGGAGCTGCTGGAAGAACCATAGACCAAGACCAAGGAATGAAGGATTTGGAGTGAAGTCTTTGTGTCATCTCTGTGGAGCTGTTTCTCAGAGTCTCTGTACCAAAAGATCAGTTGTTTGTTTTTGCCTCTAACAGAGCAGCGGATGTATGGAGCTGATGTCACAGGTGACTCACCCAGCGAGTCCCATGTCACCTGTGTAGACCCCACTCAATGACCTGAGTCCACTCTTTACACACTTGGAGCACACAGCAAAGTCAGATGTCTACCTACTTTCCAAATGCTAACTCTCTGCTTCTGTGCTTATCTTGTCATGGAAGGAGTCATGGGCTGCAAAGGTCATGTGTTGGTGGCTGTCCACAAACCACACTTGGATCAGAATGACTGAGGATAAGGAGGTACTCTGAATGTTCTAAGCAGGGGATGACTCGATTTCATTTGTGTCCTAGGAGGCTCGCTGGAAGCCAGGTGGAGAAGGAAGGTTAACAGGCCCAAGAAGCTGGAGCAGTAATTCAGAAAGAGAGAGAACGGATCCAGACTGAGTCATGGACATCCGGGGCTGGATTAGATCTGTAATTTAAGAAGCATTTCAGAAATGAAATTGCCATACCATGGTGAGTATTGAATTCTCAAGAGGAGAGAGGGAGGTTCCCAGCTTCTGAGAAGTTGTGGGCCCTAAGATCCTCTCAACTGAGATTTTTACCTTAAAACCTTGAAAGGGGACCATAAAGATTATCCTGGAGGAAAGAACAGCTTTTCTGTGTGAATATTCTATGTGAATAATAGGCTTTTCTCAGGACAGAACAAAGAGAACACAAACTTTAAGTCAGAACAAATCCCAACAGCCAATCTGGTTTGAACATATATATTTTTTAAACTGGTTGCAGTGATGCCGGGTCCCAGTTCAACATTCCTCTGCTCCGAGGTCACAGGCAAAATTACAGAGCTGTCAGTGTAACATTATCCCAACTTCCTATTTGAGAGCTTCCTATCTTTCCACAGACTCAAAAACAAGCCCCAGCTGGTCTGATAAAATTGAAATGACGCTTAGGTGCCAGGAGACACTGGGTCTGCTGTGCCACATCGCGTGTAGCTCTGGGGCTGCGACTCAGGGTCATTTGGTGGGAGGGTGAGTGGGTAGGAGCTGCACCTGGGGTACAGCCTGTGTCTCCCACTCACCCAGAAGAGGGGAGGGCTGATTCTGAAAGCCTTTACCAGGTCACTGACACATGCCTGGACCTCCTACCCCTCTGCACCCCTCACATCAGAGAGTTTAGATGCTCTGACCACCTGGCATTGTCCAAAACTGTCTGTCTCTATCCTGGGACAAACTGCTGTCCCCCAGCCCCCTTGCCACAATGCCCCTTCCCCCACCACACCAGACCTGTTTTGCACTGTCAGATGAAGGAAGGGCTCCAGATTTCACACAGAGCTGGAGGACAGCTTCTTTGATCTTTGCAACCCTGGCAACCAGTTCAACGTCTGACCCACGGTGGGAGCACAATGAGTGGCTGAGGAGTGAGGAACGAGTGGTTTGAATGTGGAATCTGCCAGTTAATCATCTCTTCCTCCCTCCAGCTTCCTTCCTACCATCCTGGCTCTTCCCTTCTTCCTTCTATTGTTCTTCCATTTTCATTTAGTATGTTCATACCATGTGCTGGAACCGTGCTAGGTTCTGCATAATCTTTGACACAAGGATCAGACAGGATTGTCCTCACTTATGGTCCAGTACATTCCTGCAGCTGGAAGGTCTCTGAGATGTCTTTCAGTCCAAACCCACTTTCTCCCTATTTCTTGGCCGCAGCCACCCATCCATACCAATCCATGCCCAATAATCACCCGTCTTTGCTCACATTCCTCTAGTGATGTGATTCAGTGCCTTTGAAAGCAATTACCTCTAATTGGACCATTATGACTATTAGAAAGTTCTTCTTCATCAAAGACCTAAGTGCACACAGTTATCACGTTGGGGCAATGGGGTGGTGAGAGATTTGTTTTCATCCCTTCTACAGCTCTGTTTTTCTCCAAAACAATATTTTGTTTTATTAGAGAAATAGCCATTTTATGACAATAATTATAAAAATACAGTTTAAAAAATAATTTTGTGAATTTTTCCTTATGATCCCTTCTACCACATTGGCCCAGTTTTATCCAGAGGAAGCAAGAATCAGCTTACATTTTTCTCATGTGATATTTAAAGACCTTTACCCTTTTAGCATTTGATGACTTGTTCTATTGCCAGTATTTCCAAAGTGTTTGACTTGTTCAGCATTGCTCAAGAAAAGTTGATTTTAGCACATGAGGCTTGAACATATTTCCATTTTGTTATAAGTGGATGATTCAATCTCTCTTGACTGAAGATGCTTGGTTTCTATTTGTTGATTTTGCATGCTGTTTCCTGGTTTGACAATCATCACTTTAGCAAAATAGGAGGTGGTTCTGAGCATCCTGGGGGGCAGTACACCATCTTGGTGAACAATGTAGATTTTGCAGTTAATGTTGGTCCAAATCCAGGCTCCATTACATTTCTTGCTTTGGACCAGTTATTTAACATCTCTATGCTTGTGTTCCTTTTGTGTATATTGTAGGGATACTAATGTCCTAGTAACACAACTGGGATGAAGAGTCAATGTGCACCATTTGTGGGTCTTATTATTTAGCACATTCAATAAAATTCCACTTATTCATGTCTATTCTAATTAACTGAATAAATATCTATTTCCCAAGAACATTTTTAGCACCTTTCATTAACCAAGATCGTAGGCTGGCTCCCACCCTCAAAGGCATTAAAGACTCTGCTCTTGGTGTCCCCTCTCTACTGGTTACTTGATGTACCAGAGAGGAGACATTCCACCAGGTATGAGTGCCTGGTAGATACAGAATTGCCTAACTGACTTCTTGTGGCCCTCATCTAACTTCCCATGATTCTGACAGGCAAGGCCAGAGCCCAGAGTCAGCCTGTAGCCCAGGACCTCATGCAGAAAAAGGGACAAGTTCTAGGCTGATGTGAGGGGACCTGGACTGACAGGCCAGTGTGTGACTTTCAACAGAGAGATTCTCTGTATTTTTTACATGG
Organism: Glaucomys volans; assembly: GCA_020662805.1. Classification (NCBI taxonomy): domain Eukaryota; kingdom Metazoa; phylum Chordata; class Mammalia; order Rodentia; family Sciuridae; genus Glaucomys; species Glaucomys volans. The sequence continues at coordinate 637,974 of JAJEJO010000467.1, read as the reverse complement.
TTTTTATCTTGTAATTTCGTTTTCTTCGGGGTAATTGCCAATGACATTGTGTTTCTAATGTATTTCTACATGTTTATTGTCAGTATCTAGAAATGCAAATGACTCTTGTGTCTTCAACTTGTATTCCATGTGAATCTGATAGACTTTTGTTGTGTAAATTCCTTGGAATTTTTTAATGTATATAATCATTCCACACACACACACACACACACATACACACACACACACACACACACACACACTTCTTCCTTTCCAAAGTCTATGAACTTTACTGTCCATTTGTTTGTGTGGCCCTTATTAGGGTTGCTTGGACTTCTGGCATTGTATTAAATGAGAACAGAGACAGTGGGTAGCTTTGCCTTGTTCCTGATCCTAGGAGCTGAAGGATTCAGTCTTTCACCTCAAAACACGATTTAGCTCTAGGTTTTTACAGGTGTCTCTTGCAAGTTGAGGTAATTCTGTCTAGATCCTTGCTGACTATCTGTCATTTGCCATGAGTGGGATGTTCAGTTCCCCACAATAATTGTGAATTTTTCTATTTCTTCTTTTAGCAAAACCTGACATTTTTTTTCATGCATTTTGATGCCTATAGTTTGGGGTGTGTGTGTGTGTGTGTGTGTGTGTGTGTGTGTGTGTTTAGGATTGCTATATTTTTATGTAATTCTGCTGGATTGAGCCTTCTATCATCATGCATAATCCTAACTATGTCTTATTTTTTACTGTATAATTCATTTCCTTTTCCTTTTACTCTGATAAATCCATTTTTATTTAAAAGATCACTATCATCAATGTATGGATTGATATATGTCATCCAACTGAATTTTTACAAATGCAGTGTGTTACATGTGTCATAAACTCAATAGAAACTAACTCAATTAACAATCGGCAGAGTAGAGTTAACACACTTACCTCTCTGGGAAGCTTGAAAGAATGGAGGTTCTAGTTTTATACAGAGCCAAGATTATCACCCACGGTTCTTCACACGTTGTTAGCAGTTTCAGAATCAGGATTGTTTCTTTTGTCCAAGGGCTTCAGGAAAATACCTTAGGGTGGATTTGATTTCTCCAGGCTACCACAATCTCATGCCTAAACCAATCACTGTGGCAGGGAAATAGATTGATCAGTTTGGATTGTGGTCTTACTCTGTGACATGAGACTGGGCCATGCAATTGACCAACTCAGAAAGAATGGGATGGTGGGGGGAGGAAAATATTACCAGAGATAAACACGACCAAAAGGTTCTGTAACATCCTGAGGTCAAAAGATACTCTCCCCTAAAATACAGCCTCCTATGGTGTGCTTCAATTAGAAATGATCTGAATATTCCGTGATAGTGTTCAACGAGGCAACGATGATGAAAAGTCAGTTTGTTCAAAGCCCTGATTGTGCCACTTTCCTGAAAACATTCACAAAGAAGTATGAACTCCCTTTTATACTGGCTTCCTGGGCAATGAAATTTCTTGTTTCCCATTGTTAAGCAAAAACAACAACAAACAGCAAAAAGTCCTTTCTTTGCCCCAGAAGATAAGGAGTTTGTGTATGAGACGTCAGGATGGGACTCATGCTGGGTGGATGCTGCATGGACACTGGGGAGGGCGCCCACACCTCAGGAATGGAGTAGACATGGGAGACAGGAAGCAGAGGTAAGAATGGGTAAAATAGGAATGGAACCTTATGGAGAGGAAACATGAAAGAAAGTTGGAAAAAAAATCAAAAAGGGAAAAGAGTGTCAGCTAGCACATTTTGAGAAGCAAGTTCAAATGCAGGGGAAAAAAAAAATAAAAGCTCATTAGCCTTAACCACCTGGCTTTGCTGCCGCCCCCCTCTGCCCTCTGCTGTCCCTCTCGCTCTGCACCATCCCTGTCCGTCCTTCCTTCCCCCTCGGTTCACAGCGGGCCCTCCTCCATCACAGCCCGCATTCCACTACATCATAATCACCTATTTCTGTGGCTCTCTGCACCTTGCTGCAGTTGGGTGTCTCAAGGCCAGGAACTGTACCTTATTTATCTTTGTGACTGTGGCTTAAGAAAGCATTTCGAATTGTGAGTCAGTTATGCTGGGAGATGTTCAATCTCATTACTTGTAACGTGGAGGTCATCACTTCCCTAGTGAACGATTTCTTTTGATGAAACAAATGCCCCAGTTTCAGAGGAAACTACAGTTTCCCTTTGCATGATGGTTTCTTTTCATGATTAATGTACCAAAATCTGATCGTGAAGTCTTAGCTAAACATTTAGGTCTCTGAATGCAGCAGGAAATACCGGAGCATCAGGATCTTCTGAGACCCAGTTCTCTTGTTTGCTTTGCTGTGGGGAAGAGGCTCTGTGTGGATATATGGCAGCCCAGCATGGCCATGCAAGCAATCAGGAAGAGAATGCTGGGGAGTGGGCATTCTCCCCGGAATCCCTAATTGACATGCTCAACAGCTGCACCACACTGCTGCCTGCATCTTCCAAGACTTACTGACTGTTTTCAGGGTTCCCTGGCCTGCTAATTGTCCTTCTCCTGTTATTCTTTTTTCCCAAGCGATACTAACATTGTGAGTCTGGCATTCCAGAGCAGAAAGAACCCCCAATCCCAGACTTCCTAGGCCGAGTAGCTGGGAGTTGGAAATCGTGTGGTATCTCATTCCACAAAGGAAATGCTATTCTCCCAGGAGCAAACCTCCTTCCCACCCATGGACTCAGGGCTCCTTTGCCCCATTTGTCAGCATTAGTAACAGCAGCAGCTGCCTCAAGCCATATAATTTTGCCTTCTTGTTCTTGTTCGCTTTCTTTCTTCATTTTTCCCCCTTTTTCCTTTTTTTCTAGCATAGTCTTTACCTTCCTGAAACTGCTTTCCCAGTGTGAGACCAAGAGATTAAGTGGCCTCTGGGTACTTGGGACCTGCCAGCTGTTGCCGCTGGCTTCCTGAGATTGCAGTGACCTCACTGGGAGTGTATGTGTGATCTTTCAACATGTCCACAAGTGGAGACAAACAGAGGGCTTGCTCCTGGAAGAGATGCTTCCTGACGCGTCACTGGGTGCACAGGCATGATGAGACGGAACCTGGGGCAGTCGCTTCCAGTGACTCCCCGGCCCCTGTGCTTCCCTTCTTTTGATTTTAGCAACTAGATCCCAGAGCTTTGCCATAGAGCAGGGCTCTGGGCAGCAAGCGCAGGCTTCTGGCGGAAGGCAGGGAGCCGAGTGAGGTCAGCTACTGGACTGGGCCCCTGGCATGGTTTCCATCCATGCCATGACTGAGTTCCTAGTAGCTCCCTTTCTAAGAGCAATCTCAGCCCTGGTGGGGCATTCTTCCTGCAGACACTGGCACGTGCCCCACTGATGGAGTGGCTTTTCTCAAGATACTTACAGTCCAGCGGGGTGAGCAAGTAATGAAGCTGTGAAATGCATTAGAAGAGAGCAGGGGAGTTGTCTAGTCTGCAGGAAAGGGGAACAAGAGGGGCCTTTTTGAGAAGAAGCTGATTCTATACTTCCACTTGGTGTGGGCACCCTTACTGAGCTCTGCCAGAGCCAGCCCCTGTGCTATGTGTTACAAACCTGGATGTAGGCTGGGCATGGTGCCTGTCTTCTCAGCCCTTCCATGGTGCAGAGCTATGGAAATATTCTATTAAAATATTTTGTCATCAGCCATGTGGTAAAATAAACTAGGAGCTATGGACACACATAAGAAAGATAGTTAATACAACCCTGTGAGGTCTGTGAGGCTGAGGGAGCACCTCCACAGCTCCTCATTGAAGAATGAACAATAAAATAAAAGCCAACTGCTACGCAGGGCTTACATAGGCAGGCAGGATGCTACTGGCTTTCCATATGCTGCCCATGGAACCTTGACCACCCGCCATGATGGAGCTGGAGTGGTCAGTCACGTTTTACAGATTTTATAATGAACATTTTATAATTTATTGTTATAATAAACATTTTATAATTTATTGTTATAATGAACATTTTATAATTTACACATTTTATAAAGAAATTATGGTCTTGATAGGTGGAAAAATCTGCCAGGATTCCAAGCTTGGCTCTAACCTTTCTGCTCCATGGTCTTCCTGGAGTTTACCCGGAAAAATAAAGAGAAGACTCCAGAGAGTGGGTTAAGCCTGAATTCACAGAGTGGCCAGAGAGCCTGACCATCCTGGGCCTGCCAAAGCGTGGTGTTTCATGCCCTGATGGGACATCTGGGGTGAGAATAAGGGATGGCCATGGGTGGATTTTGGTAATATGGCTTTGGTATTCTAAGAGGAGATTCTTTGAAGAAAGGAAAAAGTGGAGAAATGAAATTCCATGCATTAAACAGAAAATCAAGAAATAGAGTGGAAAAATAAAATTACATAGGTCAAGAAAAGGGAACCATATAGTTTGTGTGGAATGCGGCATAATGTGAGAGAGAAACCCCCACAAAACGGGAGCTCTATTTCACTCACTGATGCTAGAACAGTGCCTGGCTCACAGCAAATATTAGTGGACTGACTGGATGATTGAGTCGATAAGAGGGACATTAGACACGAATCATGGAGGCATTTGAACACTATAGAGGGCTGATCTGAAATGTATTTGACTGTGTAGGATTTCAATCCATGGTTTCAAGTGGAAGATTGATATGATTATACCTGAATGTAAGGAGCATATCATTGGCTACAATGACAATGCCATGGATTATGACCAGGACAAGAGGCAAGGCTGCAGAAGTGGGTCACTTAGGGGCCTCAGCAGAAACAGAGGGACATGTGACAAAAGCCATGTGTTCCTTTTGAGACGTGGTTGGGCACATATGTGGAGGTGTCAGGTGGTCACTGGAAATCTGAGGTCTGTACCGGGGCACAGAGAAGGAAATACAGCTGCAAGCTCACTGTAAGGATGGTGCTTAGGAGGAGGAAGACGGATGGAGGTCAGGAGGGGGGAGAGCAGACCTCTGTGGAATGCCTCCAAGGGGGTCAGAAATATGGATCCAAGGAAAGATGGGAAGAAGAAAGAGCTGAGAATGATGCAGAGAAACACCAAGAATAAGACGGCAGAATGAGAAAGGACGTTTCAAGCAGGCAAGGCTCATCATAGAAACCTACCAAGAAGGCAGAGGAGTGACCTGAGATGGAGCTTTAGAAGTTGTTACCAAGACAGCTATTGGTGATCTTGGGAGAACCAGCTATGGAAAGAGTCAAGTCACATCCCTATGGGTCAAGGACTGTCCGGGGGAGCAGTTTTAAATGGTATTAACTCTACTGGGGATGTTTAAAAAGGAGAGAAAAAAGAGTGATAGCAGAGAAAAGCATACTTTTTTGTTGTGTTTTGCTGTCTGAATGGAAACCTCCAAAGTAATTGAAGAATAAGAAATCGGCCAAGAAGGCTGAAGAAACGGAGAAGTCGACATCCCTGGGCAGGATGAGATGAGAGGAACATGAGGGAAGGAAGCAGAGGTGCAGAGGGACATGCTTCTGCAGAGAGGGGAGACGTGCAGGCAAGTTTGAGTGAGACCTGGTGGGGAAGGGGAGGGGAGGACCCTAAAATCCTGGAGGCCTTCCTGAAGGAATAAGATCATTTTTAATCAATATATGAATGAACAAACCAGACATAGGTTTCCCAGAGGGAGTAGTCTTAGAGATCATCCAACCAGCTCATGGAAGGGACTGGTGAAATATTTACTGACAGAAAATTAGGAAATGTGTGAAATAAAAAGAATTTATCATGCTCAGAGAGCAGGTTTTGTATATAACAGGTTCCTAGGGAAAGTGGGACTCTCACTGCAGAAAGTGGAAACTACCTGTGGTTAAGAGGTGCCCCTGGGCATCTGAGCCCAACCAAGCCTGGGACAGCGTGAGTGGACACTGTGTAATTAGCATGGTGAAGCACTTTCTTCCCAACGATGCTGTAAAGGCCTGGAACCAGGTGGACTCAGCCTGTCAAGGAGGGAGAACAGAGACTGAAAATACTGCTGTTGGAACAGTCCCCAAGGTCCTGCAAGCAGGTGACTCAAAAATGACAGTTCTGGGAATTGGGAAGAACCTGGGACAGAGCTAGAAATGAGACCAAAGAGAAAATTTAGTGTTTCTCTTAGCCTCTGGGGTGCTACAACTGCTCTCTGCTTCAGTGGTTCCTCTAGAAACCCCGAGATGAGCTGAGGACTGAAACCATCATCTGATCTTGACCAAAGGAAGCGTTTTCCACACGTGGCGCGTCCTTGTTTTATGAGGCACTTACACACCAGCTCTGCAATGTTGCAGCAGTCTAGATTCTTTACCTGGAGATATCCTAATAACCATGATCTTTGTGGGAATAGGGACCAGGGCAGTGCTTTTCACTGCAGTTCCCTCAAGGACCAGGATAAATGAGAATAAATAAAAATGAAGAGAATTTTATGCACAACAGTCTAAATGATCAGTTGCTGTGTGCGTGTGTGCTAGTCCTCATAGTTTCACCTGAGACTTAAAACTTCTTTCTGAAAACTGGACTTCCTTATCCATCTGCCACCTGGATTCTCTCAGTTATGAGTAAGTTGTGCCAATAAGGACATTCTCTTAAATGTCAAAGTGCCAGTGCCTTCCACCCAGCTCATCTCCCTTCCACCCAGCTCATCTCCCTTAATTCTGAGGCCCCAGGCCATTAACCCAAGAGATGAATTAGCTTTAACTCTCCAACCTATTTCCCATCTGCTGCCCTCACATCTTGGAGGAATCTGAAGCCTCCTTGAAGTCTGCCTGGAAATCTTCTGGAGGAAATGGATTTCTTGAAGAGCCTTGGGACTAGCTGGCAGCCCTAAGACAGCTGGCCTGTGACGTGGATGTTGCTCCTCTTAAGATTCCTGTGTTTGGAACATCTTCATTGTAGAAAGTCAGGAGGGCTCGACCTAGCCCCTCCCTGCCCACTGCTGTGATATAATGAAGATATCCAGCTCACAGAATCCAAGAGGGCCTTAGGAAGTCACCAGCTCTCTTTTATGTGGGAAGGGCCAGGTTGATGGTGGGTTTAGGTCTCTCCAACTTAACTGAAACCTACAAGCAGAAAGATAACTCTGGCAGTTATCTCCGTGGTGGCAGAATGGGCAAGATAAAACAATGAGGTTATTTTAAAAAATACACTTTGTTGAGGGATCACTCACATTCATACAATCCGTGCATTTAATGGTGTATAGCCTAATGGTTTTTAGTATATCAGATACATTCAAAGAACTGCTTCCGCCATCAAAGACATCGCCTAGAGGAGGGTGAGCCCTTTCCCAGATGGCATTGCACTACCTAAAACATGCTTGAACATTCCTAAAAACTCTCTTAGACCTTCTGGAAGATTCTTTTGAGTCATCCCTCTGGTGCTAAGACCTGATCTTTGAGGGTGGAGTCAATTATTTGGAGACATAAGTGTCATTCAGAATCAATGCTGTTGAGTAAAGGCCACGGTCAAGCTGCTTGATTGAACAGACCCTGGACCAGGACATGAGATGTCAGAGGGAAAATCCAGGTCCCACCACTAACTAGCTATTTGACTCACCAGATTTCCATTCTGCTCCTGAAATTGAGGATGAGACTCCCTACCTTGTGTTACTTGAGATGATTTATGTGACTCTGTTTTATAAACACTAAATTGAAAAACTCTGTGCAAATTAATCTAATATGTAATCTAATATCTCACCCAAAAATGTTCATTATTAGAAGTCAGGTGTGTTAAGGATTTTTCCAGAAGGCCTTGATTTGTAATCTGGTCAGTCTGGTGAGGAGCCTCTTACTCTGGGTTAATAGGCTCCATCAATTTCTTCTTATGAAACCCTTAGGGGCTGCGGATACAGCTCAGTTGGTAGAGTGCCTACCTTGCAAGCACAAGGCCCTGGGTTCAATCCCTACCATCAACCGCTAAAAAAAAAAAAAAAAGAAACCCTTGTGGTTCGTGTAACCTATGCTTTTGGGCATTTCTTTCTTTCTACTTCTCACCTGCTTAGCCCCCATCCAAGCTTCACACTGCAGTAAAACATCACCTCCTCAGGCATTCCTTCTGGTACTTTCCTCCCACAACCAGACAATGTCTCCCCCATCTCCATCCCACCACCATGTGGTCCTGTAACATAAACATTTCTCTTTTATGCAAATTTTTCTACTTACAATTATCTATCAGTATTTTTTAATGTCTCTCCTCTTAACTAGACAGCATCCTCCATGAAGTTTCCATGAACCACCTCCACATTTCTACTTCTTACTATGGTATCTGGCATGAATTAGACACACAACAAAATTTGTTGGCTGTATTTACAACCAGACTCGTCTTTAAAATCTTAAGCTTGATGAGATCTTTCAAGAGCAGTTAATTCTATATTTTTTTGTTTGGGGTACTGGCTGGGTAGGTTCAGATATGTGCAAAACAAAGATACTTTTTCTTGTTTTTTTTTTTTTAAGATCAACGTGTATTTTTCTCTTCTGTAAGGTCTTCAAGGCTAGTGTTCAGGGCTGCAGTCTTTCCCTCTATAAACTTTTCTACATATGGCTTTCATTCCCAACTTCATTTCCTATTCAAGATGGCCTTTCCATCCACCCCTTGAGAAGAAGGGAAGGCAAGAACAAGTTCTCCTGGGAAAGAACACTTCCAGGAAGCTACAGTCACTTCTGCTCACACCCCATTGGGTGGAACACTTGATGTGACCGTGCATGGCTAGTTTCAGTGGAGACAGGAATATGTTGTGTTAATCCTCAGCTGCCCTAAGCCCAACAGGAAAAGGAGGCTTCCATTCCTGAGGAGCAAGGGGCCAGTGGGCATTGGGGATAACAACGTTTTGAATCTCAGAGAAGAATTTGTTTAAAAAAAACAAAAATTTTAAAAAGTGTGTACTAGACAGAGCTGGGATGCAAGCCTGCTGCCACAGCTCTAGTTTTTCCTGGGAAGATGGTCTGAATTTGTGAAAGAGTGCCCAGGTGGGCTCCCTGTGCATGCTCGGGCTCCCTGGGGAAGAGCTCTGTCCTTGTTTCCATGGAGCTGTGTTTAGACAGAATGCAGACCTCCACCCTGTACACGGCCAAGTGTGTCTGGTGCTGGGCAGCTGACCACTTACAACTTTAGAGCAGAACCTTCTTCCAGTTTCTTTCCATTCCAACTCCTTTATTTTACAGTTGAAGAAATGGCACAGCGACTTGCCCTGGGTGCACACTGAGCCAGTGATGGAAGTGAGACGAGAGCTCGGCTCTACCACCCACTGCAGGGGAAGGTCTCTTCATATGCCACACATGGAGCTCCAGTAAGGATGCAGGTGGATTCACAAAGCCAGAGCATGTGCCACTGTCAGCTGCTAGGTGAGACAGGCACCTTTAGGTGAAAATTCCTCCACTGATGCACCTTTAAAGCATTCTTGCTTTATTTCAACTAAGACTTTTTGGAGGAACTTAATGAGGAACATTGTAGAGCCTTTCTATTTTATGTTAGGTTCCTAGGGAAATCTTGCCTTATTGTAATATTGAACTGAGCATGCCCAGAAGTGTTTGTGTCTGTCATCCTTGTGATGCTGAAATGAGCATATGGCCCGAAGAGTTGGTGCTGGCCATCTTTAAGTGTTCCTGTCGACCCTTTTAATCTTTTATATGTGCTCTGTGACCTTGACGGAGCATGCCAAGGAATGTACCCACCATATTTTCTTCTTGAGCTATGACCCCAAATTGGGCACCCTTATAAATGTACATCCTAAACTGAGCATACTCAGGACTATGCCCACCCCTAAAATAAATATATACAGGCTCTCAGGATAAAATCCCATGCTTCCTTTGTTTGGGGAGAGCATCATTTTATAGATAACCCTGGTGCTCTCCTGACTTGCTGCAGATAATGTCTTTCTCCCTTCTTTTGGCTTCTGGTTGTGCTCACTGGCTTCACATCCACCAAGATGCAAACCTTTTGTGTTAGATTATAAGATCATAGAGTTAGGGGTTAATGTTTTAGAACTGTTGAAAGGTTAAATGAGGACTTTTTGTAAAATGATAGCAGGAAGGACAACCGCTTAAACCATTTCTCACTCCTTGTTGGCGTAGATATAAATAAGACTACTGAGGCCTTTCCCATGGAAGTGGTTCACACATTATTTGTTATCAGTATCACACTAACTACCCTATCCAGTAACCTTTAAATACGGATCAATTGATAACCAGTTGAATGGAAGCAGGTGATGTCAGAGGGAGGCTTATGGGGCCTCCTCATATCCTACTTCATAATATTTCCGTGGTGCTGATCAGACTTCTTAAAAATGGCCTTTGTGCCAATATTAGGTGGCAGAAGGGGACCTGGATTAGATCCTGATTCTGTTGTGCAGTCTACATGCCAGTGAAATCCAACTTCAGCTGCAGAAACTAATGTGCAATACAAGCTGAGTGGCTCCAGGGACCTACCTACAGGTCATCAGTGTATCCTCAACAGCTAGCACATGCTGGACGTCAGAAGTCCTCAATAAACATGGTTGCATCAGCCAAGTCTTCTGAGACATACTCAGAACACCAAGGGCCTTGGTCTAGGGTGGGACTGGTTAGAGGTTATTTTCCCAATATTGAGAGTTAGGAAGGAAGATACTCGTTGCTCAAGCAGGAAACTTAACGTTAACCAAAGACAGTGAGGAAGCAGGTTTGCATGTCCTACAGAATGTCACTTCTGTCAAAGAAAACGATCTTCCACCCAGAAAGGGAAGAACATACAGATGAGGAAACCTAGGCAGATACTGTGGAAGCACAGAGTTCAAGTGCAGAAGCTCCCTTGGAGGTCCAGAGGCAGAATAAAAGATGCCATCTCCGCGGGACAGGTGCAGACACTCATTAACGAACACTTGGTGGCTACGCTAATTGTTTCAGGTATGTTATTGGATTTCTTTTTCACAGCAACCCTGGAGACAAATGTTGCCATCCACTTTATAGCTGAGGAAACCGTGAAGCAAAAACAAGTCATGTGCCCATGGTCACCACCTGGAATACATTACTTAATAGAAACAAGCTTTGAGGTCACATCTAAATCTCATGATTTTCCTAATAAGAACTTAAAATTACAAACAGAATGGTGAAAAAATCTTTTGAGAAACTTCAGAAAACAACTCCAGAGGGTGGGCACACTATGCAGTGTCGTGGAAAGAAAGAAATATGGATGTTAGAATGGACATCAAAATGCAAGGTCTAGCCCAGTACTCAGAGAAGGAAACAGGCATGGATCACATAAAAATAAGAAGTGACGTTCAATTTACCTGTTTCCTTTTCCGATAGTGTTGCTGGACTAGCAAAGCCTTGGATATTCTGTGATTCCATTTCATCAAGGGACCTGGAAAATACTTTCAGAATGATTTGGGGGAAAAAAAAAAACAACTTGAGAAATGAGAGCTGGAAGATAATAAGTTTCAATGGTACACATTGGTTGAAGAACCCGACAATCAGTAGGACCATCTGTAGCTCCCTGCCATATCTGTCTGTCTTTGTCCTTCCTCTTTAACACTCAATTGATTGTTTGAAATGAAGACTGAGTTTATTAGAATGCTTGATGGCATAGGGTTGGAAGGGTCATTTGAAAGGAACTTGGGGTCACAAATTCAGTCACAAAGTTTTAAAGAAGGAGCACTGAATCTGCCAGCTGACAGTGCATGTGTATGCACATGTGTGTGTGTGCGTGAGAGAGAGAGAGAGAGAGAGAGAGAGAGAGTCATGTGACTCTGAGCATGGGAATTGCAGCCAGGCAGGAGTGGTATTTAAGCTAGATGGAGAAGAAAGGATTAGAGGGATTTATTAGTCATCTTCAAATAATCAATGGGCTTTTTATGTGGAGGTGAGTTCATCTATTTCTTTATTTTACTTATATACATGTTTGCTTTTCATGTCTTTCTCCCCAAAAAAGGTTTTGAAGTCACTAAATAGTGCTCAAGATTGATTGCTCAAAAGTCAGAACGAGGACAAATGGCGAACATTCTAAGAATGCTCCTGACTGTCTGAGCTGCAAAGCAATGGAGTGACCGGCCTCTGCAAGTGGTGGCCTCCGTCCCTGGAAGTTTGCAAGTGTCAGGTGGCCAGAGGTGATGTGTGCACACACAAGGTCACACACAAGCATACACTCAGAAGAGTTCAGAGTTGGGCTGGGGTTATGGCTCAGTGATAGAGGGCTCATCTAGCACTAGTGAGCTCTTTACCATATATAAATAAATAAAATAAAGGTATTGTGTCCATCTAGAACCAAAAAAATAATTTAATAAAAGAGTTCAGAGTTGATTCAGTGGCCTGCTAAGATACCTTCTAATGCAATTTCTGTATTTATTTGTGTTAGAACATTCTGTCTTTTGTGTTATTGTCCTTAATATTTTATAACAAATATAACAAAGTTCCCACAAACGATAGGTTCCTGGCTCCAGTCATTAGCATTCTGCTCAGACCTGTGAGTGTAAGGCTACCTTTTGAGAATCCAGCTGGTTAGACCCATCTTTCTGCAATATACAGTGATCACCGGTTTATTAAATTCTGTCCAGTTGTTTCAGGGATAAGACTTGAAACTGTGGTTTAGCTGAACACAAAATGTACAGAACTTTCTCTCCAGGGCCCTGGCTGCTTGCTCTCTGCACACACAGGGCTTCTTTTATCTTCCCTGTTCCCCGCCTGACTCTATGCAAACTTCCTGCCTCTAACTACTCTTTAGCTCCTGAAGGAGGGAGGATTCCCTCAGAGATTATTGACATGACATAAGAAGCATTTCACATTTCATCAAGAGAGTTTATGTTCAAAGAGAGGGAAAAAGGAATGAACAGCCCCTGCTCCCCACTCAGCCAAGGACAAATGAAACAGGTATGTAATTACAGCCATGGAACTCTTGCTGCTATGTCAAAGGTCACAGCCAGAATATGGGCTTTGCTGTTTCTCCCAGAGACAGATTTGAAAACACAAGAAAATAGATGACACTGCCTAGGCCAGCCTTCCTGCCTACACACCACACACACAACACGCACACGCCACAGATGCAAGCACCACATGAACCTCACAAACACAGATACCCATACACACCAAAGCACTCACCCACACTATGCACATGTACTACACAAACATCAGACGCGCTTCACATACACCACACCACACAGATACACGGCAGACACCTTACACACACAACACACACACACAGCAAACACATGCATGCTCACCCAGTTCACAACCCCCGACCTGTCAGGCACACACACACACACACACACACCAGCGCCCATTCACCTTTCTCTCAGCTGCTCCACTGAGCTGAAGGGAGCTATGTGAGCGTCAGGAACTCATGATTCAGCTTCCAGGCCTGTGGCTAAAGGCAGGAGGTCTCCCAGCAGCTCCGCCACCTCCCTGCGAAGGCATGCAGGGTGAGTTCCAGATCTGCATTTCAGTCTCAGGACAAGGGTGTGGAGGTATGATTTCCACCCCCTTTGGATTGTTAGATAATATGTGCCCAGGCCAAGAAACCATTTCTCCAAACAGAGGTAGAGGTGAGGCTGGTTATTGTTTCCAACATTCCTCAGGCCGTAATGGATTCCATGGGTGTCATAGTTCACAGGCGTTTCCCACAAGCAGGCAGCAAGCAGGAGCTGGTGTGCCTTCGCCATGTTTGAGAGGCATAGAGCCCTGAGTCGGGAAGGTGCGCTGCAGAGAATCTCCCTTGTCCAGTGGCCCCCAGAGCAGCTGGATTTACGAATCTCCAGATCTCATGCTCTTCATGCACGTCACCAGGCCCTCACCTTCAGGGACTGTAGTTCAGGAGGTCTGAGGAGGTTTCTGGAAATGTGCTTTCAAGAAAAAACAGTCTCAATGGTCCTGATGCAGGTGGGGACCCAGGCCACACTTCAGGAAATGCTAGAATCCCTTGTTTCATAGCGGGGAGAACTCTATCCCAATCAAGTAGCTGCTTGGTGCAATTACTGGCAGGAGGCTGGGACTGGACCTCAGGTCTCCTTGCTGTGGGTGGGTGCTTTTGAAATATTTTAGTCAAGTCCAGGGACCATTCCTACCTTCAGATCCCCAAGCACTTTAGAGTCAGTCAGTGACCAAAAAAAAAGCACTGATTTCATCTCAGAGGACAGACAAACTCCTCTGTAGCCACACTCTTGTTCCCTCTAGGAGGCTCAGTTTCCCAACAGAGAGACTCTCTTGGCTGTCAAATCCACTGACGGTCACTCATTCTGGATCAAAATGGCTAAATTCCAATTTTAGAGTATGGCAAGGAGAAGGAGGAACTTAACTTTCTCAGTTTGATTCCCCTGACCTCCCCCTGCTCAGAAGCCAACTCCTGCAAAGCAGTCCTCCAGATCCTCACCAACCTCCTCATCATGCACATCGACTGTCAGAAAGCTCTAACCCATAGGGCAAAGCTGGCCTCTTGTCTATTATTGTAAATAAAGTTTTATGGGAAAACATTCATTTGTGTATTGTCCATGACTGTTTTTATGCAAAATGAGAGAGTGGCAACATAGACCATATGGCCTGAAAATCCTAAAATATCAGCCATGTCTTCCTTCACAGAACACCTTGGCCAATCTTTGCTCTAGGTTGTCATTTGAGTCATCCCAACGGGGCTTAGAATATACAGTGCAAACTAAGCCTGAGCAAACAAGAGGAATGGCCAGAAAGCTCTATTCCACATGATTCCTCATCAGCCCATAGTGAGCCTTTGTTGACGGAGCCACAACCACCTGAAGACTATCTTGCTGAACTCTCAGCTTATTTAATAGGCTAATGAAATTTTCATTGTATGAAATGATTTTTACTTCAATGATTTTGTTGAAGAATCTGTTGGGCAAAAGTCTATCCTCAATGAGGCCTTTTTAAACACCTGCTGTCTCTTCCACATTCTTACTGTTAATGGGATTTTTTACCACATTTGCATGTATATTTTTTTTCTTTATGGATCCAGAATCTTGATGAAAACAGACAGAGACAGACTGGGCTAAGAGCTGAGGGAAACTTCCAGAAGCAGATTTTCCTTTCGTTTTTCTTTTTGTTGCCTAGCAACAATTTGAGAGGGATCAGCAAGATTCCCAAGGCCCAAGGACTTGGCACAAAATGACTTGTGATCCATTATTAAGAAATGATCTGAGTTACACCCTTCCTGGTGCCTCTTGGTTTTATACTTACTTGTATATTCACATACCCTTTGACCACTCATAAAAATTTGCACTGTGAGAAGAGATTCGCTGTATAAACTCTTTGCCAGAGGTTTTACTGGGAGATGAGAACAAAATGTGACAGAAGACCATCATCGTGATGTGCATTTCTAGAGGAGACATAATTTCCAAACTGCTTTCACGGGGGACTGGTGCTCACACTCCAGGGTTTTGAATCAAAGCCCCCATACTTGGCATACTACTACTGTCTACTTTAAAGGGTTGTTGTGGATTAAAACAGAACTTTTGCTTGTAGTTCACCCACAGTAGTTGCTGCTCCAGGAAGACCATTTTTTGCCGTTGATGATGGTGGTGATGTAATTTCCAGAAGCAATTAAATTACACGGAGCTCTACAGCTATACTCTTACAAGGTATGCAAAGTCAGAAAAAGAGTTTGGAAAATGGTAAATCAATTGCACTGATGTCCCTTCTTAGTAACTTCTTGTGATCCAAGCCCTTTAACCTGTAAGTTGAAGCTCCTCCCTCTGCATTGGACACAGTGCCCTTTGCTAACATAAGGATGTTAGTAAACATACCCCAAGTAGAGGCTTGGAAAGCTCTTGAGTATCTCTGCTTTTCCTCTTACATGATTGTGTTTGCTAGGAAATGGAATCCCCACATCTCCATGAGACAGGGCCTAGACAAGCCTGCTGGAGATGAAAGACCAGACAGGGCTGAATTGTCAGTCATGCTCATCCTGGACGTGTCTACCCTTCAACATGTGAGATGAAAGGTCATCTGAGGTCAGCAGAGCTGCCCACCTGTCAGCTGGCTACAAGTACAAATATGAGACCTCTCAAGATCAGCCAAGTCCAGTCCATATTGGCAGAATGTCCCATATGATCCATACATTCATGACATAAAATAGATGGCTGATACTAAAGCCAAGGCCATGAAGTCATGGAGAGATTTGTTGAACAGCAACAAGTTGCTGATAAAAAGGGCATACCTTATTCAGTGCTAGTAAATGATTAGTCCGTGAGGAGAATTGAAGTGTGCATTGTTCTGTCAGGACCCAATTCCTTCCTTGCCCATACGAATGGTGGTGGTCCTGAAGCCATTAGGAAAATCATGTTCACATTGGTGATTGCCAAAGTACCTACCTAGTCTATTGAGATGGATAATGAATAAATAAAACAACTCTTAATAAGTTAAATTGGGGATGTATTCTGACGTATTCCCCACTTCTTATAGAAAGGAAGCTTCCTGGGAAGGGGCACACATAATTCAAGTTAAAAATAGCATCACTAAGTTTCTCAGTATAGAAGAAAAATATTCAGCTGAAAAACAAAGTGCTTTTCATTTTCTCTGGACATCGCTGGCTTCCTAAATGACTGTGCCAGCTCCTTATTGACAGGGAGACTGACACTCCCTTGAGTGAATGAGACTCTATTGTGGTTTAAAATATAGCAAGAGACAGAACTGGTTCACAAAGGTAAAAAAGAAAAGCAGAAACTGAAGACTGTAGATGAGAGGGACATTGTCACCAGCTTTGATGCTCTCTAGGTGCTTCACACTGCGGGATAGGGTCTATCCATTCTGCACCTCCCTGGAAGAATTCAAGAGTCCCTGACAATAAAACACCAAAGCAATGAAAGAAGGCTAGGGTAGGAGACCTGAAGTAGACCTGCAGAAAAAGTGTGAGGTACAGATTACATGAGTTAGTAGGCAACCTGTGACAAAGAATCATCTGCTTATTTATTTATGCAGTTCAGGAATAAGCTATATTATGAGTCATCTGTGTAATGGAAGGTTTTCACTCATTCATCCAGTCATTTGTCCATTTTCTTAAGATATTTATTAGGCTAATGCACTAAGCACTGGAGAAACAAAGATGAAAAAGAACACCGTCCCCCTATTCTAGGAATTTCTAGGCTAGAAAGAAGAGACAGGGGAGGAAGCAGCACTGACCATATGGGAAACCATCATGTAGGAGGTAAGATGTGCTGCTTTTTCCTCTCCATCAACTCCTGAGTCAATGGAGAGGCAGAGGGAGATATGCATAGACAGCACCGTGTATGCCCTACTAATGACAACAGTGGGACAGGAGGACATGACATCAGATCTGTCACTCACAGGGCTTACTAATTAACATTTCAACTCAAAATCGAACTTACTTTTTCCATGGTGGCATAGTGGGACCCCCGAGTCTTCCCTGTAACCCCAAAAGCTTCTACAGCCAGTGGAGAAGGGACCGATGGGTCATAGTTCCTGGAGACAGTCAGGTGTTAAGGTTAGGGCAGGGAGGAGCAAAGGAAAGAAGAGGCCAAGGTCAACTTGATCAGCCCCTTTTCCAAAACCCACAAATCACATACCATACTTTTTCTTCCAGAAGAAAAGAGTGAGAAATTGAGTGAAAGGGTAGATGTATTTCTTGTCCAGCTGTGTCCTATTGTAGAAAAGGGAAGCCAGTGAGAGGTGAGGATTTCCCCTTAGAACCTTGGATGACACCAAAGGAGCCTTGAACTTAACCTGGACTCAGGGATCAGAGCAGGCTTGCCTGCAGAGGCCACAGGTGCCTGAGGCTGAAGAGGAGTGTGAGGACACGGTGTGCTGTTTGGTTTCAGAAAACACTTAAATCAAGATTTGGGCCACAGAACAGGGAGTACAAAATGGGTCTTGATTCATAGGTATATTGTGACAAGCAGAGAGAACTGGAAAACTGAAAAACTAAACTAAAAAAATATTCTTTTCATGCCATATGGTGCTAGGAAAGCCTGTGTTCAAGGAGCATGAACACCAGGTTCTGCAGGTCTGCGGATAAGGTGAGGTACAGCACAGGGGAGGACCAGAACTCTGGGGCCAGGCCTGGGAGCACCTGGGATACCAAGATACTGACGGAAGGGGAAGCGTTTCCCCTGTGCCCAGCAGTGAGAAGGGGTGAGGTCCTGAGAGAGGACAGGACTCACAGAGACCAAGAAGGTACCATCTGTGGTAAACCGCAGGGAGCGGGTTGCTGAATGAAGACCCCAAATGATTGTAAGAAGCTGGAGGAAAGGGAGATGCAAACAGAATTTGGAAAGCTAATGCCAAGGGAATATTCACTTCTCTGAATATTCACCTAGTTTGAGGAACCAGCCTTTCTTGAAAGGAAATCAATATCATTCCATATTTCCTGGAAATGTGCAGCAGACAGAAAACTGGGGAAGGTAAGAAAGAAGTGTGGAGTCTAGATTTAAAGATTCTGGGTAAATTCTGAGAGTGGATGAAATCACACACACACACACACACACACACACACACACACACACGGGAAGAGGAGAGAAAAGAAAAGGAAAAGAAGGAAAGGAAAGAAGGAAGGAAGGAAGGAAGGAAGGAAGGAAGGAAGGAAGGAAGGGAGGGAAGGAGAAAAAAAGCCAAGGAAATGACCTTGGAGAAACAAGTCTTTTACAGGAAGAAAAAAAAAAAATATCACTCAAAGAAAAAAACAAGGTACAGTTAGGCTGGAAAATTTCCAAAGTGTACTGTGACTGAAGTGGTAGATATTTTACTTGAAATGTTACTATATTGGGAATGATGTGCCCTCAATTTTATTTCTGACTTTCTTCATTTTGGTCTTTCCTCTTATCTGCAAAATGAAAAGCAAAATTGCTGCTCTAGCATTTAGTGACTGAGAATCTGGATATTCAAAGATAAAATGAATGGTATTTATAGATACCTAGCAATTGATTGCACTGTGATACTCCTGCCTCCCTACACCCTGTCTGGCAGCATAGCATAGGGAAGGTAGCGACAGGCCCTGGGGAAGAAGGAGAATCCCACACAAGGGAAAGGCTCCCTCACCCAGAGCTCAGGGGACAGAGAAGGAAGTCAGAGTTGGCCCCATCTTCCTCTCCGGAAGGGAGGTGAGAGGCACTGGATGTCTGGGAGATGACACAGGGCGCAGCCTCTACCCCTACCCCTGTTGAGCACTCATGAAGGATACCACAATGCTGAGAAGCCATGAGCCAATGAATTGGGGGTCCTCAGCATGGTTTAAGAGGATGGAGTGGCATGGAGCAAGGGTTTTATCAACGGTCCATGAGTCCTTAGGTTCTAACACAATGGAAGGAATACTAGGTTCAGAGCCTTTGGGGCAACTAAAATGGGGCTGAGAAAACTCTTCAGCAGAAGCCATAAGACGATGGTCCAGGCTAGAGTAGGTGAGAACTGAGGAAGCCTTGCTGGGACTCTAGGGGACAGTGGAACCATTGGACTGCCCAGCACTGAGAAAAGTCTAGAGAAGAGTTCATTATTTTGGGGTGCTGGCATCGGGTCACTGAACAGCCAGGGGTGAAGCAAAAAACAAGGATACTTGATAAAATGCTGCCTAACATGTGCTCAACCTCAGGCAGTGCCACGGGCCAAGACAGCAGTCTTTCACATACCCAGGGAGGAGCAGGGCAGCAGGGGACTGCAAATTCAGCAGTGATTTCAGACAGGGCCTTAGATTTCAACAAATAATTGGATAATTGATTGGGTTTTTTTTTTTAACTAATTAGCATACACTAAATTTAGTATTCTTTCTTAAATATTTGGCAAGTTGGAGTAAGGGAGAGCAAAATAATAGTAGAATAATAAAAGAGCCACTCATTCTTTGTACATCAAAGTTTAGTTCAATTCTGCCATGCCACCTGGAGCTCCCTGATTCACCCTAATTCATTCACCATTTGCCTCACCTGCTCCAGTCTCAGGTCTAAGATGGCAGGCCCATTGAAGGTGGTACATTTTGCATTGTTTGCTGCTTGCTTCCTGTCTGGTGAAGAGTGGGTATTTGATAAACATTGTGAAAAGTGAATGTTTCCTTCTACTGTTTAGCATATTCGAATTTCAGCAGCTAAAGGTGAAGGGGTTGACATTCCTCTGGGGGTCATGGCCTCTCCATCTCTCAGATTCTGTGTCTCAGTCTTTCCATAACCAACTTTCAATTGGAAGAAAGGATCCGAGTCTCTGTCTTCTGCAAACATTAGTTCATTACCTGATTCCATCAGGAGGACATTCCTGCAGTGGGTGGCGCCCACGGGAACAGCTGGAGGGGAGATCTTAGGTTGAGAAATCCTCAAATTCAGCATCAGTGACACTGGGTTATTCTCCTTTGGCAAGTTCTCCTGCTTCAGTAGTGAGCTTTGCCTGTAGTGCATACATTTTCTTGGGAGACATAGACAACACTTTCTTAATCCCCAAGAAGGAAAAAGAATATCTAATATTGGAGTTTAAATTTCCACCCCAAATGAGCCTTTTAGCTTTATCCCTTTTTTTAAGTTCGATTTCATTGCTCCCTTCTTGTGAATGAGAGATCACACAGGCACGGGTTTCTGAAGGTTATCTATAGCTTTGCCTAAAATGGTTATAATTGGAGAAATGAAATAGTGCTAACTGCAAAGCCTGAATAACATTAGAACATTATGCAAAATGAAGGCACTTTAGAAGAATAAAGAAAGGATGACAATGCAAATCAGAGCTGCTGAAGGTCAGGCGTTTTGCATAAAGTGCCTCACAGTCTAATTCATGTGAACTTCGCCTGAGGAGAGAAAAGTGACTTATTAAAGCACAATGCGTTTTCAAAGAGTATTACTGCAGAGCCCTGGATCTGCTTACAAGTCCCACAGGCGGCCACAAGGATTCTGTGAGGACCTGGGAATAGGCCGAGCCAAGCTGAAATTATAGAACCTTTGTTCAGAAATAAAATACCCCAACCTCATGATTGCTTTTGAGCTAGACTTCTTAACCCTCTGATGGCTGGGCTGAATGGAGGTTACTCCAGGAATGGGTCCAGGAAGTGAGTTATAGTTATTTATAGGCAACCATGTTTATTGTCTACTTTTATTCTGAGAGCTATGTGAAGCAGAAAGTTTTATCTTCTTTTTACAGTTGAGGATATCAAGGCTCAGAAGTTAAGGAACTCTACTTGTGAGATCTACACTTAGAAGCATTGTAGCTGAAATGCAGATACCCCAGGTTCAAGGTTATTCCAGTGTATCATGTTATGTAGAATAACTGTCACCTGTGTCTCAGGAGAAGGTTAAGTCCTTGCACTTGGAGGGAGGGCTCACACTTGACAGGATGGTGTGCTAGCCTCACTTTATGGTCTCCTAATTCTCCTGACATCCACTGACTAGTTGTCTTCCTTTCACCTTCTTTATCAGATCCCTTGCTCACAAGATTGAGGTCCAGCCTGTGCTGGGCCCTACATTCCCATCTCCTTTTTAGGCTCAGCAGAAAGGATAATACTTTTCTTCATAATGCCACTGAGAGGCATATGCCACCATGAGCAGAAATTAGTGCAAAAAGCTAAAGTTTGGGGGTCAGATATCCTGGATTGGATTCTGGTTCCACCATTTAATAACTTGTGACCTTGGTCAACTCTCCATGTCTATAAAATGGGGTAATATGAACATATGCTCGAAGAGTCGTGGAAGGAAGAACAGATTCACCATTTAAACTCTAGCAGAGTGATTGGCATTGTGGCAGAGGTTCTACAGACGTCAGCCTTGGGATGTTTTTTGAAAGTGCCCAACACCCTCCTGGCATGCTCGGTTGAGGACTAGAGAAAGTTTTCCATCATGACCAGAACCAATTCCTTCAGAAGATTATCTCTGCAGCCAATCTTGTACAAACGAACCTGGTCATTAGTATCATTGACCAACATGTAGAGTCTGCATCTCACCTTAGAACTGCAACTTGGGCCACACATGAAAACTTACAGGTTTTAAAAAGTACAGATATCTGCTCTTCCCCTGGGTCCTACCCCAGATGAGCTGCACCATAATTGTAGAGAACCAGTGTACATAATTTTAACAAGCAGATCTAATTCCTCAACAAGGCTACACAGGAAGTTCAGGTCTTTACTATGAACCTTGCCTCAGGCCCTGGGTATGAAGGCCGGTGAAAGAAAGATGGTTTGATTAGTTAGGTATGTTTGGGGATAAATGATGAGGACACATGCAAGACTCATCTGCCCCTTGGAAGGGAAACTCCTTCTGAAGAGCACACACAAGCAAATGGATTACACAGTAGTACAAGAGAGGACAGGGACATTGGCAGCACTCTAACTTCTGGAGATATTCAGTAGAGAAAAAGAGGTATGTTATGGGAGAATGACAGTAGATTTTTAACTCCTAATAGCCTTGAGTTCAAACCAATCTCTGCAGCATACCAGGTGTGGCATGCCAATATCCTGTTTACAGAGTGTTTGATGGGGAATGTTAACTCTGACAAAACTGTTGTGAGAATTACTGATGGGATTTCCAAGAAAGAAAAATATCTGGTTTATATAGGCAATGGTAGCCCTAATTTTTATAGGCTACAGTCTTCAAATATGTGTTCTTAGAGGAGATCAGTCAGGAAAACTTAAACGGAGCTGTGAAGAAGAGAAGAGGAGGAGGAGACTGGGAAGAAGGCATGGGAGGTGGAGGGTGTCCCCCAAGGGGACAGAGCTGTTAGTCACCTACTTGACACCCACTTCCATCTTCTTCCCAGATAATAGCAATCTTGCAATGTGTCTGGACCCAGGCAGTCAATCCTGATTGGCTGAATTCTGCCATGAACACTTTTCTCCTTCACAAAGACCATTTACTTACCTCCCTGAACAGAGATGGTATCCCAAGTTCAGACCAGTGAGAGTTAAGGGGAAGTTGGCAGGTGAACTGAAAGTTTTGCATTCTAGACAAAAGAGACAGATACCTCATTCCCTCTTTCTTCCTGCCTGTTTTGAAGTTGTGATTCTTGGAGCCAGGGGACCCATTTTGTAATCATGAGGTGACAGCAAGGAGGACAAAAGACCAATTTACTAATGATAGTGAAGTTGAAAGATGGGAGGAGTAGGTGTCTCTGATCGGAGTCCTTGAGTGAGCACCTGACTCAGGACTATCTCTGCCATTCTTGGTAAATGAGGAAGAAAAACCCCGTGTTTTTCTAAGCCGCTGTAAGGCCAGTCTTTTCTTAGTTGCAACCCAAAGAATTCCTGATTATATTAAGCTAAAGCATTGAGAAAGAGGGCTCCCTTTTATTTCTCCAAGAAACATGACCTGGTCATCCCTCTCCTATAACTGCACTAATGATCTGGAGAAGGACTCTTATTTGAGGGTAAGAAGGATAAGAAGAGGGGACTCTGATTGACCTCATATGTTGCTATCTAGAGTGCACGTCACTTCTGCAGCTTTGAGGAAAGGTCACCTGGAATCTAGCCATATTAGAAGGACCACTGCCTGCTTGCAACAAGTGGCTCATCCAACTTGTAGAAATCACCCGTGCCACCTCAAAGGAGAGAGTCAACTCATTGTCCCTTCAATACAATGTGGAGCATTCCCAACAGCTGGCTCAGAGTTCCACCAGACCAGACAGTTCAATTCCTCCAACAAAAACCTAAGTGAGCTTAGGCACTCTGAGGGGTCGGGGTCCTATTTCCAGGTATAAGCTGTTTTATGTGAACTTTGCTATGCATGACTCTTAATGCAAAACCTGACTCAGTCTTCAGGGAATATGAGGGGATGAATCATACTGTATATGGTATGATTGTTGAAAACACCCTGTCTAATCCTGTGTTTGATATAACACACTGACCATTTTTGCTGCCTACAATCAGAGGTCTTTTTATTCTGAATCTAGAGTCAGCCAAGACGATGCGTGCTGATAGATGAAGGTGTGTGTATCCACATTCTATGGGACCTAAGAGATGCTTTGTTCCCTTCCAGTGTCCGAGTACTAGCAATTCCTGTGCTTTCAATTCTCTTTTCGACACATATATGCTGCTAAGAGCAATGCATATTGGCTAGCTTACACTAAGGTATAAATTATTAATTCTGTCCTATTTTCTTAGCTTGGTGGATGCAGATTAGCTGAGGCACATTGCCCTCATCCTTAACCCCACAAATATGCTCTGTGCTTTTTAAACCATGATTCCTTTGATCATTATGCCCTTGACCAGACTGGTCTTCCCACCCCATCTCTCCTTCAGTATGGTATTGATCATATAGTATTTAGCTCAAAGGTCCTCAACTCCAGAGAACTTCCGGTAAATCTGCTCAGAATCATTACTTCCTTGGCCACCTTTACACTCCCCAGCACCCCATGGTTTATTTATTTGCTCACTCCACTCACTTGTTCATTTGTCACCATTTTAGCCCTTGTTGAATATGGAGAGGAAAAGAGAGGTTAACCAAGCAATAACAGTATTCAGTGGAAAATTGCCACTCTGGAAAGCATTATGATGCAGAGGTACTCGATGAGAGCATTGTAGGTGGGGTCAGGGTAGGCGTCCCTCAGAAAGTGAGGAGGGGACATCCAGGCCAATGCGGTTGACTCTGGGCCCTCACAGAACTGTGGACTGTTAGGAAGATTAAACAAATCTGTGAATGCCCTTATTGTCCTTGCAACTTGGTACATTCTTAATAAGTAGTGACTGCTCTGATTGCTAGGATCACAGTTTCTTCATTATGGCTGTGAATTGCAACCATATTCCATAGTATGCAACCCTGGTCTTTGACAAAGTAGGCTATAAGGCGGTCTATAAATTCATTCTTTAAGGTTAAATGATTATGACATGGTATGTTGGACTGAAAAAACATTGAAGCGGACAGTCTAGGCATGATATTGACCTAATTTTTGGATGAGGAGTGTGTGTGTGTGTGGTATGTGTATGTGTGTGTGTATAGCATATATGTAAGTGGTACATATATTCTATGTTACATTATATATATAACATGTATAACTGTACATATACATTATACATTACATGTATGCAAGTGTACTTACATATGCTTATATATATATATATATATATATATATATATACACACACACCAAGTATATATACTTACATACATATGTAAGTAAAAGTATGTATATACATTTTTATATAATATATACATGTAAGTATTTATAATTTATATGTTTTTCTGGCTACTATCATAAATCAAAAAGTAGAAACCTTTCAATATTTATCAGAATTTTTAATGTGAATATCATTGGCTCTCCTTCTAAGAATCTAGCCTGATACATATATATTCCTGAAAGCACAATTCTGAGGTTGTTCACTGTAACATTATTTATATCCCATAATATTAGAAATCACTCAAATGCCCACCAGTTGGGGGTGGTCCTGTGCATTTCTCTCTGTCCTGCCTATGAAAGGTTTTGCAGGGGTTCAAACCAATGAGGTGGATCTATATAAACTGACATAGCAAGAAGTCAAAAGCATATTTCGGAGTGAAAATGAAACTAGTCAAACTGGTCTTTGAGAATACATTAATGAGGTTTGAGGGCAAATAGTCTCTTCTATGAGAAACAAAGTCAAAAGCAAAATGGTGAGTGAGTCAATGGGACAGGGAGGTACGGAGGTGGCAAGCAGAGCTTGCTTCGAAGTCAGACCACCTGCCTTCAACTCCCAGCTCCTCCCTCCTCACTGGGCAAGCTTGGCAGATTATTTATCCCTGCTGGCTTCACATTTTATAAAATGGGGACAAAAATAGTACAAACCTCAGAGAGATGAGGTGAGGTGGAATTGTGCTTGAAACCCTGCAGGTGCCAGAGGGCTCACACGCCGTTCCTTGTAATTATTATTATTATTAAATATATTTCTAACTGCATAGAAAGAAACTGCAGAGAGACCACAGGTTTGCTAGTAGGCTGTGAATTGACACAGGCAGAGGACATCCACACCTTTATCATAACTTCTGGCTTTATTGAACCCGGATGCAAAAGATAATGGTGGCAAACAGGACACCAGGCAGCTCATGTTCTGCTCTGAGGCCTTGAATTCTCAGGGTCTAAAGCTGAAGGTGGTGCTCTCTACCTGGGCTGCACTCTGCCATGCTGGGAATGCAGCTCCAAGAATGTCCTTTGCAGGGAGGGGACTTCATGACACGACCTCTTGGGGAGGACTGACTGGTAACAACCTGGACATCAGGGTTGAAGGGAGAGTTTCAGCTTCAGGCTCTTCTCAAGGACCAGCAGAACTAAATATTGGAAAGCTCACATTTGCCTACTGGAGAGGAAGCATAGAGAGTACCCAGAATCTTCCCAGAAATGAGACACTGCACGCAGTTTCCCTGAGGTTCAGAAGGCCGTTTTCCATGCCTTCTGCCTCCCTTCCTCCACATACCTGATGGCTCTGCTCTTAACACTTTCTCCTTGGGTGATTTTGGCATTGAGTTTGGATCCAGGACACAAGTCCCTTTATCCACTCATGCCCACTTGGAACAGCAGGGACAGGAGTTGTGTGGAGTGGGGTCCCCAGGAGAGGGCAAGCCCAGAGGGGAACTCACACGGTTGCTCCTTATGGTGATTTGAAGCCTTTGCAATGAGAAAATGATTATTTAGTGGTTACCTGTTGGAACATTCTACATAAAACGAGAATGTTCTTGCTGTCTCCATTCTAACATCTATCTATGAAGGCAGACATTTGAGTGGTGACACAGGATGATAAGAGGTCAAGTTCAATGACTCTGTTTCTAATTCTAACAGAAAACCTGTTTTTAAATTGAGTGTGAAAATTTTCACATACAGAAAAGTAGAGAATATCATCATGGACACTGATACCTTGGTTTAATTTAAACCACAGTCCAATAGTGCTACATTTGCGCTCGCTCTCTCTCTCTCTCTCTCTCTCTCTCTCCCCCTCTCTCTCCTCTCTTTCTTGACTGGATAAGATTATTTTTTACTAATTATTTCTCAGAAAGTTATATACATCATGATATTTTATCCCCAACTTTTCAGAAAATTTCTCTTAAAAGTAACATGGTTCTTTTATAACAATAATGCAATTTTCAAAATTTTTTTAAAATAATGCAACTATCATACCCATCAAAACTAACAGTCATTCAATAGTGGCATGTAATACCCAATCCCAGTCCAAGTGTCCTGCCTCGCCCCATACGTTTCTTCATAGCTGATTTGTTGGACCACACTGTACCGGTGAGCCTTTTGTGACCTTCTGAAAGGCATTTGAAGGCCACCAGTTCCTCGATTCTCAGCTGGAAAGAAGCCAGAGTGGAGAATGTCCTGACTTTCTTTGGGTGATGGCTTTGCATGCAGAGGCCAAGACACCTAGCATTCTTGCTTAATGACCATGAACCAGAACAGGAACAAGCCTGTGATTACCCACTGGCATGAGTTTGGAGTTGCATGACCAATATGAAAATCACATGCAAATCTGAGTAAACTGTACTAGCTTCCGTTAAAGGGCCCAATGAGAAGTGACAAGTCTGAAATTATTGCACCCATTAAGAGAGAGAACATGTTCTTAAATTGGCTGAATTGTGGCTTTGTTGGTTTTTGGCAGCTTTAACTCCCTTTTCCCTCCCCAGGGAGGAATTTAACTGGTTAGCAACAGCGTTCTGCTTACACTTGAAACTTCTGAGCACCAAATCTCCTTAGCTTGTCACTGTTACTGCTGCTACACATATTGCCCCTCAAGTGCTCCAGAAGTTCCAAATTCAAGTCCTAATTCTAAGAATAACCCAGGTGACCTTCACCTGAGCTTTAAAAATCACTCACATCAAAAAAAAAAAAAAAAAAAAAAAAAAAAAATCACTCACATCCACTGGAAAATGAGGAGGCTGACCCCATGCTCTTGAAGCTGATTTCTGGTTCTAAAACTTCAAGTATTCCTGAAAAGGTTTGACCTCTTTAACTCCAAATTTCTCTGACTGGGATTTGGTGGGAATTGGGGTCATACGTGTTCCTTTCGTGTGCCCTGCTAGCAAAAAAAGAAAAGTCAAATGCTCACTCACCTCACTATCTGCATCCTTATATTGAAATTGTGTTGCCCAGTTTTATTTTTTGTTTGAGGCATTTGGGTGTATTCATCCAAATTGAGCTTTTGATTCCTTTGAAGGATCTTAAGCAAAGAAAAGAACTTAGGAAAGAGGTCTCATAGGTGTTCTGTGATAGCATTTATTATCGGAGCACTGGTTAAGACATCAGAAGAAGCCAGGCACCTTCAAAGGTGGGTGAGAGTGAAGGCATCTGGGTATTTGGAGACCGTGTCTGTCCTAACCTTGAAAAGTGAGGGGACAGGACATTCCGGGAGTCCCTACCATGAGCCTTACATGCATGCTTTGCTTAATCCTCACCCCAACCAGAGGAAGTATCATTATTCCCATTGTGCAACTGAAGACACTGAGGTTCAGAAAGCTGATTTAAATAATCTGCTCCTGGTCACAAAGAAAGAAGCAGACAGTGTGTGAAACCAAAGCCCCAACTCTTCCTCCTTGTTCAGCTCGCCTGTCTTCATTTTCATCTCTAAAAGTGATAGATACTGATGCTGCCCAAGGGTAAGAATTGAGAATGTGTGTCCGACAGAAATAGAGTTCAAGCAGTCTTCTTACAAGTCTCTTTGTTGATTGGTTGATTTTTGAGTTACTGACTTCTCCTGGGATCAAGTCCTGTGCTGTCACCTAATATTAGCTGAACTAAGCTTTCAATTAACTCTGGGTCTCCACCTGTACTTATCCTACCAGGACTGCTCTTTGCCTCCTTTACAGGTCCTTCTCTCCTGACCTCCCCAGAAAGCCTCCCTGACTCCTCAGCCTGGGTTAGGCTCCCTGGTAGGTGCTCTTAGCGCTCTGGCTTGTTCCTTTAGTTGCTGCTTATGAGTCAGGATAGTATAGACCTTCAGTAAGCGATTTCAGAAGTAACCTGTCTGAGTTCATAAAGAGACTGTCTTTCTATCTATGTAGCTCTTGGTCAGATTACTTCAACCCATGTGCCTCAGTTTCTTCAACTGTGAAATGGGCCAGTGATAGAACCTAGTATCCATAGGACTTGAGTTAACCCACAGACAGCCCATGGAACAGGTGGCACTTGAAAACTGTCCCTGGTAGCTATCTTTATTTTATCTTACCTTTCTCCACTGGCAAGTTCTTCTGGGGTAGATGCTATATTGGTCTGGTTTATTGTTGCATGCCCAGGGTCTCTGGACACTCTGGACCCTCCAAAAGTGTCGATGGCTGGGTGCCCTGACAGCCTTTGTGAATCACACCCTGATGAATTTGTCATGGGCTGGGAGCTGCATAGGTATTTTCTCTCACTCACCATTTGACTGTTGAGCAAATGTAGGTTCAGAGAAGTCAACTGCCCTACCTTGGGTCACGGAGCTATGGCAGTGTTGAAGTCGTATCGAAACCCTCAACGGGAGACTCTGGGCCCAGTGCCCTTTTCCTCCTCTGGGCTGCTTCTTTGTGTCATGGAAAGAACAATGAACCTTATGTAAACCCTATGTAAATAGGAGGCTCTGGTTTCATGAAACCAAAGCCAAAGAAAAGTAAGCAGAAGTTAACAAAAGACTCACAGTCATCTGATATTTTAATTAAAGAAAAAAAAGAGATACCTCCTCCTTCTTTCCTAGATTCCAAAATGGTTGTTGATTCCTGAACAGAACCCCCAAATCATGATTCCTCTTCCATGGAGGACACAACATTTCTGTCTATGGGACTAAAAGACCACTTGCTAGTGTTGATTTATAAGTGACCATTGTGAACCTTCGGGGCCACTCTAAACTAGGACTCATCTGTGTTGGGCACTCGGCTGGAGGACCCATGGTGAACTGTTAACTGTTTGAACCAGATGAATGAATGTGTGTCGGTGCTTCTCTGACTCAGAAGTGCACGCAAATCACCTGGGGCCTTGTTACAAGCCTGTGGCCAGCTGAGTAGGTCTAACACGTCTCCAGCTGATGCTGATGCTGAAGAACGCCCTCTGAAAGGCAAGCGCTAACGTGACTTCCTTGGGCGTCACTCTGGCCAACACAGGGACTGCAGAAAGGATGATCTTTGCACCCACAGACAGCAGGAGTCTGCTGAGAGCCACTGAATTCAAATCCAGCTCCACCACCCAGTGGGAACGGTCTCTTGGGCCAGATTCTACCCTGGGGAGCTGAGGGCCCTCAGGGATCAATGGGTGCTGGCCTTCGGGAAGGGGCAAAGATTTGACACAAAGAATCACTAAGGTCGCTTTTAGTTCTAAGGTTGCAGGGCCCCCTGACTTCTTCCAATGCTGGCTTTGCAGTGGAGCTTTGGTTGCCGTGTCTTTGATTGCAAGAGGGAGTGGGAGGGGCTTGAATTCGTATGAAAGTATCTTCTGAGCAAGCGCTGGGAGTCCATTGACAGCCCACCAAGGCCAACGTCTGGTACAGCTCCTTGGCTCCCTTCTGCTCTTTGTGGTCTGTGAGCATTTCATATCAAGTTCTCCCACCCTTGCTCACATTTCCCATCTCTTTGGGTCCCCTACTTCCTTTTGAATTTGCATTTTCACTTTGAGGATTTCTGAAGGTTTTTGTGTGACTGCGAACACCCAGGTCAGGCAGGTAGGCTCTCTGTGCTTACTAATGAACACTATGGAAACACTTTACTGGCATTGACTTTGCTTCCATGAAGTGAGGTTTCAGAAAGCTTATGAAATGGAAGACAGGCCTTCACAAGTGGACAGAGGCCCCCTCTCACCTGTGAGATCACCAGGCTGATCACTGTCATAGACCTCTCTGGACAGGTGGTCTGTGGAGAGATTCTCGAGGTTGACCCAGTGTCAGGAGCCAGGGAAGGGACCATGGGAGGCACAGAAACTCTCCATACATGGAACCGGCCTTCAACATGCTGACTGTCCCCTCCTGTGTGAATCAAGGACTGAGCCACAGGAGCAAGCTGTACCTTCTCCAGGGTCCACCCAAATGGTCTGTCTGGTCCTTCTCAGTGCCAGGCAAGGGGCCCACAGCCGGTTGCTCCCCGCCTCCCCTCTCACGCTGCCCTTGATCTTCCGGCTTCTTTCCTTGCTATCGGTTCCTCCTGATATCCCGTCTCAGTGCTCAGATGAATGTTCCGGTTCTCTCCTCTTTGGCTTCAATCAAGTCACCTTCTCTCTCGGGCTGCATGACACTGGCCTGCCTGAATAAACTCCACAAGTCAAGGCTGCTGTTAAGAAACTGCCACAAATGTACTGGCTTAGAGCACGAATTGACTGTCATGGAGTTTGGAGGGGAGACTCTGTCTCGTGGCCTCTTCTAGCTCCTGGAGGCTGCAGCCTCAGCTCAAGGCCCCATCCTCCATTTTCAAAGCCAACACTAGCCCGGCCAATCTTCCCTATGATGTCACATCCCTGGTTGTGACTCATGTGCCTGCTGTCCTCTTCCCTGTTAAGAACCCTTGTGATTACATTGAGCCCACATGATCTTATGGAATAACCTTCCAGATAAATGCAGTTGATTGGTGGCCTTTATTTCATTTGCAATCTAAGTTCCCTAAGATCAGATGACCGAGTCGATCCCTATCTCTGTGAGAGATTCTACTTAGATGGACAGCGGGTGGCTTGGGAGACACTGGTCAGTGAAGATAAGAGGCCTTGGAACACCTTCCCATCAGAGCACACGGCTTCCGCTCACCTACTCACAGTCTTGCCAAGACGCATCACATCTTGCTGAAAAATCCTATCATATCTCAAAATATTAATCATTCTGAGACTACAACAGAAAATTCAATATGTAGCTACCACGAACAGGAGGACAAAACAAACATGCATTAAATATTTAAAGTACAAGATAAGGAACATCCATTATTAAACGCTATATAAGTTATCAATGCAATAAATAATCATAACAAATAGTCTTCAGTGTTTTTGGTAGGATTTAAATCTAGGTCCAGCAGCGAGCTGGATACTTCTCATGCAGATTATCTCTTAATATCTAAAACAACTCTGTGTGGTAGCTGCTATTGCTATTCACCATCAAAGTCAGGAAACATTGACTGAAAGAGCTCCAGCATGTCACTGAAGGTCAACCCAGTTAGTGTGTGGAAAGTAGGGATTTGAACCTGGGCTTAGGTGTCTCATGTAAACACAGCCAAGGGCCACACTGCCACTTCAGGAACTCAGAGGAGGGAACCAAGGGAATGAGGCCTGAAGTAGCTGAGAAAGGTGTCCGAAGTGGGTACACATGAGCACGTGTAAAAGACTGCTCAAGTTCAACTGATGCATCCTAGAGTTAGGGAAAGGATGGCTATAGACGCCATTCTAGGAAGTAAATTCACAGGTCTTTGAAAGTAAAATCACATGCTATTTTTACCCCTACATCCTTCATCCCCAAAACTAATGAAGTAAAATGAATGAATGAATGAATGAATGAATGTGAATGAATAAATGAATAAATAAATAAATAAATAAAAAGCTGCTCTATGGGAATCCCCTAAAAGCCCCTTTAGGACTGTAGGAAAACCAGAACCCCTTTTACCTTCCAGCTACTAGAACCATTTTCCCCCAGGGCTGGCCTGTGCCCCAGGGTCGTGTGCATTTGTGAACAATGCTGCTTTTATTTCCACCTCCCACTCTCACTTTGGCAATTAAAAGAGAAGTTGCCTTTGTTTTCTTTAGTTCTTAGGTTGGCCCCTTTTCCGCTGCCCTTGAGGAAACATTCCCAGGCTTGGCCAGATGGGGGCGTGCTTGGGTGCAGCAGAGGGAAGGATGGGGTGTGCCCCATGGGGGGCACTGGGATTGTTTCAAGGAGCACAAATTTGTAAAGTGGAAATCACTTGTGTCCGTTAGAAACTCTTGCTCATATAAGTCCCTCATTTTGAAGCCACTATGGACATAGAAATGAGCAGGACATGGCCCCTTCTTTGCAAGAACTACCAGGCAAGTGGAGAAAATACATAGAAACCCTCCTCTATGAAAAAAATCAGACTCAGATACAGCCAACAAAGTCCAGCACAAAGTGTCAGGTCCATCAACATCATCTCTTACAAGGTCACTCCTACATCATAGGCAATGTCCCACAACTGAAGAACTTGGGTTCAAGAATTTCCATAACTTCCCAAGGCCCCATAACTTGCAATCTCATTAGTCAGGATTCAAATGCAGTCCTGACTCCAAAACCGACTCACTTTCTGTTAAAGGACATTCTGTCCCCCATGGTCTCCCAGAGCAGGGGTCAATGGACTTTTTCTTAAAGGGACAAATGGTAAATATTTCAGGTCTGTGACTGGAGAGGCAACAGGAGAATACTCATGTAGTCATTTATAGTGAAATCAGTTAAAAATATTAACCCTCTCTCAGTTCACAGATCACAGACAGCAGACAGGATTTTCCTTATCGATCACAGCTTGCTGATCCCAGTACACTGCACAGAGGTGGATATAAATAGGGATGGAGACGGAGACACAGGTATGGAGATAGAGAACCACATCACATGCACAACACGTGTATTCCACTGCATCCATCCACAAGTACCTTGTACGACGTTCTGACACCTGTGCATCTGTGATTTGAAGATGAACACTGTGAGCCACCTGTTTCTGTGGAGAGCAGGACATGCATTCTTACTCATAGTAAAGCCTGCCATTGATGGCGTCACAACCAATGAAATCCATTAGAATTTACTTTGGAGACTCCACGCAGAGGGACATGCATGTTAGTCTTATTTGGTACCAAGTCCCCAATTCTGTGATGGGAAAAGACATAGTGTTGCTTCTTGGAGTGGTTTTGGGAAGGGCCCTAGAATCTCAGAGGCACCTTGATTTCAGGCACCATGGTCCTGTGAAGTCCAACAGGAGGCGGCCTAACAAACACTGAGGAGCTCCAGAGGCTGAGAGATCAGCCTCCTCGATTTGCTTCTGCCACTTTTCCCTTCTGAGGGCACGTGGTGGTGAAGTATCCAGGATACTGAGGAAAGTGTTTGCAGTCATGATGACAACAGGCTCAGGGTGGCTAAGGCCTCCCGTTGGATCAGGTGCTTACGTGTGTGATACCATCTGATTGTCACACCAACTCTCCAAGTTAGGTCACAGTGTTATTCCCAGTTGCTGGATGGAGAAACTGAAGCACAGAGAGGTTAAGAGATTTGTCACACAGCTAGACAACAGCAGAGCAATATTCAAACCAGGCAAGTTGGCTGCAGAACCTGCATTCCCATGGTATCGGTGACCTCTTCAGAGGAAATGGTGACAAATGGTGATTTCAATTGAGGTGGGATGGAATCTCAAACCTGGGCTTGGAACCAATGGTGGCTCTTTTTTCTTTCCCCTTTAGAATGGTAAGGAGCCCTGTGAGAGGACAGGCTACGTCATCTGCTTGCATGATTACATGATTTTACTTTTGAACTCATTGAGCAAGTGGCGATGCTGCCAGACCTCCTCAGCGTGTCTTTCTACTCTTGGGAGGAGATGCCTCCTGCTCTGTGGTGGGGGAGAAACTATGCAAAAGTGGTTAACAAGGGACTGTGAGAAACCTGTGGGGTTGCCAGGGGGAGTGGCCATCCTGGCAAGGACACATGGCAGGTGGTGAGTAGGAAGGGAACCCAGGGCCCATGGTAGCCAGCATGGCCATCTGACAGGGGCATTTTGCTTGGGTAGTTGAGCATTGTGGTAAGGAGCCCAGTGGTCACCAACTTCACACCCCTGAGCAGCAAGTATCAGGGAGGCGGTTGACCAAGCCTCACTTTCTTCATTGGCAAAATGGAGATGGTGATACAGCTTGAAAACCAGTCATTTATTTACATGTCTCAAATCCCCCAAATCTGAAAACATGAAATATTTTTCATAAACTCACAGCAGCTAAACCTGGCCAGAATGGGTGCAAGACACAGGCTTAGTATAACCTTTCTTTACCCCACTCTGTGAACATATGCATGATTTCTGTAGCAAAATATTAAGGTATTTGATTATTGCATTACCTAGATCACTGAAGGGGTTAAACAACATGAAATGCATGCATTGTATTTCCTTTCTTAAATTATAAAAGTAGATCTAAATTTCAAAATTCATCTGGCCCCAAGAATTTTGGATAAGGACAGTGGGCCTGCGCTAACTACCTCATTAGGCTTCTCGGTATATTAAGTGGCATAAAATATGGAAAGGGCTTAGCAGAGTTACTGGCACCTTGTAAATCAAGAACAAATACCTCATTCCCTAGGTAGTCACTGCATTCTCTGAATTAGGCGCACTGGTTCAGCAATTCTGCTTTCCTGTGCCACCAGGGTGGCACTCATTGCAGGAACAGCAGAATGCCCTATTGTTTAACAGCGCTTCACTACTGACTCCAGGGGTTCTTTTCAAGATGCCTGCTGAACATACCTTTGTGGTTTTAAGTGAATCTCAATGCAGAGGTTTTTGGGGGGGTTTTTTTGATGGGGGTGGTCACAGAGAAGACTTGGACACCTTATTCCACAGGTGCTTAGGTGCTCTAATGAGGGCAATGTGCAGGGGCTGGGGCAGTTGGCCTCACCACACCACCAGGAACAGCCAAACTCACACAGGCCCAGGGCAGACACTGCGTCACATCCTCCGCCAGTCAGGTCCAGTCAGAAGATACCTCCCGCTGTGAAGAGCCACCCACCTTCAGAGGTGAAAATCCAGTATTGCGGTATTGTCCCCTAAAAAGCTGGATTTAGATGGAGTTCAGGGGGCCCTTGGCAGCATGCTCTGCAGAACCAAATAGCACCTTCTCACAAACAGATGTGCTCCACGTGGAGTAGGCTGCCATCACCCAACCCCAGCCCCCTGGCAGTGGGGACACTGCTCCCACAGATGCTGTGCAGAACTTCAAGTTCCCCAAAGAGGTCTGCAATGGACGATCCTGAGTACCTCCCAACTCAGGTTCTCTCTTGGGTGGAGGAGACCATCCAAGAGAACTAGAGAGAAGCAATGAAATTCTCCAGGCCTCCTAGATCTTGCTTGACTCTATTTTCGTCTGCTTTGCACTTCTGTAAGAAAGTAGTGGACACTGTACACCAAGACACTGTGTACTTGATGATGAAAAGAATGTTATTTTGTCTCAAGGTTTTGGAGGCCAGGCAGCCACATCTGGCCAGGGGTGAATGCACGCCAGAGTGGCAAGTGGCAAGTGTGGAAGAGGTGAAACACATGGGGTGGCTTTGCGTATCAACAACTCACCCTCCCGGTAACCAAATCAGTCCTAAGGGACCTACGCCACTACTGAGAGATGGACATTAGCCTTTCTAAGAGTGGTGCTCTCAGGACCTAATTATCTCCAGAAGCATCTCTGGCCTTTTAAAATTGTCACCACCTCTCAATACAATGATGTTGGGACCAAGCTTCCAACACACGCCTTTTTTAGGGGTGTGTGGAGGGTCTATACCTTTTATAATTCATCCTTGGAAGCATTTCAGTCTCTTGAATAAAATTTTACATTTGTAGATTTGCAAGTGCGCGCACACACACACGTACACATATTATAAATAATCCTGACCTAGATGTTTGGAAAAAGAGAAATGATGGATGCTAACAAAAGGACTCTTAATTGCATAATGATGTGATGGTGAGGCTTTCCTAAAAAGTTTTCTCTTGACGCATCTGCGTAGAACAAACAAGTGGAATGAACTTGGCCAACTCATGTCGCCTCCCCGGGCCTCGTTTGCCTCCGGGGTTAAGCCCAGTGGTGACCTGGACGGCTGCCTTGGTCCCTTCCTGCCCTCTCTTTCTCTCACACTCAGCTCTCTTATTTCCAAGAACAATAATTACCACAGAAAATATCATCTTGCCGCAGATTGCAATCTTCGTGACTTCACCTGTGTGAGCAGACAAACATGGAGACACAGCTGAGGCATAATAGGATCTCAGCACCGTGAGGCCTTCCTCCACCCCCCAGATCAACTTGCAGACAAGGGGCACTGTGTGTCAGAGGGAGGCGGGAGGAGCTGGAAGCCACTGAAGCAGAGGATTAGTGGGGCGTAGGCTCCTGTTTCCTGGGACAGTGAGCACCTTGTCCTTTAGGAAATCCTGCCTACATGCTTGCCTGCACTGTAGCTTGTGGACAGGGAAGAACGAGCTGTCCATGAGCTGCCCCCTCTGGGAGACCTTCCATCCCTCTCTTCAACCCAAGCCAACCTCTTCTCTGAGGCTCCTGGCTACACTCCTGTCCAGAGCCACCAAGCCAGTTTGCACACGTATGCATGTGAGCACACACAGCACACACACAGTCCTGCACATGTGAGAGAATCACCACCACACACTCTCGGCCACTGAGGTGAGCGAGGCCTCCGCCCATGTCCACTCCTCTTGAGCACACCCTTGACTTCCCTGGGCAGACTCACCTGCTCCTGCCTGGAAGCCACCGCAGCTGTGGGCATATCTCCATGCCACTCTTCATTTGCCTAGTGGACACCTATTTTATTTCCATATGCATCTATCCGTTCTAGATCACGAGCACTTCGAATGCAATGGCTGCATCTGATTTATTTTTGATTTCTCAGTTCCAAGCCCTGGCATATGAAGAGTATGAACCATGCATGACTTTTTAATGAATTTGGAGTAAAATATAGTGGGGGTACCTGTTGGGGTCTCTACCCATCTCACCACCATCCTCATTGAACTGATAGTGGCTACTGCTCACTAATAGGGATGGACCCCCCCAGGGGTACCTGAGATACCCGGTTTGGACCAGGTTCCTCTTAGCAGGTGGAGGCAGCAGAGACGTGAAGTGGCTCTCTTCTACCACATAGCAAGAGAAACAATGTAAGTTCAGTAGAACACACAGAATGAACACTTTTTATTAACAAAGTAAGACATACTTGTTCTAAAAAGTCAATGTCACTCATAGGATGCAGAAGCTAATGGTCAATAATGGCTAAGAAGGCCTGGTGGGCTTGGTGCTGCAACCCGTCTCCATGCCAGTAATCCCAGCAGCTCGGGAGGCTGAGGCAGGAGGATCACGAGTTCAACGCCAGCCTCAGCAACTTAGCAAGGACCTAAGCAACTGAGTATGACCCTGTCTCTAAAGAAAATACAAAATAAGGCTGGGGATGTGGGTCAGTGGTTGAGTGACCCTGAGTTCAATCCCCAGTACCAAAAAAAAAAAAAAAACTAAGAATATTTTGCAAAAGGATACTAGTGAAGGAGAGGAACTTGTCCTTCTGGATCTGAACATCTAAACTGTGTGATGGTAGAGCATAACCATGTTGGTGGGTAGATCAGTGGTATTTGGGGCACATACTCGATGATAAACATTTCAGAAGGGAAAGAACTGATATGTATATATATATTTTTTTTTCTAGAGGCTGCAGAAAGAACTGATTCCACACTGGGTTGAAATGAAGACAGCCTACCTTGAAGGGAGGATAAAAATAAATTCACATGGACTAAATATAAACATAAAAATTAAAGTATTTAAAAAAAACACTATCAAAGACTAGTTTCACACCTTGATGTGCAGGAGGCCTTTCCAAACAAAGCATGGATCCCAGAACCTGTAAAAGGAAAACAAAATCAGCAGCCTCAGTAATACTTAAGTGCAATATTAATAATTTTTAAAATTCTGAATGGAAAGCGACCCCATAAATAAGACAACAACTGATTATGAGAAAGTATTTGCAACTCATAACATACAAATGGAGAGGGATGATATCTCCAAGATGCAAATTTTGAATCTAAAAATTAAGATTTTAGGTGATGAATAACAGCAGATGATATGGTTTCGAATCCTTCGTGGTTTGTTTGTTTGTTTGTTTGTAAAATACTGATTTTATTTCAAAGCAATAAGCAAAACACTGGCTGGCCGGTGCCCTCTGCATGTAGAGTCTATGAAATTCAGTGGAAATTCACCTTCTTCAGTGCGAGCTGCTCAGTTTTGACATTGAATTCACCTAAGTTACCTTAACAACGGAGGGCGCAGGAATGTGTGGAATTCCCACCGTAGAGCCCTGCTTGTCAATAACACCCCTGCACCGGGGCGTTTGTGAGGATTAAGAGCCATAACACATGAAAATCCTCGGGAACAGGGTGAGCAAACAGGGGAACCTCACTCAATTATTTCTCTCTCACTTTTCTTCTCTTCCACTAGACTACTTCAAAGCAGGAGTGTTTCAAAGGAAAAGGCGGCGGCAAACAGGGAGGAAAGGAAGGGGAGAGGGAGGGAGGAAGGAAGCAGAAATTCGTCCCTACCAAATTCGGCATGCGCTGATTCTGTTGCAGTTCCTGCTTTCGCCGCATGATGGCGGCATGAGCACGGCGGCGCTCCGCGCTCTGAAGTCTGGCACTTTAAATCCCCAGTTTTAAAGCCAGGGGCGCCTGGGTGTGTTTGTGTTTGTGCCTGCAAGTCAGAGCTCTGCCCAACCTCAGCGCTCAGTTGAGCTGTAATGCAGGTCGACATAAAAATCTACAAGGGTTTCACGGTCTTTCTTTCTAGAAAAATCCCAACAGGAGTTTGATAGTAAAACGTACTTTGTAGTCATTTCAAATGGGGGCGAATTTCCTTAAATATGCAGCATCTGCTTGGCTGGAATTGCAATCTGTGTGCAGGTATTGCAGTTAATGAGCCACCAGCTTGCTGCTCCCAGGGCCAGGCTGGAGCAGTCAGCTGGTGGAATGATGAGAACTGCAATCAGCAGCCCTGCACCAACATGCCCCGGGATGGAAAATGTGATTTGTGACACAGCAGCTTGGGAATAATAATGAAAACATAATTGCTCCGGGCGGATTGCTCTGCCTTTCAATTGCTAAGCTGCTTCACCTCGTAGGAGAGGAGCTAGTTCTTCCCTTTCATTTCTCTAGGACAACCAGAGGCACACCTAGCAACCTCCTTCTGTCCGGAGTTACTTAGATGTTCTCTTGAACTCGAGAGAGAGAGGCTGTTCCCTCAACCCAGGGAGGAACTTGCCTCCACTCCAGGTTCCTGCTGGCGCCTGTCAGTTCAGGCAGAACCACCCCAGTCACGGATGTTCCTGAGAAGGGCGTCTGTCTCCTCCTGTGCCACCTGGGACGTGCTGTTAAATTGTTGGGGTTTTTCTTCTTGTTTGTTGCATTCTGAAAACAGTTCTAATCCTCACCTGTGCTCTTCCTTTTGTAGTTCACCCCATTTCTTTTGTTCTATCTCTCTTCATGGTCATGGTCTTCCTAACAGTTCACAAAGGAAGCAGAGGTTCCGACTTCATCATACCATGAATTGGAGTGATGGCATGACACATGGCCAGTGTCCAGAGTCTCCATGTCAGAGAGTGGAGTGGAGGGCAGAGGACTCCCAGGTGGGTCACCTGGGTTTGATTCTCTGTTAGGCCACTTTAAGGTAACTGACATCTCTGAGCCCGGCTTCCTCATCTGTG
This sequence comes from Glaucomys volans, assembly GCA_020662805.1. Lineage (NCBI taxonomy): Eukaryota > Metazoa > Chordata > Mammalia > Rodentia > Sciuridae > Glaucomys > Glaucomys volans. The sequence continues at coordinate 597,862 of JAJEJO010000467.1, read as the reverse complement.
AAATGAAGGAGAGAATACTAATCTCTTGGACATCTTTGGGGCTGGGGGATGGCTGAATGACACAATGCATATGAAATACTTCACACAGGGCCTGGCGCATCTGCTGTGGAGGTAGTAGGTGGGCAGGCTGTGCTTCCAGTGTCCCTCTGAAGGCCCACGGTCCGTGCAGACTTCCCTGCTGATTGCACCGCAGTAGGCAGGACACTCTTCCTGCCTGCGGACTTCTCTGGCTGACTCATGGAACTCTGCTCAGCTTGAAAGGATGGACTGTCTGTGAAGTTAATGCTGGAGGGGCCACCATGCCAAAGGACTGCAGCTCCTGGGTGAATGCCTCCCTTTGTCACTTCCCCAGGCTGGGGAATCTGCTCCCAGTTGGGGCCAGATCGATGACACATGTCTGTATTCATGTTCCTTTCTTCTGGTTTCTCTCAGCACTATTTCATTTTTGATCTTTAGGTTCACCTTCTAAACCACTGCTTCAGCACCAGCTCTGACCCTAGCTCCTCACTTGGGAACCCAGGTGAGGATAAGGTCACAGAGAACCCAGACCTCTGACTCCAGGGTCTGAAGATCTCCAATTCTCTCTCTCTCTCTCTCTCTCTCTCTCTCTCTCTCTCACACACACACACAGACACACACACACACACACACACACACCTCTATGTCCATGGCACGCAGGTGAGACCAAAGGTGAGTTTGTAAGTTTCTAGAGGTCCCCAAAGGGCAGGCAGTGTTTTCTAGAACCCTAAAGGACATATATTCCTGTGTATTCATGGGCACTGAAGTCTAAACCCAGTCTTCCTAAAATCAAGCAGCAATCACTTAGATCAGGGGCTAGTTTCAGCTGGAGCCCGAGGCTGTCCCCATGATGTGATTTAAGGAAGGGCACTATCAGGCTCTGCTATAGGATACAAATGTATGATGTGGGTGGGGTGACACTTTCACCTGAGGCTATTTGTCACAATGGGTGAGTCAGAGCTTGCAGCAGGATAGGCTGCCCGAGGTGAGTGGCAGATGTCCACCCCTCTGCAAGCCACCACTTAACCAGTGACCCACTATGAGTCAGTACCGTGCCAGCACCTCTAACCACACCAGCACTTTCTTAGCCCAGAATTTAAAGCAAAATCACCTGGAGCACCTGTGTAAATGCCAGTGCGGATCCCCCCTCCTCCCTTCTGTTCTAATTGGTCTAAGGGTGGGGCTTGGGTATCCAGAAAGTTCCTCAGGTCATTTTCATGTGCAGTCAGGTTTCAGAACCATTGATTGGCATCTTCTATTTGCCTTCTCATCCCAGGGAAGACACCCTCACCCCCCGCACACACACACTCTGCAGAATGGGAAGCAGTGTGTGTCTCAGAACAAGTAGGACACACAGCCAGTTGGCAATGCTACAAAGGTTCAAATGATGCAGGTCTTTCTGACCAAAATAGCAGGTTCCACCAAGGAGAAAACGGGCCAAATTTCCCTTCTAAAAACCCCAACATGTGGAGGGCAACTATGTCTCTCCAAGAACCGATACTAGAGTGACCGAAAGCAGACTAGGGATTTCTTGAAGTTCCTGGCTGCTGTTTTAAAACCTCCCCATTTGTTTTTGTAATAGGGTAAATTGTTTTTATTATTTTCTATGAATCAATACTCTAGGAAGTCGACTGGGATTGTTCAAAGCACACCCTGGGAACAGGGGCTCCCGTGCTCAGACCTGGTCTCTACACCAATGTGCAGGAGAGGGTTGGGGGATTCCTGTGAGGGCTAGACATGGAGGAAGGAGGAGGAAGGAAGGATGTGGCGAGAAAGTGCTCCAAGCCTCAGGATCCTCGAGACTCATTCCATTAACATTCCCTACCATCTTTGGAAAGAGAGTTCTTCACCTCAGAGGAGGCAAGCATTAAAACCCAGGCAAGAGCAGAAGCTCACAATGTGAGTTTCACGTGCCTCTATTTCAGGGGTCAACAAATATTTTCTATAAAATTCAGAAAGTAAATATTTCAGGCTTCTGGTCCATATGGTCGCTGTCACAGCTTCTCAGCTCTGTTGCCATCGTGCAGAAGTAGCCACCGACCCCACATAAATGAGAGGGTGTGGCTGGGATCCAACAAAACTTCATTTACAAAGACTGTGGGCAGGGGCTTGGCCTTTGGGTAGGTCACTGCTCCATTGTGTATATTTATAAGCACGAGTTAGGCGAGTAACTGCTGCTGTTCTCACTTGTTCATCTGTAAAATCTCAAAATAAAGTCTGGGTTAGATCCTTATGACAGCTCTCTCTCCTCTCTCTCTCTCTCTCTCTCTCTCTCTCTCTCTCTCTTACACACACACACACACACACACACACACACACACACAGTTAATCCTCCCAACTGGATTGTTTTTTCTGATTGAGACTTAGAACAATTCAGTCTAATACTTCACATCCAATAAGTGGTAGGCTAGAATCTGCACCAGGCATTAGGGGAAGTAAGGCCCAGATTGTCTTCCTAGCTATAGCAATGCTTCTAAGCAATTGTTTGAAAATATTTCTAGCCTGGAGATCTGAGCCTATGATTTCACTTATCTTCTCTAAGTGACTCTTTTCCCAACGTGCAAACTGTGCTAAAATATACCAGGCATGCGACTTTTTTATTATTAATAATGTACCTAAGATTGAAATCTATTCAGCTGAGCACATCGACTTGGCGTCCTGTAGGCAAATGTCAGGAGAGCAATTTCCAGCGGGCCCTGCCTTCCCACATCAAGGGAATCCTTGGCAGTGCATCTAAAGCAGCTCCTTATTTTTGACCTTCCAGCTGTCTCTCTGTTATCACAGGATCCTGGTAGCACTCAGAGTCCAATCCCAATGACCCTGACCTGCTAAAGGCCATAAATGTACTCTCCCTGTGTCACTGGCTGTAAATGGCCTTTGTGGAAATATCCACAAGGTTGAAAATGACTGTGGTCCAGATGCCAGCTCACTGTCACTTATTTCCTCTCTACTTAAATTTCAGGCTGACATGTATTGGTGAGTCCAACCACTTTGGTATCTAAATGAAGAATAAAAATGTGCTCTTTGCATTACGCTCTGGAGGCTGTGGTACCAAGGCCGGTGCCAGGTGCTTAAACTTAGTATGTGCTCTATGGTGCTTGAGTTTCATTGAACTGGCTGCCATTGGACTCTCCCTCGTAAGGGACAGATTGGACTCTCCCTCATAAGGGACAGATCCTCACCTCCCTTTTACCTGTAGAGAAGATGCATGCTGCAGTGGTGTCGCTTCCCCTGGAGGAGTCGGTGACCTTGGCCCCTGTGTCCACTCACAGCTGGGAGCCTGCTTAAGCTTCCTGCAGAGCACCCTGAGTCCCCGGGGTGCCGGCTTCACATTTCCTCCAGGGTGGGTTCAATGATCCTTTTGAAAGGACAAATAAAAAGGGACAAGACTGCAGTCAGATATTAGTGTCTCTTAACCCTTTGGTGTCACATATCCTTTTGAATATTAGGGTTTGGTAGATTTTTTTTTTTTTTCTGAAAAAATACAGATTTTTTCGTAGTGTATGGAGCACTTCAAGGTTTATGAAAAAAAGCAAGTGCCTGTCAAATATAGGTTACTAGGCAGGACACTGGGCTATTGCTAGTGTGCAGTAGGCACTTGGAGATGCTTCTCGAACCACTCCCTCCACATCCGTTTACCAGCCCAGCTTCCCACAGCAGTTCCTGCATTTCTCTGCCTAAGGACTTTCTTGAGAGCTAGATTTGTTATCCTTCTGGCAACCTGAAGTGCCAGGGAAATAATGCCCACTAGAAAAAGCCCTTGATAAATAAATGATTGATAGCATAGGGCTGCCTAACTTTGCATTGGGTGGAATCAGTCCTAGGCACATCTTCTACAGTTTCCCAATGTACTTGTAGGGTTTAAACCCTGCTGCCCACACTGGTGACTGGCTCAAGAGCACATCTCTTATTGGTTATCTTCTTTCCCTCAAATCCAGTACCAGTGGACCCTTTCTTGCCAAATACATGAATTGCACTGGGATCTTTATTTCAGAGACTGCTTCTGAGAATTTCAACTATGAGAGCACACAATAATGACAGGCACTGTGTTCTGTTCTTTATGTCATATTAAGTGGGTCTTGATGGATATAAACTTTACAGGTGAGGGAATAGGATGCATAGGCAGGCTTAGTCATTGGCTCAGAGGTCTGTGGCCAGGTGGACGCTAAGCTCTTTGCTCAGAGAATTCTCCTCTTTTTTTCTTTCTGCAGTGCTGGGGATTGAACCCAGGGCCTTGTGCTTTGATAGGCAAGCACTCTACCAACTGAGCTATCTCCCCAGCCCATCCTCTTTTTCATTCATGCAAACAGTGTGCCCAGCACAGAGGCAAGCAATGAAGGTATAGAGAACAGTGAGTCAGAAGAAACCTCTCTTCTTATGGAGTTCACCTTACAGAGAGAGGTAGAGACAATAAGCACATGAAATCATTGCCAACTGTGAGGATGGCTAGTGAAGGAACACAGGATGGGGTGATACAAAGTAACCTTAAAGTGGGGCCATCAGTGTGGTGGATTTTGAGAGAAAGCCTCACCCTCCTAGGTCTCCATCTTGGTTCACTGTATCCCATTCAACAACTGCTGATTGAATGTGTCCTCTGCCCGGCAAGAGAATGGGCATAACCCAACTCTTCAGGAGCTTAAGTCTAGGCAGAAGAGATAGGGAAAACACAAGGAGGCAAGCCAAAGGGGGACAGATGGTGATAACCACTTTGAAAAGAATGGTAATAGGTGATGAGCTAGAACATACCTTACTTCTTTCAACTGAAATTTCCTTAGAAAATTTAATCCAATGCCTCTAAAACATGCATAAGACATGATTATTAAATTTCTCTTTTTTGGACCTAGAATGCTACTGGTTCTGAACAAAAGTCAAGGGAATTGAAGACAAAAACAAAAATCAAGAAATCATTACTCAAATCACATGGTTCTATGAGTTGGATGAGAAATTCCAGCGAAGGCAGATCTCCAAGAGCAGAGCTCTGGATATCAAGGAGTGAGACATTGAGGATCTGAGTGTGCTAAGCAGGCAGGAGGGGAAAGCCCTCAGGGAGGAACCTGGCCCCGCTGAGGAAGGACAGCAAGAAGCCAGCAAGGTGAGCAGGTGGGGGACAGGTGCAGGGGAAGGAAGTGGCACTGTCACAGAGGGAGAGGCCAAACCCTGAAGAACCTTGCCCATTGAGTGGTTAGGAGCGTGCATGCACAGTGTGCAAAGTCTGCAGAAATCCCGTAACAAAAGGAGCATCCATTAAGACATCACTTCAGAGTTTAGCGGAGAGGTGACAGTGGCTTTTTCTGACATTGTAATGAAGCCAGTGGAACTTGCTGATGAATTGGGTAGGCTGGGAAAAAGAAAGCGAAGTTAAAGGTAAAGCTGGGCCCTATGAAGTGGCAGATGAGTGACGGAGCCAGCTACTGGATGGGGAAGACTAGGAAGGAAATGGTGTAGCAAAATAAGTCAAGAATTCTGTTTTCTTTATATTACACTTGAGGTGCTTGTTGGAATCCAAGCAACGTTAAGAGGATCACTGAGGATGTGAGTCCAGAGTCTGTAAAGGAAGACCTAAGAATCCTTGCCATGTAGAGGATGTGGTCACCTAGAAACCAACCTGTGGTCCTGTAACACCCACTGCCTGATTTACCATCTAGCACCCCCAGATGGTCCTGGTTGGGATGATGTCTATTTCACTGTCCTCCATGGAAAAGACAGAGATGGAGAGGTAAGGAGAGCTCAGGAATGACCTCAGGGGGTCCTTCATGTGTAGGGCAAGGAAAAGAGGAAGACCCAGCATGAAAGAGTGAGAAAGTCTAGTCAATGAGGTAGGAATGAGGAAGACAGAGGAGCCACACTTTGTGAAGGTGAGTAGATGAATATGTCAAATGTGACTGAAAGGGTCAGCTGAAGATTTCCACGGGCCTTTTGCATTTCACTTAAGGTGAAATGGTTCCAGAGCAGGAGGTGGTGACTCTCTCCAGGACACAGAATCTCCTTGCATTTAAAACATCACAGATGAATTCAGGAGTGTGGATAGTATACTTGGAATACAGAGTATCTCATTTTAGCATGCTCAGAACAACTTGGACAAATTAAAATTTCTCGAGATGGAAGAACAAGGTCCTGCCTGTGACTTTGACTGATAAGAAGCTCAGAGAACATGGACATTTATTTCAGAAAATAGAGAGCCTCCCAGGGCTCTGGCTTACTAACGATTGTCCCACTACAATGATTACTACTCTCTGTTACCAGGACCACTGCTGCTGTCACATCACCCCCTCCAATTCCCAGGCCACTGCTGTTTTCCAGCAGATCATGCTGCCTCAGCAAAGCTTCCTGGCTGCTTATATAAAAAGCAATGTGGGAAAGAGTTAATTGGCAAACAGAGTGACTGCATTTGCAACCCAAGAAGGCCTGCTGTGACTTGTTATCTGCAAAGCTAAGCAGCTTGCTGTACAAGTGATATTCGAAGCTCATTGCTGCTAATGCCAACGGGGCCACTTAACACCTCCCTGTAAATGGTCTCAAGATTAATATCTTGCCATTTATTTTATGTTATTTTTTTTTTCCTTGGGAGGAGAAGCCTTCCTCATATTTTGCCTAACAGAAAGTCAAGTCTGGAGAATACCTGAGGTGCCACACTCACTTGAAAGGGCCTTCCTAACTTCTCCCATGCAGCATGAATCACAGAATCAGAGAATACATTGGAGACCAACTCGGCCGGAACAGAAAAAGCATGGGCTTTGGACTCAAAGAACTGGGTTCAAATCCTTAGTAACTAAATGAAAAGTTACTTCATTCATCTCAGCATTATTTTCTTTTTCATTCGTTAAAACAGAAAGATGTAAGAAAACCTATAGGGCAGACCTTTTTGGAACAACTCATTCCAATCTGGCCTCTACGCTCCTCACGTACTAGAACTGGCCTTGAAGTGCATCATTGCAGCTGCACATTCATCCCAATTGTGCCCCCCACACCACCCCAAAGTGTACTCTTCTCTGGTTTCAGGTATTTCTGGTGTTCTTTCTGCCACCTGTTTGACCTGCTGCGTTGTCCATGCTGACCTTTTCCTCTTCGGTCTGAGCTCAGAACTCTTTCTTTTCCTTCCGAACACTCTCTAGATAATGGCCACTATCATCTCATTAAACACCATGCGGGTGCTGATAACCCTCAGCACTGGCTCCACAGCCCAGCTCCGTCTAGGAAGGTGAAGTCTTCATCTGCTTTCCCACTTGACATCCACATGGATGCCCTTCAAGCATCCCACACCCACATACCTCTGGATCTTGAGCTTTTTTCTCCTTCAGAATCCATTCAATTCCAAATCTACTGCAGTTCAATTAATAGCACCATAAGCAACACTATGATTCCAATCAGAAGTCCAAGGTTCACAGCTAATTTCTTTGTCTTCTCTGTTCTCCATATAAAATAAAGCTGCATCTCCAGGGGACTCAAATGTGCAAGGATCTCTTGCATTAGTTTCTCTACATTTCCATGATCACTCCTGGGTGGCATATTTAAATTTTTCCCTCCAAATCCATTCTCCACCTTTCTCCATCCTGTGCTTTTCCTCAGCACCAACAGAAATACACCAAAAAGCTCTCTAGTCTTTGGGTTTGTGGCTGGGCTGAGGTAATACAGAGGAATAGCATGAAATTGGAAGGAAGGAGAAGAACAAGATCGGGGTGTGCTCCACCTGCTCCCCTCTTTCAAGATCACTATAGATGTGAATGGCACCGAGGCGCACACCTGTAATCCCAGTGGCTTCGGAGGCTGATGCAGGAGGATCGCAGATTCAAAGTCAGCCTCAGCAACTTAGTGAGGTCCTAAGGAACTTAGCAAGACCTTCTCTCAAAATAAAAAATAAAAAAGGGCTGAGAATGTGGCTCAGTGGTTAAGCAACCCTGGGCTCAAAAATTGCATTGATGTGCAGAGGTCTTCAGTAGAGAGTTTCATTCCCTCCAGGGGGCAGCCCTTCCATCTCCATGTCCCAGGACCCCTTCCTCCACTGATACCTTTGTCCTTGCCACAGAAGTGACTTATCACTGTTCCTTGTCCCCAGGGAACTGCGCAGCTTCCTTCATAACTTATTCAACTTTCCCAAACGATCCTTGTTTGAAAATGCTCTCTATTCCTGCTGGAAGCACCACTGGTTTTGGTTCAGCATTCTTTATTCCTTATTTGGGTTGCACACAAAAATGAGAGAGAGAGAGAGAGAGAGAGAAGGAAGAAAGGAAAGAAAAGAGAAGCCACATTCCCAATTGGTCTTCTGCACTTGATAGAAGCCAAATATAGTCTCTTTGCAGCCCTGAGAGAAGATTCTAAGCCATGCACTGTTTCAGGTCTCTGCTAAAAAGCATTCTGAAACATCCTTGTACATTTGGATGACCTCCTTTCTAGGGGATTAAGTCCCTTGGCAATCTGTCCTCTGCCACGCTCTCTAAGTCCCCAGTGGTCTCTTCTCTTGCTTGTTTCCTGCATTGCCATCTTGCCAATGGTGTAAGTTCTCTGAAGGGCTCCGAGCTCACTCTTGCCTTTTGGACTTTACGAGTGTTCTTGTTTGTGCCCGGAGTGTTTGGCTCACGGGGAGCAGGGTTCTTGCCTCTTCTCCTCTGAGAGGTCTTGGTCTAGCTGTCTCCCCTCAGACACATCTTTCTTGCCACCCCTCATAAAGTGGTTCCCTCCCTGTTTTGTCATGGCCTCTGTCATTTTGTCATAGTCATGGTTTGTTAAGAACCATTTATTTAGTTATCTGATCCTTCTGTGGACTGTGAGCTTAAATGCCTGGCTTATGGTATGTGCTCTGTTTGTTGAGTGTGGACTATTTACCACGTGCTTTCTGATACCTGAGGTTGGTCAAATGATAAGATGATCAAATTACTTTTGGTTATCACATGTTCATTTTTGAGACATAATTCATGGGAATATTTAAAGTGACTAAATCAATTCATTTTCATAATGGTGGCATATGCTAATACCTATTCTCTAAATGCATCAATTTTCCTAATACAGTTTTTAAAATTTTTTTGGTTTAAATTAGTTATACATGACAGTAGAATGCACTTCATATATCATATATAATAGAGTACAATTTCTCATTCTTCTGGTTGTACATGACGTAGAATCTCACAGGTCTATAGTTATATAGGTATATAGGGTGATAATGTCCCATTCCTTCTACTCTCCTTCCTATCCCCATATCCCCTGCCCTTCCTTCAATCCCCTCTACCTAATCCAAAGTAACTCTATCCTTCCCTAGCACTGCCCCCACCTTGTGAATTAGCATGGGTGTATCAGAGAAAACATTTGGCTTTTGTTTTGGAGGGCATTGGCTTATTTCACTTAGCACAGTATTCTCCTGCTCCATCCTTTTACTGGAAAATGCCATAATTTTATTCTTTAAGGCTGAGTAATATTCTATCTCATATGTATATGTATATATATATACACACACATATATGTGAATTTTTTAATGCAGTCACAATACTATTTATAGCAGCTCAATTCTTAATGCAGTTTTGATGAGTCTGAATAGGTGAATGAAGCAAATGTGCCTTCCTAGAAGCTTGGAAAACAGGACCTCTTAGTGCAGACTAGGACCTTTGTATCATAATGGATATACATCCTTAGTTTTTTAAAATTCATTTATAATTTATATTAAAGTGAATTCTGACATGAAGAACTAGAGAAAGGCCTTTGTATGAGCTTAAGATGATTTGAGACTCCTCCACCTACTGGTATTTATCTGAATTACAGGCATATTACCCAAGAGAGAAAACCAACCAGCCTCAAGGATCTGAGTATTCCTGGTATATCTGAACCAAGAACAAGAACAAATGCAAATGGATAAAATGGATAAATAACAAGACAAAAACTTTTGATCTACTTGAGTGGTGAGAAAATTTATGAAAACCTGCTAGAAGACTTGGATCCCAAACAAGTAGTTTTCTGATAAAATCAGAAATTTCAGATGTGGAGGAAAACTTCAGGTAGTTGTCTTTTGTGGGACCCTGGTGCCCAGGGAGACAGAGGGAGCACCAGAGCAGCTCTGCAGGCCCCAGAGGATCCAGGAGATATGCCTTGTCCAAGGTCAAGACAGTCCATCTGAGCGGGAGGTGGGAGCAGTGCCCGAGTCCCTGTCCCCCGCAGCAGGTGGTGGTCTGACGTGTGACAGGGAGCCCTCTCCGGGCCTGTGCAGTCCTTCTCTTGACCTTATTCAGCATCCTCTTTGATCCAGTGTGGCCACTTAGCAAGCTGAGCTCCTGAGAGCCGGCTCCTTTCCCATTCCCCTTCTCAGCCAAGCTCCACAACAACTGTAGGAAGTTGGCCTTGGTCACCGTGAGACTCGACTCGCAGAAGGAACACACCTGCTTTCCTGCGATGACACAACCAGGAAGTGACAAAACGAGGGCTCGAATCCTGGGTGTGCCGAGTACGAATCTTGTCACCTTCTGTTTTGTGGTAAAAGCAGTGGAAACGGCACAGGGTCCCCACTCTTTGTCTTTTCTTTCCCTTTTCCTCTCCTTTTGTGCTGAGGTAATAATGGCCTTTTAACACCTGAAGCCATAGTGGGGCAGACATTCTTATTTCTGCCCACAGGCTGAGGGCCACACCATCCTCTGACAGGACAGTCATCCACCATCACCTGCTTCAGGGAGGAGCCTCCCTTCGGATCAGAGAAAGGGACTCAGCCCAAAGGGCCATGGGCAGTGGAGGTGTGGAAGTGGAAGAGGAGGGCAACATGGCTCCGCCCTGTCTTTGTAATGACTTCTTACAGGCAAAGTTGTAGCACGTGATGACCACAGCACTCAATAGCTCTTGGTCTCAAGTCGGAAGGTTTTGCATAACTGGAATCCACCCCTCAGTGCTGTGTGGCTTGGAGGAATCAGAGGAGGTCTTGGAAGATGGAGACTTGGTTTCAAAGCATGCCTCACTCCCCGTTGGCCTTGTGGCCTTGGACAAGAAACTCCACATCTTTGACCCTTGCTTTCTCATATCCCAGAGGATACTAACATCGACTTCAATGAGCTTGTGGAAATTTAGTTGATAAAATGTACAGAAAAAGTATAATATAGATACCCTAAAGATTGTCATTGCTTCCTCTCCTCCCTCTGGCAGGGAGTAGAAGACACTACCATGACCTCTGCCAATGGCAATGAGAACAAATGCTGTTTTCACTTCTGGGGCAATTCGTGTCCATGTGGAGGAGTACTAAATGCTGGGTGCTGTCCACTGTATAGGGAACCCACAGGACACAGGATACCATGAGTGCTTTCGAGATGAGAGGCTTCAGGCTCGGAGAATTTACATGAATTGGCCATGGTCTACCTAAAGTAGGATATGAGTCAGCTTTGATTCCCGGCTTCTGGCCTAGTCAAGAGCGTTTCCAATCCAATTCCACTGGCAGTTTATTTTTAGGACCTGCTTTCCTAAAGGCTTGGAATCCTTCCCCAAAGCCATGCTGTATTCCTCCGTGATGTCCTTTCCAATGCCCAGTTTCCCTTTTCTTCAGGAATCTCTCCAGGCCCTGATATTTGCTCATGTGCAATAATAAGCCTCTTCTTCCTGCTACTTTAAAAAATAATAACAGTATTAAAACAATGATTAACACTTAGTTTTTTATATTAGCTGTTTAACTTAATCCTTCCATCAACCTTACAAGCGCATCATAGCTTGTAGGCAAAGAAGGAAATCTTACAGAGGTGAAGAAAGTTAACTGGTATCTTTACTTTGTAAGTGGCAGGGCCAGCCCTTCTAATCCAGGTTGAACTCATCCTAGAATCCATGTTCTTAAATATACTGTTCTTGCTGGGTGGGGTGGTGCACACCTGTAACCCCAGTGGCTTGGGAGGCTGAGGCAAGAGGACTTCAAGTTCAAAGCCAGCATTAGCAAAAGCGAGGAGCTAAGCAACTCAGTGGGACCCTGTCTCTAAATAAAATACGAAATAGGGCTGGGGATGTGGCTCAGTGGTGGAGTGTCCCTGGGTTCAATTCCTGATACAAAAAAAACCCCAAAAAGCAAAAGCAAAACTTCCTTCTGATTCCTTCTTCTACCTTCTGATTGTGTATACATTAAACGTATCATCTCTCCTCTATGCATGTAGGAGTAAATAACTTTTTATTTTGTCATATACTGCATCCAGCCCCTTAATAATAGGAAGAGCCTTATAGTTTCTCTCAGAGTTGCCCAAAGATGGAACAGCAGCTGACTTGACATCTCCCTGGACATCTCAGAACATTTGAAACTAACACATCTGTGACCTCTCAGCCTCCTCGGTGAAGCCTGTTCCCCTCCCAATCATTCGTTTGCATTCCACAAAATGACACTGTTGTTAACCCAGTTGCATAAAAAGTGAGAAATTTGGGAATCCTTCTTAATATCTCTAGCTCCTTCAGATGTCACATCCCATAAATCATTAAGTCTTGGTGATTCAACCTCCGATATAATTTTAATTAATCCATGTTTCTCTAGCTCAATTGCCACTGACTCTCTGAGCAGAGACTGGACCAGTATTGAATAAAAGGGTCAAGAAGGTATTTAAGAACTAGAAGCAAAGTTGGATTTGATGGGCTCTAAATTCCCTTCAAATGATGAGATTTCATGAATTTGTCACACGCACACACACATACCACTGTTGAATGTAAATCCCAAAAGGAAGTATTTTGTGGATGAGACCAGTGGGGAATGTTATACTCCCCAAAAAGATCCTCAAATACCATCAAGAGGAGGAGTCAGCCCCACCCTAATCCCTTCCCCTCCCTATAAATGCTGGCAACAAAGAACTGGCCCGCAATTCCCCGGCACACCACTTTTAGGTGTAAGGGTGGTCGTAGCTGGCCAGCTAAAAATAACGGCTTCTTTTGGCTTTAAAAAAAGAAAAAAAGGAAGTATTTAAGGACTCAATATGGCACGAACAGGAAAAGCATCTTGGTGAGGACATGCAGATAAGGGATCTGGCGGTGGGGCTGAACTCTCATAGACGGAAGCTTCTTTGGGCCTCTTCATATTGGACCTCGGAGGTGACCTATCAGGCATTCTGTCCAAGTCAAACACAACCCAGGACCTCTGACATCTGATCTGAGTTGGAGTAGCAGCTCTATTTGTGAACACTTCGGTGTCACCTTGGGATGCTGAACCTCTTGCAGACATAATTTCCTTATCTTTTGGAGGGGAACAACCACTGCCTCACAGTGTTGGTGACTGGACAAAATGAAGTCATTATGCTGAGGATGAAGAAGGTGAGAACATGTATAATTCATTTATTTCAAGAGCATCAGGTGATGCAGATGAGGAGAAACACAGCTCTCATCACCAGGGACCTGGAGTGTATATGGGTAGACAGATATTAAACAAATAATCACCCAAAATACATAGGCAATCACCCCATAGTGGCCGCGGCTTGTTGCGCACTTCACATGCTGGGAAGTCTCTGAAGCGTTTTATGTACGTTAACTAGTTCAGTCCTACCATAACCTCTGAAGTAGGAACTGTGATCAGGAAACTGAAGCACAGAGAAATGAATCAACTTGTCTAAGATTTCTCAGGTCTAGATTTGAACCCAGAATGTCTGGCTCTTTTCAACCCTCTCTCCAGGACTATTATACTAATAATGTCAAGACACACAATCACAGGGTCTTAGTAATACATTAGAGGGAACTCACATAGATTGGGGTATCTGGAAGTCTGTCCAAGGAAGTGTCATTTAGGATGAAATTTAAAGACTGAGTAAAACCCAGAGGAAGAGGAGAGAGAAAGTGGTATGGAGTGAGTTCCTCCATGTGCCTGTGAGATAGATAGAAATCGAGTGGGAGAAACTTAAGGTAGAAAGACCAGAGAGGACCAGAGATTGTTAATTATGTTTTAAGAGCAGAGAGGTCATTGCAGATTTCAAGCAGGGTATTGACATGGTTTCTGATAATCCTCACACCAGCTTAACAAGTTGGGTAGAGTAGATGGACATCTAGGGAAATGAACTAACTTCCTCCAGATCTCCCAGGTCATAGTTGCTTCCACAGTACTTACCACGAGGTGGAACGGTTTACACAGCTTTACCCTCAGCCATGGCATGACCCTGCTGTGTGAGGTACAGAGCATTCCCATGTGGCAAAGCCTTTTCCTCTTCCAACATCAGGGACTCTCATATGGATGTGTCCAGTTCCAATTCTTCCCAGGAATTCCAAACTCTCCTGTCAACCAGGCATCTCCATTTTCATACTTACTGGCATCTCAAAAATGACATGTGACAATGGAAACTCTTGATATCCACCCAAAGTCCTTCCTCCACAGCCTTCCCTGACGTAGTCTATGGCAGTCATTTTGCCCAGTGTCTGGGTCATGTGACTGACGGACCCTCCACTTCTCTTTCATTACCCCAAATCCAATCAGTCAGCAGCTTCCACTGACTCTAGTCTCAAAACAAACCCTCCTCCCCTGTCTCAATAACCACCAGCATCTTTCCCCCTCATATTGTAAAAGCCCTCCCGTGATTCACCTGATTTCCAAAGCAAAGTTTTCTTACTTAGTCAAGAGTGAAGGCAGTGCCTTAGCTGAGGTAAGATGGGGCCTGTTCTGTTTTGTCTTTTATTGTTCATGGGTTTACGCTTTGTCCAAAGCTGTGTTCCTGCTACAGTGGTTGAACTGAGTGATTGCTGCAAAGACTGTATGTCCCACAATGGTAAGACGTTGACTGTTGGATGTTTTTGTGATCCATGCTTTCTACAAGGTAGGCACGCACGTGCACACACACACACACACACACACACACCTGACTTCATATTCTAACATGTCTCTTCTCTCCTTCTCTGGGCTAGCTACACTGGATTCTGTGTAATTTCAGGAACTTTCTAAGCTTGTCCCAGGTTTGAAATTTTGCTGTCCCACTACCTGAACCACTGACTCTTCACCCATGCAATGTAGCCAACCATCTTTTCAGGTTTCTGCTCAAATGCCAGCCAATTTACAATTCTTCCCAGATTTCCCTAAATTAAAAGTGGTCTCCCCTCGCTCCCATTCCTCCTACCTTGCTTCTTCATTTTTCTTCTTACCTCTTTTCTCCGCTGATAGCAGGTAATTGTATATTCCCTGGCCCCCACCAGAGTGAAAATACAATGTAAACAGAGTCTTTATTGTATTCATTGCTTTGACATGAAAAGAACCAGTACATAATAAATACATAATAAATGTTCATAACACATAATAAATGTTCAATAATAAATGTTATTGAACATAATAACATTTGTACATAATAAATGTTCAATCATTATTTGGGGAGGAATGAATGCATGTGAAAGTACTTGGAATGCAGTAGACAGCAGCGTAAGTTCTAGAATTTTTCTGGGTGTCTGCCGTGTGCTAGGCCCTGGCCCAGCACTTTCCCATATATTGGCTTCATGTTTGCCCTCCCAACAACCTTGGTAGGAAGGGGCCCTGTTTCTCTTCCATCCTTCCCATAAAAAGATAAGGATATTCCTGAAACAATGTGCGGTGGAAGCTGCTGCATGCAGAGGGGCAGGAAGGGGCTGTGTCTCCGGTGCTCTGGTAAGAGACCATTCCTGAGGGCTGAGCTCCTTCTTCCCCCAGGTGGCTCCTGAGAAAAGCACTGTGTCTTTAAAATAGCTCGCATCATTAAGATGCTAGTAATAAATCATATTATGCAATTTTTCCTAAAAAGATTAAATCCAGGATCCTTCTCCAGAAACCGAGTTCCTGCCACAGTGGGCATCCTGTTTACTCTGCTCTCAATAATAGAGTTGTGACTGGAAGACGTTAGAATGAAATCAAGTCTGAGCACAGATGTGTGCAGCACTTTGAAATTGTTCTTCTTTGTCAAATACCATATATACACATACATCTCAAAACCCTGCTTAGAAGTAATCTTTGTATTTATTTTGGCAAAATATACAGAATATAAAATTGATCATTTTAGCCCTTTTGGAGTGTATGGCTCACTGGTGGGACTCCATCACCACCATGAGAACTTCTTCATATAGTGAGAAGTGAAATTCTGAACACATCCAGCAATGACTCTCCTTTCTGCTCCCCCAAACCCCGGAAACCACCATTAGACTGTCTCCATGAACTTCACGATTCCAGATCCCTCAATGGGTGGAATCATAGAGTACTTGACCTTTTATGAATTGCTTATTTCACTCAGTACTATGTATTATTCAAGGGTTCTTCCACATTGTAGCATCTGCCAGCATTTCCTTCCTTTTAAAATCTGAATAATAGCCCCTCTACATATACACCACATTTTATTTATCCATTCACCCATTGACAAACCCTTGAGTTGCTTCTACCTTTTGACTATGGTATATAATACTGCCATGAACCTGGGTATACAAAGATCTCTCCAAGACTCTGCTTTCAATTCTTTCAGGTATTGAAATTCCAGAGGTAGAATTGCTCAAATGTATGATAATTCTGTTTAATTTTCTGTGGGAGCTCCCTATTTTTTTCCCAGGCAATCTTTTATTAAATCTTCCCTAGGCAACCTTTTAAAATCTAGAATAAAAAACGGTGGCATTGAGAAATGCCACAAAAATAGCAGGAATGCTGTTCTTTCACCTGGTTCCAAGCCTCATGCCTGAGTCATGGACTTCCCAGGCTGCCTAATGACCGCCCTGTCATTGTAATAAGGTACAGGTATTCTGTCGTTTTTTCCTGTGTTTTGTTCCTCAAATGAGTCAACTGAGGAAGCTGGGAAGGCTAAGGGAACAGGGCCAAGCTTTCTGTATTTCTTCCTTCCCTGTTCCCCTTAGTCCACCCACTCAATAGTATCAGGCCCGAGTCCGAGAGCCAAGAATTGAGAAGATTTCCTCACAACCCACCTGTGACCTCATGAGTCTCTGAATGGGCACAAACAGGCTCTGCCAGGCCAAGGCTAAAGGGCCATAGTCACACAGAGATGGTAGGTCATAACTAGGGTGGGGGTACTGAGCCACATGAAGGCATGTGCTCGGTGGTCAGGGAGAGACATCTGGAAATGGCAGTGGGACGTGGCACCAGGTCCTCTTCTGTGCTCTGCTCCCCACCCACTGAGTGCAATCTTGGCCAAGTGACTTAACTCACTCTGGGAGTGGATAAATCCTTTCCTCACTCCTATTTTTTAACAGTTTCCTAAATGCAAAATATTACTCAGAATCCCAATGCCATGTATAATATGAACTATAGTAAAGCATCCTAAAAGAAGTTCCTGAACGCAACTTGTTCACCCGATGTCTAAAGAGGCAACAACACATTGGTGATGATTCCTGGCACCTGTTATCTGTGGTCACATCTGATGGAATTTTGCTCTGTCCCATTGCTTTGTTTGATCCTGGATGGGTTTGTCAGCACTTCAGAGATGGGAAAACGGAGGCTTAGCAAGGTTGTGTGATTCGCCCAGTGCCTCATGGTCAGTAGGTAAGGATCTGGATTTGAACTCAGGAAATGCGGCTCGGAGTACCTATGCTTTTAAACTTTCCACATTACCGACTCCTCTGGAAACCAGAAGTTGATTTGCAGACATGCTTCAGGGTATAGCAAGCCTGGGAAGGAGGGGAAGCTCCACTGGCTGGCCCGACACTGTTGCTCCAGCACCCCTGTGGGAAGTGCCTGTCCCTGTCCCTGAGCCAGCTCTGCCCACCTATGTACACTTTGGCAGAAAGCTTCAGCAAGCTGCAGCAATTAAAGCGATTCAACTAAAGGTTGAACACCACAAAACAATCCATTTGACCCAAGATTGGGTCTTCGGGATGGAAGTCTTCATCAATTTTCACATCTATCTCACTCTTTGGTTTTCCCTTCCTGCGGGAGGGGAGGTGTTCTTTTTAATTACTCAGACGCTTTCTCTTAGTCCTTATTTTCTTCCTCAAGTCTCTCTGCAGAAAATTTGCTCCAGTTGATTGATAAGAAGATATTGATTCTAGGGGCAGAGTTCGGAAATATTCTTATAAATGGATCCTGTCGTTAATTACGGGTCATCCAAAAAGGGGCCTGGAGATGGAGATGCTGAAATCCCAGCTCTGGGCAGTGGTAGCCAAGGGGATAAAATGACCCAGTGACCTATGATTAAGAAAGGAAATTCAGGAAGGAAGGAAGATGCTGAAGATGAATATTTATCTAACCTAGGCTGATGCCAGGATCCTGGCTCTACAGCACAAACCTGTGACCTTTAGCAAGCTTCCTGGCCTTTCCAAGCCTCAGCTTCCTCAAGGTGAGTGGGAAGTGATACACAGAACCTCTTCAAAGGGCGATGTTAGGATTCAGTACATCTGTGACGTGCTTGGTGTGCCACACAAAGGATGGTAGTGGTCACAGCTCTGGTTGCTGTTATTATTTGTGTTTTTGCTTAATTCTCATTGGCTCCCCAAGTAAAGGATATGAACTGGAATTCTGGGTTTCAAAATCACAAAGCAAAGAAGTTGTGCCACACTTGCTCATAGGCTGATAGGGTAGTGCTTCTCTCTAGGATTTGCATATGAAAACCAGACAAGGAATGACTAGTGGGCAAGGGGAATTTGCAGATAAATGAAGCCAGCCAAGGGACTGAGCTTGCAAATTCTGCTCTGTGCTCCTGATACTGCTTGGCATTCTGTCCTCATTACTGACTGTGTATGACTGCATGATAAATTGGGAATCTGCTGTGGGAGAAAATGAAGATTTATACAAAGCTAAATTGAACAAATGGTGAATAATTGATATGGCCGACCTGACAACTCCCACTTGTAAATAACACAGAATGTTTTACTTTGGTAGTAATTTAGTTTTCTGGGCATTCTAAGTCCTCCTAGCAGATCACTATTGAGATCTGTACTTTGTGACTCTCCCATGCAGAAATCAACGTTTAGGTCATGAGCTCTAGTCTCCCAATATCATTTTGGCATGATCCATAATCAGTATGGTTCATATTAACTGCTCTCTGAAGAATATAAAGATCTTTTATTTAGTCATTTGCTTTAAAAATATAATTTGACCCCCATTTAGCAAAACTTGAGATACATATTTGGTTAAGTTAGAAATCCCTCTGCTTACAATCTTATAATACAGTTCTTAAGGATAAAGCAAAGTAAAATGAATGACAGAATAAATGCAAAATAAACCATATTGTGTCACTATTTCCAATGTCCTCACTAGAACTTGATTCCAGTCCATGCCGTCTTAGCACACAGGAGCATGGGACATGTTTCTGTCCAAGCTTGGTAGCTGAAGGGATTTTCTAGATGAATATATATGAGCATACCTTGGGTATTCCTGTACCCAGGACTGTATGAAGTTTACATGAATATATGACTTATTAAACAAGTTAGAGGAGCAAATGAGGACATGCTAGCAAATGTCTTTGTAGCCTTCCAGAATCGTGGAATGTTAGGATGGAAGGTGTCTTTGAGAGAGAATTCTGGTTAACCTCTTGATTCTAGGTTCAGTTTTATTCAGTAAATAAGTAGAATGCTGAGTTGGTAGAATGTGGCTGGGACTGGGTGTAGAGTGTGTTCAGGGGTAATAAATACTTGTCCCTAACTATCTGCCACCAAAGAGTTAAAATGCTGGTGGAAGAGGTATTTGGGTTCACAGGGACCGAAGTAAGTATGTGAGATCCTCCTCATTCCTTTCATTAACAAAAATATATTGACCATCTTTTATTTGGTAAAACCCAGTGCTGGTCACCTGGGAATGATGAATGCAATGGTCATGACCTCCAAGTCCCTCATGGTCCCAAAGTCCGTCAAAGATGGCTGAGAACTGATTAGGGAATTGGGAGCTTGTGAGATTCTAAAAGATTGCTGTGTCCCCAGCTTCAGGTAGACTGGTCTGAAGCTGGCCTGGACTTCCAGAGTAGAGAGAACTCAATGTAATCTACAGAATTGTTCAGTTTTGTATTCCTTGTGCTTAAGGGGGAGAGGTGAGGCATAGAAATTACAGGACAATTAATTGATTTTTATTTAAAAAATATAGACCTCAAATAGACATAAGTTGTACTTTTCTTGATTCACAAAATACGTAACTGATAAAATGAAAAGGTCGTGAGATTCTTGTTATGATTGGATACAGCTGGGCACTTTCTGGATGGCCAGCCAGGGGTTCTCGGATCAGGCGTCAACCCTTCCATGGAAGGCAGTGTGGAGGAACATTGGTGGGATCCTATTCAAACATGTCATACCTCAGATTTCTTGGATGTAAAGTGAGGAAATTATGTCAGCTAAACTCTAGGTGTGCTCATTAGTCAGTCAAGTTGCACTGCTGTTCCTGACAACTGAAAGTGACATAACTCATGACATCAGAAGGTTCACTGGCTCTATGGTACAACTTAATTAAAAGACACTTCAGTGGTTGTGTCTGCCTCGGACACAGAGCCCCTTGTCTTGCCCACGACTGCCACATCTCTGATATTTTATTAAAGTTGATAACAGAGCAATTCCCAGGTTTTTGTTTTTATATATTTGAACAATTGATCTTTGAGGAGTGAAAGTTTCTGATATATTGTGTCTTGAAATTGTTTTTAATGAGTGCTGAGAAAAGATGGTGGCAAGTGCATGGGATTTGTGTGTCAGTTTGGCATCTGGGCCTGTGTGACTTTGAGAAGCTATATGACCTCACTGCATCTCAGTTCACTCTTCTGAAAAATCTGGCTAATTACTGTGCTTGTCTCCATAGGCTATTTGATGTAGTCAAGGCATGTAGTGTAGCTATCAGTGTCTGCATATGACAAATTCTTAATGACTATAACTCCAGTTGATATAGAGTCCCAGCTGATGGTAGTTCCCCTTCTCTTGAGTTCCTTTTTCACCAAACCCTCCCTACTGATATAAACAGAGAATGGCAAAGTTAGGACTCAAACCCAGGCAGACAGCAGTCTGCCCCAGACTGTCCCATTCGCCACAGTCTCCCTGATTAGAGCTGATGCTTTTTAAGCTTCAAGACTCATGGACAATATGAGTCCTTGAACCTCTTCTTGGCAGACTCCTGACACCTGACCGTTAACAGATCCTTCAGCCAATGGACGGTAGTAATTGTTATTAACACAATTCTTCTGCTTTATCCTAAAACTGGAGTTATAATTCATTTATGTTTCAGTCATGATTAGACATTAAAATTTCAGAGTACTTTTAAGAAATGTCATTAAAAAGGATAGTTTTGGGAAATTAATGAGTTCTCACCTTTTCTATATTCACTAACTTGTGTTTTTTAGAGGTCTCTGGTTTCTTGCTTACAGAAAAGCTAACCAACTTTTTGATTAAGAAAAGTTGAATATTTGATCAGAGTGATGGAAAAATACATTAAAAGCAGAAGCTATTATTTGTTGATCACATATAGTAGTCAGGCACTTTATACATTTTACTTTTAATTTCATAATAACTTGCAAATCAGATATCATTACATTCATGTGACAAATTTGGAAACAGAGTTTTGTAGAATATAAACACCTTGAACATAGTTGCCAAGTGTCTGAACCCAGATTGCCACCAATATTAGCCCCACTCCAAAGACCAGTGATTTTTCCTTCCATTCTGTGTGTCCAGGAGGAGGGAGGCATCCAGAGCGATACCGGGCGGGGAAGCCTTGTTTAAGCTGATGTAAAAAGTGTGTGCGATAGTGTATATTAGATCTCTCACTGTTGCAGTTGACCATGGCCACCCCCAAGAGCAGTAGAGAGAAAGCCCACTTTTTCAAATGGCTAAATAATATTCCTTGCATGGGTGGTGCCACAACTTGTGTGGCCTTTTCTGGTTTATATCCATTCCTTCTCTCTCTTGCTGTCTTTTTTGGTGGGGAGGGTACCGGGGATTGAACTCAGGGGCACTAGACCACTGAGTCACATCCCCAGCCCTTTTTTGTATTTTATTTAGAGACAGGGTTGCACTAAGTTGCTTAGGCCCTTACTAAGTTGCTGAGCCTGGCTTTGAACTCTTGATCCTCCTGCCTCAGCCTTCTAAGCCACTGGGATTACAGGCGTACACAACTGCACCCAGCTTCTCATTCTTTTGACACCAGAAGCAATTAAATAACATTTAGTCACACTTGTTTAGATTAACTTAAAAATGGCCACAGAGATTTATCTGAAGCACTTTTCTTTCTTTCACGGTTGGAAGGCACCTTACACATTGCCTACAACCTCCCAGTTTACAGATGAAAATCAGAGATACTCAAAGAGACAGAGAAGAGTCACAGTGAGCAGTC
The DNA here is from genome assembly GCA_020662805.1 of Glaucomys volans. NCBI lineage: Eukaryota > Metazoa > Chordata > Mammalia > Rodentia > Sciuridae > Glaucomys > Glaucomys volans. Next base: position 575,694 of record JAJEJO010000467.1, on the reverse strand, counting down.
TGGTAGGTCCTCTGGAGCCATGACCCAGTCCCCTGGTGGCAAACTGGCTCAGTTTCAGAGGGTAGAAGCTGGTAGAGAATGGAGGTGGGGGCTCCTAGATGACTGGGGCTTTGAATCACAAGCCGTCCACATTCAGAACTGACCTTCCAGGCCCAATGAATGAACCTTCATGGCAATGGCATGGCAATGAACCTTCTTGGCCAGCAAAATCTCTTTTGCCCATGGCCAGGGCAGGGGTGATGGAGAACACAAACTCACCTCCGTCTCTGGTGGACGACGGGTCCTTCCGTCAAGAGTGTGGGGCTTCCTGGCTAGGGGACAGAGGGCATCCCCTATTCCCTTCCTGGTACTGACCCCTGTGACCTTTCAAACATCCTCGAAGGCCTTGTCTCACTCACTCTCTTGCAGACACAGCCTTCAGGGCCCATGGAATAGGTAGGACAAGGAAAAAAGAAAAAGAGCTCAATTTCTCTACCATCAAATGCTAAGTAGAAAAAGAAGTCTGGTGACCTTTATCTCTAGTTATTTCCAGACCTGTCTAATCTTTAGAGTCATGCAGAGTGCTTATTACAATACAGATCACTGATTCCGAGCTTGACTTTCCAGGAGGCAAAGCCAAAGAAAAAATATTTGAAATTTATATTACCTGTATCATTTTTAAATCACTCACACGCCCACATGTGTGTGTACACATTCATGCAATGTATTTTCTTCTGAGTTCCAGGTATTATGGCCTGCATAGTCAATGACCTGGACACCACGTCCAACATGTTATTTTTCTCAGTGAGAAAGTTGAAGTCTACAAATGCTCTCTAACTTGCCTGAAAACATTCAACAATGATCCTGGACCACTCCCAGTTTCCCAGGTCCTAGGTCAAAATTCCTCCACTAAGTTTATAAATATGCATTCCTGTTAAAACGGGAGATATTTGTCTTTGTCACAGTGCCACTGTGAGAGAATGCAATAAAAAATGCACACAAGACAAGGGCTTGGGCTTTCACAGCATGGAACAGGAGCAGCTTCTGGGCCATCTGAAGCGTGCGGAGAGGTGAGAACCAGAGTCCAGGGGTACACTGGGGCCATGAACTCTTCCTCACTTGTTGTATTTTAAGGGCTGTGAATGGAGAAAGCTGTCCATGGAGGGTATTCTCATTCATCTCTTCAGCATGTGCAAGACATTTGGAAACTGAAAGATTTTCAGCCTTCCTTGGTTTGGGAATTAAAGGTAAATATGGTGCTGAAAATGCTTTGCCCTGGCTTTAAAAGGCTTGTGTGAAATACTTCCCGAGGGGGGAATTGTGGGTCACTAAAAGGTTGCTTCTCACTAATGCCCTTGATTGGCTGTTGGTGCGCAGCTTTCTCTGAAGTGGCAATCAGGCAGAGTGACCACTGCCCTTTCACTGCAGTTATCAATGGTCTGGCAATTTCCCTCAATTTTAATCAATTTGGTGCCTGAATAGCTCTTTTCTTTGTTTTAGACAAAAGAGGCAAGTGTTCTCGGTCCCTGTGCCTCCCATCTCCCAGCCAGCTCCTGTTTTCCTTAGAAAGTGCTTTAAGACCTTCTCCAATTTTAGGCAGTGGCAGGAGACCTGTGCCTCCTTTCATTAAAGCAAGGCTCACTCTGACTGACATTGCAACCCAGTGCAATGTGAGCAGCTTTGGGAGCATCAGAGGGGCAGTGGGGGTGGGAGAGGTCAGAAGAGGGTGGAGCTGGGGAGAAAAGGGTTGGGACAGTTGGTACAAACTAGGGTTGCCTATTACAAAACTCAGTTGAATTTGAGCAGCAGATGACACACTCTCATGGAACATACTTCTGCTACATTGTTTCATTCATTCTCTAAAATTTCAATTTAATTGGGTGTCCTGCATTTATATTGGTTAAGTCTGGTAGTCGTAGCATGAGTAGGGGAAGGTGAAGCAAAGAGTGACATGGGCCGGGACACTAAGACAATGGGTAGGTAAACAGTCATAGCAATGATGACAAACTCTTCCATTTATTCATCTGTTAGTGCATTTGTGCATTTGAAGATGCATTGATTTACTAAAGATTTATTGAGTCTTTTTAATTAACCAGATTTATGATCAGGGTAGTAAGTTGAACGAAGCAGATCAGTGTGAATGAAGAAGTGCAAATCAGTGTTGTGGTGCAGAAGCGGGAGACAACCAGAGGCAGATCCTGGTGCGTGTGCTTTTTACCCATTGCACCAGAGGAGACTGAGCAACAGCTAAGAGCTCAGGCCAATAATGCTTTGGAATTCAGGAATCTTTCCTTATCAGGCATCTTTCCCATCTCATCATCTTCCTCTGGTGACCACATTCAAGGTGGCGAGAGTAGGTAGGGAAGATGAATATCAAATAACTATGTGTATTTGGGCTTCAGCCAGCATCATGAGGCACACCTGCAATCTCAGTGGCTTGGGAGGCTGAGGCAGGAGAATTGCAAGTTCAAAGCCAGCCTCAGCAATTTAGAAGGGACCTAAGCAACTTAGCAAGACCCTGTCTCAAAATAAAATATAAAAAGGATTAGGGATGTGACCCAGTGGTTAAACGCCCCTGGGTTCAATACTCTGTGCCAATAGATAGAAAAACAAACAAACAAACAAACAAATGGGCTTCAGCTGAATGCTACCCAAAGTATGGAAACTGGACCATTGGCATCACTGTATTCCACAAGTGTGTAAGAACAAAATAAATAAAGATGTAAGTCTATGTTTCTCTTTACAGCCATATCTTCTCTCTTGGTAATAAGAAGATGCAGAGAAAGAAAGCAGAGACAAGGGAGAGTGGTCGGTTTAGGGTGAAGGGGGTCCAGGTTCAGAGGCTCTCCAGCCCTCCTGCAGGGCTGTGTGGTGGCTCAGGTGAGCACGCTGTGTCTACGTGAAGGTGACCTTGATTTGTGCAGTGAGCTTTCTGGGATTCTGGTGACCTTCAGTTTCCTGGAGGTGCTTCCTTCTCTCTGAGGCTGAACATGAGGCCATCTCTGTTGTTTCCAGAGTCAGACTGCTGAGATGCTCCTGGTTCCCCTGAGGCCTGGTCCAGATCCCTGTTTTCCTCAAGGCCTTGCATTTTCTTACAAAACCTTTTAATGATCTTAGGCAATCCTGAGGAGGCAGTTTTCCATCCAGGCTAAAGATCAAACTCACAGACGGAGGCCCAGCAAAATAATGATGTCACAAGGCAGCATAGGACCTGCAGTTAGAGCAAAGGGAAAGAAACTGAAAATGACGGTGGAAGGAAGGCTGGTTTCTGCTGGGGGAATCAGACAGCCTCCCTGAAGACACAGCGGCTGGGATGGACCCGCAAGAAGGGTCAAGAGTTTTCCAGCCCCTGGTAGCTTCCGAGGACTTAGTAAAGCCAGGCAACTATAATAAAATCCTCCTCTGCCTGGAGAGTTGAGATCAGATGTCTGCATTTCCACTCACCAGACCCTGTGTGTGCAGGCACCTACCACACACGCACGCTTGGCATGAGCCAGTTCCACTGTCTCCATTGGAAACCCAGTCTGGGTCTTTCCAACGACCCCTTAGACAAAAAATGCAAAGGGGGAAGGAAGCTAAGGAAATGAGAAAATTGCCTTGGGGCTGACCTCGCCTCCTCACAGGAGTGCAAGACACTTCATTTGAAATTAGGAAGATGTACTGCACCAGGCTGCTCCCTTCTGTAGGTGGGCTTGTGGAATGAGAATGGAAGAGAGATTGACCTGATATCACACACATTGTATGGATTTTTGAAAATCAAAAAAACTGTGAAAACAAGAGCAAAAAGTCAGTGTTATGGTGTAGGACCTGCTCCCCAGTTCCTGGACCAAGGTCCCACCATTGCTCCCTGGTAGCTTAGGACCCACCAGACCCACGTTTTCCTCAGGCCAAGGCTTCTTTCAGTAATTCAGGATCTATGATAAGGATAAATCAACTGATCCCACCTCAAAACTGACCTGCTGTACATCCCATTCCCTCCAATCTTCTCTAAATATCTAGTTAAGAAATAGGCAAATCTAATGTTTAGGTATTAAAAGATGGTAAGGATAAAATGCAATTCCTATCTTAAGACTTTATTACATTTTGTCCTGGAGAAACTGCCCAAGGACTCAGCATATCCCTGAGAGTAACATTCACTCATCAACTCAACATGTTTTTTAAAGACAAGTGAGGCAGACAGTTAGTTGGAGCAGATCATTAGTGTGGTCCTGCTTGTGAGGGAGCCCTGAACTCTTCCTCAGGAAGTTCTATTTGTCTTCTGCTTTTCCTTCTAAATCCTGGAACCCCCAAATCTCAGACCCCAAATACAGCATAAGTAAGTTTTCTGAAGTCCATCTCACGGTCCAGTTTTAGGTACAACCCCCTTTACAAATAGGCAGGCATTTATAGACTTAATTTGAATTGAAACTCTAATCTGAATCACTTGTGGGCCAATAACCAATGTTTGTTTCTGCAACCACTCTAGCCTCTTCTGGCCTTCAGTGGTGTGCATGTACCATCTCCACCAAGGAACTGGATGAAACCAGGTGGTTCATTGTTAAATTTTCTGAAAATCTGTGCCTGGTTGACCTCACAATAGTTTACAATTCACCACCAAAAATCCAGGATTTATTAATACATATTTTCCAGAGTTGGTTGCTAAACCAACTTCCTTCCTTCCTTCCGTCCTTTCTTCTGTCCTTCCTTCCTTTCTTCCTTCCTTCCTTCCCTCCTCCCTCTCTTCCTTCCTTCCGTCCTTTCTTCTGTCCTTCCTTCCTTCCCTCCTTCCTTCCTTCCCTCCTCCCTCCCTCCCTTCCTTCCCTCCTTCCTTCTGTCCTTCCTTCCTTCCCTTCTCCCTCCCTCCCTTCCTTCCCTCCTTCC